>CAJNDS010002793.1:0-95000 GCA_905221605.1 Symbiodinium natans | reverse complement strand
TCACGAGCAGGGTACGGACTTCCTTGTGGAGCAAATCTTGGAGGCTCCGTAGGGACCAGCTGGCAAGGTATCTGTGCGCAAGATGAATTTCCGTTCTCCAACGCAGCATTTTTTTTGGACCGACGCCTCTTTACTACATCAGCAGCGCAGTAGGCGTTCTTGTGGGTCTCAACACTAGAGGTGTGACAGTCGCAGGCGCGAAAACCAAAGCAAACACACACCAAAACCATCACAAAACACCACCAAAGACAACCACAAAAACCTGCAGCAACCCGCCAAAACCAAGCACCAAACGTCAAACTGCACAAGCCAGCGAGTGAAAAATATTGTGACTGCAAAGAAGCAAGTGCTGGCGCAGAGGCTCTTATTGCAAGACAGCTTAACGCTCGACCAGCACGGTGAGACCAATGCAAATCCGACTTGCACCAATTTCTCAGCAGTCCGTACCCAAAGCAACGCTGCGCCACGTCTGGAACAGACATTACGGAAGGCAAGGAACCTCCGTCACCCAAACTGCTCAACGCGTCCGTAGAGACAGTCCCCACACAAGCGCCAGGGCGTAGCAACAGCACTCAGGAATCCATTGTGGTTGGCAGGAAAATGCAAGCACACTGAGCACAACGCATGTGCTTCCCGTACCGGGAGTAAGAGCCAAGGCTGCTTAACGGTCTGAGCCAACGACGCGTCAAGTGTGAGAGTCAAGAGGCCTTAGATCTTGGAGCCTCGCGCAGCGGCCGATTTTGAAAGCACTTCAAGTTGGTTTACCCCGTGACGACACCTGATGCAGGACCTACAGGTACTAGGCTGGTCGCTTCTGAACCTGCTGGAAGAAGTCAAAGTAGCATTTCCTCACAGCCTTCTAGGCCTTCTAGCAAAGGTTCCGGCACCGTTTGCAGGGCAAAACCACTTCTAGGCCTTCTGGAGAAGTTTTAGGCAGCAGTTTAAGAGACCTACTCCTGCTAGGCCTTCCAGAGAATTTTAGGCAGCAGTTTGAGAGGTCTGAGCTCCAGGGAAGGTTAAGGCAACAGTTTGAGGCCTAATCACTTCTGGGCCTCCAGGCAACTGTTCGGACAGCAGTTTGAGAGGCCTAATCTTTCTGGGCCTTCTGAAAATCTTGAGGCATTGAAAATTTTACCTGTGGTTCCTAACTGTTCCGCGCAGCGGCCGATTTTTTTTAACTGCAAACCGTTACATCTCTGCTGCTCTTAAGTTTATGAGTGGAGAGCCATGGGATTTAGGTTTGCAATTTATCTGCGTGCTGCTTCCAGGTCGCGTTGGCCGCTTGTACTTCATGCCGGGTTCTAAAACCCGACAGACTTTAGGTTGCAATTTCTCTCTTAACCTCCTCTTGACCTTCTTTGTTCCAGTTGGAGAGCTAACAGATTGTCATCCTTCTGCGCCTTCTGGCAAAGGTTCAGGCAATTTTGATAGTGACATTGGGCGGAGGAAGGGTTGGCAGTCAAAGCTGCGTTCTTGCTGGCCAGCGCAACGCGCAAAGCACTTTTTCTTGGCGTTCTTGCTCTTTCTAACATTTAGTGCTCTTTGGTCTGACCAGTGCACGAATTTGCACTTGCGACATGGTGCAGTAACCTTACGTCAAAGCTATCCGTACTGCACAGACGCGCAAGAACCCAAACAAAACATTTTGCAGAAGGGAGCGGGCGTTCCCAACAGATGTCGGACAAATCATTTGGGTTGGAAACATTAAAATCAGTTGGCACGAGAGAACGGGCGCTCAATACCAAAGTCTTCACAAAGGAACAACGGTGGGCACCGTGAAGAAAAGACTACGGGTTCCAAGCAAAACCAAACTCCCCCCCTTCGTCCTCGAAGCCTTCCAAGCCCCCTTTGTCTTCACCAACGAAGCCAGCAGTAATAAGTCGTTGTAAAATTAAGAAGCAGGAGTAGTAGTCGTAGTAGTCATAGAAGTCGCGGTCGCTGTGGCCGTGGCAGTAGGAGTCGTAGTAGTAGCAGTAGCAGTAGTACTAGTAGTAGTAGTAGTAGTAGTAGTAGTAGCAGTAGTAGTAGTAGTAGTCGTAGTAGTAGGAGTAGTCGTAGCAGTAGTAGCAGTAGTAGTAGTAGTAGTAGTAGTAGTAGTAGTAGTAGTAGTAGTAGTAGTAGTAGTAATAGTAGTAGTAGTAGTAGTAGTAGTAGTAGTAGTAGAAGTAGTAGTAGTAGTAGTAGTGGTAGTCATAGTAGTAGTAGTAGTAGTAGTAGTAGTAGAAGAAGTAGTAGTAGTAGTAGTAGTAGCAGTAGCAGTAGTAGTAGTAGTAGTAGTAGTAGTAGTAGTAGTAGTAGTAGTAGTAGTAGTAGTAGTAGTAGTAGTAGTAGTAGTAGTAGTAGTAGTAGTAGTAGTAGTAGTAGTAGTAGTAGGTAGTAGTAGTAGTAGTAGTAGTAGTAGTAGTAGTAGTAGTAGTAGTAGTAGTAGTAGTAGTAGTAGTAGTAGTAGTAGTAGTAGTAGTAGTAGTAGTAGTAGTAGTAGTAGTAGTAGTAGTAGTAGTAGTAGTAGTAGCAGTCGCAGTAGTAGTAATAGTAGTCGTAGGAGGAGGAGGAGTAGTAATAGTGGTAGTAGTGGTAGTAGTAGTAGAAGAAGAAGTAGTAGTAGTAGTAGTAGTAGTAGTATAGTAGTAGTAGTAGTAGTAGTAGTAGTAGTAGTAGTAGTAGTAGTAGTAGTAGTAGTAGTAGTAGTAGTAGTAGTAGTAGTAGTAGTAGTAGTAGTAGTAGTAGTAGTAGTAGTAGTAGTAGTAGTAGTAGTAGTAGTAGAAGTAGTCGTAGTAGTAGTAGTAGTCGTAGTAGTAGTAGTCGTCGTAGTAGTAGTAGTAGTAGTAGCAGTAGTAGTCGTAGTAGTAGTAGTAGTAGTAGTAGTAGTAGTAGTAGTAGTAGTAGTAGTAGTAGTAGTAGTAGTAGTAGTAGTAGTAGTAGTAGTAGTAGTAGCCGTGTTCG
Source organism: Symbiodinium natans (assembly GCA_905221605.1). NCBI lineage: Eukaryota > Dinophyceae > Suessiales > Symbiodiniaceae > Symbiodinium > Symbiodinium natans. The sequence continues at coordinate 92,057 of CAJNDS010002793.1, read as the reverse complement.
TCGCAATAGCACTAGAAGTACTGGTAGTGGTGGTCGTAGTAGTGGTCGAAGTCATCATCGTCGTACAAATGGAAGTGGTAGTGTTGGGGTTTCACAGTTTGGGGTTTCAGCAAACAAAGCGGGAGAGTGCTTCGCACCTCCATTTTGCTGTTAGGCAAAAATCCAAGTTGGTTCAAGTCTACCTCGTCCCACCCCCAGAGGCTGGGGAGGTTTCTGTGGCATGACCCCCCGCATTACATCCTCGTGCTGCGGGGCTGGCAGCGTTGCCTGAAAGCCGCGTGCCATGTTATTAATGAAGGTCGTAGCTCTTGCGATGAAAGTTTCTATTTGTGTGAAGCTGAAAGCACAGTGTTCACATGGTCAGCTGTGCTCAATGAACCAAAACATGGCGCACCCTTCATGCTGCAGCACGACTGAAACATGCAAGAGACGCATCAAGTTTGGCAACTACCAGGCTAAGTGCTGCAGAAACGTGGCAACTGAAGCGGATGATGCAATGAAATCTGTAAGCCATGGTGCATAGTGCTTAGCTTATGCCAGCACCAACATGTTTAGTTGGTGGTTGCTACCGCTGTTGCTGGCCCAGGCTTGGCTGGCTTTGCATGCTGGTTAGTTGGTTTCCTGCTGTTGTAGGGATTGCTAAGCCACGTGGCAGAGTCTCAGAGAAGGGCGGCTGAGCGACTTTAGCATGTTCAAAGGCGTATGGTGGGGCTTCTTTGCCCTCCTACTTATCGTATCTCGTGGCGCAAGATGCTCGCACAGGCCTGGTCGTTTTGCACGCTTGTTTGTGCGGGTTTTGATGTGTGTGAGCGTTGTGTTCAACGTTGGGTCAACTAATCCGAGCATCTGTTTCATTGGTGGCGCAACAAGAAAGGCAGGGCGCCGCAATAATAAGACCATGGCAATGTATTGATTTTCTATGAAACACAATAGGAATGTATTGACAACAATAGGAGTGTATTGAATCTCTATGAAAACTGAGTAGCAAAGTATTGCTTCATAGACAAGCCTGCAGACAGATTTTTGAACCACCCCGGAAAATTTCCTATAAATATGGTGGTATCTCCCCATACGAAACCCCGTAATGGAAAGTAGTCTTGCAACCGGATGCCCGACGAAGAAAAATTCTTTCAATGTGGTGGAGGTATTAATCAAACAGATGCTCGGATTATGCCTGAATGTGCATCATGGTACTTGGTTGTGCATTTATGTCACAAGCAGGCCGTGAGAAAGAGAGTTCTGGCTTCAAGTGCTCACAGCACGGTGCGCAACGGCGAGTTGCCATGACAAATTGCCAATTCGTGATTGTGCTGCCATTTCCTTCTTTCCATGTTTGTTGTTTTTCTCATGCCAGGGTTCTGCAGCAGCTGCATCACGGACGGCTGTGGTTGGTGTGCTGAAGAACAGCGGTGTCTTAGCAGCTTGGCAGATGACGATGGGTTGTTGTGTTTTGCCTCCATCGCAAGTGTGTTTGAACAATAGTTTCTCAGGTGCCTCCTCTCGATGTGGAAAAGGCTGCGTGGTGCTGAAGTTAAGCATCTGGTGTCTTCGCGGATTTCACGTGATAAGTTGGGGTTTTCGAGAGGCGTTGCTGCGTGCCGGACGGACAGAACAACTTTTATAAGTGATGCAAGTTTTTTGCCAATTTTGGTGCGAATCTGCTAAATGCGTGCGCCAGGCCGCACTCCAGTGTTCGTGAATCAGAGCAGCTGCCCCCCGCAGGAGAGACAAAACCCGGACAATCGAATGGCAGGAATATGAAATGCCTCTGAAGGCAAATAGAACTTTCGTGCAGGAGCCACACAAGACGAGCTTCCGGCGCCAGGATGCTGTCGAGCAACGGCCCCTGAGAAAATCGGTGCGAATCTGGACCGCTTTTGCTTCCACTTGCTTCGAGAGTCCAGCAGTCCAGGATGGCGAGATATGCGGAAGCCGCGTACTACGATGACCCGATGAGGTGCTTTGGAGTTCTTGTGCAGTGCCTTTTAGTTTTTGTTGCATGGGCACGTGGCACGGGCTTTGGTGTATCATGTGGATGCCTTGAGGCATGGTCTTCCGGTCACGGCGGAAGTGGTGAAAACCTTTCACTACCAGTCTCGCGGCTCATTCTGGGGACCGTGGTGTAGGCTCGACCAAATCCCGACGTTCTAAGGATCGGGATTTGGGACAATGCCTTTGGTTTTATCGCTGTGGACAAGTCGACGAACCGGATTGCCTTGCACTCTGCCGTCACTGGATGTGACCTGTGTAGCATTGTAGCACTTGGCAGTTACAATCAAGGGTGCATGTCGTATGTTTTGAACTACCAGTGGCTAGTCCGCTATGTGCAGCGCAATGCTTCGCACAGTCGCCGATTCCCAGGAACTCTTTCGAACCCATGCGACGACCATTTGCGATCTCCATGTCTTGAGGTCATTGCATTTCGTGGGTCTGACACAGTGACGCAGGCAGGTTCAGCTTTGTATTCTTGCCCAATTCACGCTTCAGTGTAGGATCCATGCTTCTTGCACACCCTTGGACCAGGTGACAGTCGAGCTCCTTTGGCATCGGTTGGTGCCTTTCATGCCCAACAACCCAGAGGCCAGGCAACTGACAGGGATCAAAGCCTCTCCTTGAACCGTCATGTCGTGTTCAGGTTCGAGTCAACGAGTTCTTCTTGGGCGCAGCTTGGGGCCGATGATGCTCTTCCCGGTGCTTTCCCTCTTGCAGCTTTCCTTGCACTGTTCAGCTCAAGAACTCGCAAAGTCCCGAGGCCGATGACCTCCTTCCACAGCTCACACCGGCAGCTGCCCCTGAGTGTGGCTTTGAGGGTGGGGGCTTGCGCGCCGGTGCTGGGCTGGCACTGCCTTTGCAAGATCGGCTCTCTCCACGTTGCTGTTTGCAATTTCGGAGATCGTGATGCTGGTGGTTTTGCTGTCACTTACTGTCGTAGCCTCGGAGAACCCGAAGAGCTGAAACTGCTGAAGCCGGTGGTGAGGCCTTGCAGGAGTTGGAGGCGAAGTGCGCAGCATGCCAGCCGGGAGCCTTTGACAAGCCTGGCGGGATCTGCACAACCCGTTAAAGCCTTAAGCTTCAAAGCTGATGGGGCTCACCTACCCTCAAGCAGCTCCTCATTGAACAGGCTTCTAAAGTGTGTGCAGCTTGAAGCGAAGTGAAAGCATTCGGCCAAAAAAGGACCCTTTGAATTGTGATGCCAAAGCTTCGGAAGCGCCAAGGCTTTGGATCACAGGGCACAGCCTTGGGGCCTCCATGGCGCTGCTTGCGGCCTTCAACGTCTCCTTCTGGAGTGCTGAGAGTGTGAGTGGCCTTCCTTGCATTGCTGTCGTTGCTTTCATCAGACTTGCTCTTAGGCATTAAGCTTGCTGCACCTCGATGCACCTCTGTTGGAGGACCCGTGAGGAGCCAACCCTCTACACTTTCGGTCAGCCGCGAGCCGGGAAACCCAGCCAGCAGAGGAATGGTCTTGGTGGCCTTGGTTTTGGTGACCTTGCAATTGCACACGTAAGATGATGCCAGTTAGCCTTGCCGAGTCTGTCAATGGGCCGTTCGCTCGAATGGTGGTTGGCTGCTTGGAGTTCTGCTGGTGATGGCCGGTGTCATGGGGGAAGGGACACCGAGCGGCTCTGCCACATTCTGCATGCCGGATGCGTGTCGAGGAGAAGAAGCTCTCTCGAATCTACCGTCTGGTTAATGCCGCAGATCCCGTGCAGAACTTACACGTGCTCTTGTTGTTTCTTGCTCGGCAGACTGGGCAAACACCTGCTTGAGGTTCCGCACATCCCCCGGTGCGACAGGAGCAAAGATGTGCGGATGCCTGAGCTAACCCAATGTGTCGAACCGGATTCCGCCTTGATTCTGGTTGCCTGTCAAAAAGATTGCTTCAAATTCTCGCGCTTTCGTGCTTAACAGCTCTCTAAGGGTAGCCTGAATATTCACGTGGAAACACAGAAGGGCGGCCTTCACCGATAGCTGCTGAGCTACCCGCTCGCGCGGAGCATGGATTTGACCCAGCTATACCAAGTTGCCAGTACATGATCGTTGCGTCGCTTTGCCAGAAGCGGTGAAGGATACGCTTCCGCATCCATTACCAGATTCCTGCACACACGTTGGCATGCCATGGATGGCGAGCGCTCAAAGCTTGCAGCCCTGTCGCTGCCGCTGCTGTGTCTTGGCCGCTAGAGTGCTGCTAGAGGCTAGCTAAAGGGTAGCGGGTCCAGAGTGGGTGTTTGCTACTTTGGGAGTGTGATCTAGTGTGATGGGGAACACGGTTGCAGCGTCCAGGCAAGGGCTCTGCCGTGCACGCGGCATACAACCTGGACGGGCATCCAAGGCCTAGGGCTCATGAACTCTGTGCAATTCTGTGCATCTACCTCTCCCCGGCCACACCAGAAGTGTTTGCTTGTTGCTTGTAACAAGCCCCGGTGACGAAGGCTTGAGAAGGGTTGGTTCTGCGACAACCCCTTTCCCCCCCGACAAGCGGGCAAGGGGGTGCGGAGTGTGGGTGGGTGTGTGTCACCCGCTCTGCGGTGGGACATGTCAACAGCAAAGCATCATGCCTCATGTAGTTATGCTTGTTTTGCTTGTGATAGAAGCAGGAGGACACAGGTTGACTGTGACTGTGTCCAACAAAGCTACCCGCCTTGCACCTGCAAAGGTTCCAGCCTGTGACATCTTCCACCGTATATGCTGTGCATATATGTGTTTATCCTGTATGCGTACTTTCCATTGCAGGACGATTAGATTTCGATGAGAGAGCGCTTGATGTGTGAGTATGAGCGTGTGTGTGTGTGTGTGTGTGTGTGTGTGTGTGTGTGTGTGTGTGTGTGTGTGTGTGTGTGTGTGTGTGTGTGTGTGTGTGTGTGTGTGTGTGTTTGGTGTTGAGTGATTTGAGCAGATGCCGCGTGAATTGAAACTGTCTTGAACCTTGAGCCTATCCAGGAAGACCTTGTGGAGCGCCTTGTGGCGAAGCGGAAAGCGAAGGAGACGTAAGCCCCAATTCCACGTAGCAGACGTAGCTGCATGACCCTGGCCAGATGGGGCCTGCCGGTCTTTTCGGAAGATTCTGGGCTTCTGGGCTTAGAGCTTGGGAGATCTTGGGGCTTCCATGGAGTTTCGGGCGCATTGCCAGGATGGTGAGGGCGAGGCAGCCAAGAAACGGCAGGTGCAACAGCAGGTGCAGGTCAGGAGTGGACGTGAAGTTGAGAGCATATGGGGAGCAGAGAAGCGAGAAGCTCTTCTCCCAAGCACCACGTTGCCATGCACGACCATTTATGATGTGGCGCGATTCTGTGGTGCGATTCGGTGTGATTGTATGAAATTGCGGCATGTGATGCAGCGAAACGGTCTCCCACTGCTTTCTCGTAAATCAAAGCAGGTGGAGCCGGAGGTAGCGAAGGTGGTGTTGGTCCAGTGCTGGGCTCAGGTCTGTGAGATTGCCATGCACGGGGCACGTGGCGGGCACCATGGCGGGCACCATGGGGGCACCATGGGGGTTGAGATCAGATCTCCAGGTCCGGAGACACCTTCGCATTGGGTTCGGGCTTGAGCGGAAACTTGAGCGGCTTCCGGCCGCTGCGCTGCGGGTGCCCGGAAGCACATGGAAGCACGGCGGCGCTGTAATGTGTAGGATGGAGTGTCTCAAAGAAACAGCAAGCAGCAAAGCGCGGCGGGTGCTTTCAGGTGTTGCGCTGAGCTTTTCGATTTGGGCAAAGTGCCACTTGGCTGGTCATTGCAGTTAGGGACGCGGAACGGAGCAGTTAACTCACGGCGTGTCAGTCAAGCGCAGCGTGACAGCATGACAGGAGATTCAGCCACGATCCAAAGCGATTCTGGTGCCCCAAATGCCGTTTTCGTGCCATGGACCCCTTCAACGAGGCGTGGACCCACGTGGAGAGCAGTTTTCCTCGGTGATGTTCGGGGTTTAGTCCTTGAAGCAGGTGGTGGACGGGGGACTACTGCACATGTGCCTCGTCACATCTGCGGAGCACCGCTTCACTCTGTGCCCCGGTTGCAGAACTCCAAGCTTCCCGCTTCCCGAACGCCATGAGAGAGCTCTTCTCAAGTTTCGAGACCTTCTTTGGACTCGAGAGGCCCCGGAGCATGTCCTCTCCGAGCCCTCTCCCGAGCCCTCTCCGAGCCTCTGAGGTCTCTTCCTTTGCTGAAGGAGTGGCGCGCCGCTGGCGAGGCGGTGTGGGTCCGCATGGTGGCCCTGGACTCTGCGGAGCTCCTCCAGGCTGTCTCAAATTGTAGAAATGCTGCAGTGTTTGTCGAGCTCATATAAGGCGTGTCACATGACATCTCATGACATCTCATGACGTCTCATGACATCTTAAGTAGGATAAAAGTTCACTCGTTTGCGAGGTTTGGCCAGATGAGCTGACGCTGGAGGTGCTTGCTTCAGGAATGTTCGGAGGGCATCGCCGGTATCATTTGCCATGAAGCGCCTGTTCAGGGTTGAGGCGTGGCTGTAGAGAACAGAGTTGGAGGGCAGCTTGACGGGTGCTTATGGGCCGTTTCGCCCGCTGGCAAGGCGGATGGTCGGGAGCTTTTTCGCATCACGCCCCCAGAGAAGGTGGGGGGGGCACACGAGGGAGCGCAAGAGGCTACGCAGGAGCCAACTCATGCAGCCGAACTCACATGCAGGGTCACCGGCGCCGCGATGTGCCCCAAGAGCTCACATACCAGCTCATGGCCGGCCCCAACGCCGCTTGTTCTCTGTAAGAAGATTGTTCTAAAGAAGATTGTTCTAAGAAGATTGTTAGGACTCACAATGGGAAGCGAGTGCTGTGATCCAGAGAGTCCGAGGCACTACAGCTCCGAGTGAATGCTGCCGCAGCGGGGTCGGGGTTTGCCCTAGGCAGGGACCAGCAAGGAACTTTCACTTGCCCAATTGCATCACATTGCGTCCTTGGCATTCTGTGCGTCAAGTTTGCAGAGTTTTCGGAGCTCCGGAGGTGTGCTGCGTTGCTCGGCCAAAGCGCCGCGGAAGCTTTGTGGTGAGGTGCCAAGGCCTGCCTTTTCCGACGTGCCTATCCTGAATATCATCGACCGCAAGACGGTCTCAACCCAGCATGGGCCCGCCTTGTACCAGCTCATTGCAGGGGAGCCTCTTTTCTGTGTGGATGTCAACACGAAGGTCTGAACCTGTTGGTTTTCTCAAATTACGAACCCTGCAAATTTGCTTGATTCTTTGTCCGGGTGAATGCAAAGTTGACACATGTGAAAAGACACAAGCCTTTGAAGGTCTTGAAGCATGTGCAGGCACGAATCAGCACCCGTGAGTGCTCACCACACACCTTGACACGTCTTGTTAACTGGGCCTTTCAAACGGTCTTGATGAAATAGCCTTCTGCTGCGAAACATGAAGTCTGTGCCTCGAATGCCCGAAGCGACACTCGGAACATGTTACTCGGTTTTTCATCTTCAAGGCGTTTTGTTGTTGGCTTTTCGAGGGCGCCGGCCTCCGAGTGCTTGGAGCGGCTCCTTTTTCTTCTCAAAGCGCGGCCGCCCAAGGAGGAGCGCGCTTCCTTCTTTTGGAAGCTTTCGCAGCGTTGCTTTGTGGGCTGAAGGGTGCGAATCTGTGGTCGCAGCAGGATCTAGTTTGAGATTTTGCTATGAGACGTGTGAGAACCGCAGGAAGACTTGCAATACTTTGTCGCTGCCTCAGAAGGTTTCGACGGAGCGAGCAAGTTCGAGGATTTGCGGACTGATGTCTTAGGCCTCGACACGTCTCTCGCTGCTCTGCCCCATCTCTTTGGAGAGGCTTGAGCGCCCAGCCACGCCCCTGGCAAAGATAAGTGGGCTAATTGCAGGATGTTTGTTTTGGCAGAAAAACCAACCACAAAATTGGCAAAGCACATCAAAGAAAGCATATGTGGTGCATCATGTGGTGGAAAGCATGTGGCAGATCATGTTCTCAGAGGCTCGAGGCCGCGGCTGTCGGCACTTGCGCTGCTTTGGGCTTGGGGCATACTGCAGGCGCTGCTCTCCCCCTCCGCTCTCCTCCTCCTCCTCCTCCTTGTTTGCCTAACTTGTCATGATGTTCATGTGAAGCTTTGTCCGCGGAACACATCGGCTGTCGCATCACATGCTGTGGCGTCGTAGTTGACCTTTTGCTAATCTTGAGTCATTGAGTGGCTAGCAAAACAGGAGCAACCATGGAATGGTGCACATCTCAGTTGCTTTCCATGAGCAATCACACGGCGGCCAGATTCTTTAAAGGGGAGGACAGAGATGTGGTGCGGATGCCAGCAGTGCTATCTCAGGATGCCTTCAACAATCGCGCGGTACTCAAGCATCACCTGTCCGATGAGGCTAATATTGTCTGTACTATTTGCCAATTCTTGTGCAAAGTCGAGCGTTGCTTGTGCAAATGCCTCGGGCGAGGTCATTACTGTATTCTGTGTACATCATATAACATGGTGGGCAATGGCTGTGCGCATCCTCTTTTGTGCCACAAGGCCGCGCGCGGCCATTAATACGCTGAGCCCACTGAAGTACTTCTGCAGAGCATTCTGCAGAGCATTGTGGGGCAACATATGCCTAGACTCGAGGTTGGACCTGCCCAGTGTGCACGGAGCGGCTTCGACCAGCAGACCTTGTGGTGGACGGCTCTCTGGCTTCAGATGGAGGATAGTGTTCGTATGCCACAGTTGCTTTCGCATCTCAGGCTACGTGGAGCAGATCCTGGCCGAAACGGAGGCACTGGAGTAGGAGACGGCTTCCCACCCCATAGTGGCAGGCACATGTTTGGGATGCCCAGCCTGTTGCATACGCCCTGCGGCCTTCATCTTTTGAACACTTGCCAGATCCAGACCTTTGTAGAGGCCAAATCCTTTCTTGTAGGACGTTTTTCGTTTCAAATTGCCAGGGGCTCCAGACCGAAACATCGGGGATGCGATTCAGGGCAGTGTAGACCTTGCTGGCCCGTGCAATAGAGGGGCATGTGCAACATGCATACGAAACACGCATACTACGAGCATGACAGCGCTTGTCAGCACTGCATCCCTTTTCTTCCTGATTCTGTAGGGGTTTCTTGCTTCTGCTTTGCGGTATGTTAAGCGTCATCCTCGGAGCTCACCCACTGTCCATGCGAAGAGGCTGGCTGTGAGGAGGTGATCCTCTCCCTGGATGGATCCTGGCATCCTGCCGAGGAGCCAGACCACGAAGATTCCAGTCCAGAAAAGAACCGCTGGCTGCGCGTGCCTTTTGCTGGGCTTTCCTGGCGAGCCAGAGGTGAAGCCAGGGCTGGGTCTGAGGGCTAACCCCCATGGTGTGGTGGTATTCCATTGAGGGGTGCCTTTGTGGGTCGGTTGCGGACTGTGACGTTAATCTCGATGTTGTTGATAGTGCCTTCCCAAACCTGCATGATCTGAGTCGGGGCGTTTCGAGGAGGGGTCAATCGATCATGATCTTGATGCTCCGACAAGTGCCGAAACAGGCTTGAATCGCTAAAGTGTTTGGATGTTTTTGCAGGGCTTGCATGCACTGCACACCAAGCACGTCTCTTGTCTTGTGTCTGTTGACATCCGGGATTCTTCGCCTGCGCCACGCCCAGGGTCGGGTTTCCTCTCGGCTCGATGCTGGGTAATAATTTAATATTGGGTAATCTCATGCAATCTCTAACTCTCTCTAACTCTCTCTAAGTCGAAGCAGCGGTCCGAGGATGGTGGGATCAATGTGGGGCTGCGTCGACGACCGGCTCCTCGCCTTCAAAGCTGCGGCTGTAGCCACATGACCCTTCGCCCCCTTCGCTATGACTTCCGCGATCGTGAGTAGGCCCGGCGGATACCACCACGTCGGAACGGAGCTTTGGTTTCCGCCGCTGAGAAGCAAGGAATGCGCGGACGTAAATGGCGCTCCTGCGTTTCCCTAGTACTTCCACCTTCAACAGCCACAGCGTTTCTAGGTATGGGGACTACATGAACGGAGTGATGTGCCATTACAGGGAGTGCGCTGGGCGCTTGGTAACCATGTTGGAGGTCTGAGCTGTTCAGTCGCTCTTTTGGTCTCTTTCCATCCGTCAGGAGACTCTTCGGGGTCTCTGCAATGTGCGTTGCTTGCGCTGCATGCGCTGCATTCAGGTTGGCATCCCGGCCGGGGAAGATCTAAGTTGTCTGGCGCTCATTTGTTTTGGGGTTTCTGGCGTTCGAGCAGCGGAATGATGGGTGCTGTTCATGATTTCAGTGATGAGCTCATTTCCATCTTGTTGAGGTGCCGATGGGCTTTCCTTTCCGAAGGGGTGCCCAGCACTGCTTTTGTCACAGCTGCCGGTGCTCATGGGTTTCTCCTCCATCTCCGTATCACCGTAATGGCAAGCTGATTTGAGATGTTCATCGAGTGACAGAATATCAACGCGATCCGAGGCATGATGCGGATGCTGCAACCTCAGATGGGAACGTGCCTTTTGAGGGCACTTTTTTTGTTTTTTTTTTGGGGGGGGGGGAACCGCTGAGAGCAGCTTCGCCCAATTTTCCAACGATCCTTTCCTCACTCGGAAGCGGCCGAAGATGGCGATCCTTTGTTCCAAGTTCCAAGGTTCTGGACCACCATGGATACTGGCGTGTGAGGGCCTCGCATCAAGCTTCCGCCATCAGCAACATGGACTCCATGTTCTCGTGTGTCGTGTAGCCAGAGTAGCCAGGGTAGCGTCGATCATACTATTGTGGGATATTGTGGGACATGGATTGCAGCTCTCCGTGCAGCTTTGTGAGCAGGTGCTGGAGGGCGGCTTTTGTGGGTCCAACGACACAGCAGTGCCTCGCGACATGGTCCTTGCGGGGACCCCCAGAAGGAAAATGGATGAGCTGACCAGTCTTCTTCGTGCATGCTGTGTTGACTGTGTGCTAGCCGCCTCGGCTACGTCGCGCACAACAGTTTGCTTGTCGCCATGGACATTGATGCAATCACGTTCCTGTGCACGTGCCTGCTGGAAGCCCTGACGCTCATCATCCTGCTTGGGACACTCTGCAGACGCTGTAGAGAGCGCAGCGATCCCACTGTGAACGTAGCAAAAGGCAGGGGCTCCAAAGCAAAGAGCATGACCGCTGCTTTGCGCTTCCATGCAGAAAGTGAGGGCAGAGAGATTTGGGCGTACGGGATGAAGCTCAGATTGTTTTCAAGGATTTGATTTTGTTGTCAAGAGGTTTCTGAAGAGGCAGAGAGCATCATAATGCCTCGTCCTGATGTGCGCGCTCGGCCTCACAGGCGCTTTTCGCCGACTCCTGGCATATGTTCGAGAAGCGCTGGGGGTCGCTTTTGCAAGTTCTGCAAGTCTGAGACATGTGGAGCGGAGCTTTCATGCGGCGCTCTGTGGCTTACTGATCCAATCGAGCTGGGTGATCATGTTGGCATTTGTATTTCGCTTCTTTCTGCTGCAGTTCCGGTACATCTCACAGATTGAGCATCCTACTCCACCATTACTGGATATCGCTGCCATCATCCTGTACGCGCTTTGCTTGCTGTGGTCTACCCTCGGCACCTTTGTGGTCACACCTCGCACACTGGATTCCTGGACCACCATTGCCTGGTTGCTTAACATTGTGCCGCTCGTTCTTGATCGTAGTGGGCAAGCAACCAACCTGATTGCTCACCGCACCTTCATTGTCCGGCTGCTTTGCTGTTTGTCGGTGAGGCACTTTTGGTTGGCGTGCTGCTTGAACAGCCTCCACCTGCTCATCGTTATTGTGCGACTTGATCAATCGACCTTTAGTGAGGATCGCAGTGTGCACAGCACAATGCATGTGGCCACGCTTGTTCTGGCCTATGCCTTTCGCCAGCAGATCTACGCCAATGTCAGTGTGGGTTTTGATCTCAAGACCAGCGCTACTGGGCTCGATGCAGCTTCACGTCTCCTCAACGGTTTCTGTGATGCTGTCGTCGAGCTCGACGACACTCTGAAGGTTCGAGGAAACGTCAAGCAGTTCTCGACTATGCTCCTACACGAGAATTCCTCTGGCTCTGTAGCAGAGAACAGTAGCTTTGTCAGCTTCTTCAGCCCAGCCGACCGCGAGCACGTGGAGCGCAGTTTACGTTCGGATGACGGCCATGCCATTCCTCAAGCACTGCATGCGAAGATCTTGGATTCGATGTCGAATGCTCTGTCAGTGGAGCTGCTGCATGTACGCTTCCGCAAGCCATCAGGACTGACCAGCAATCCAAGTTGAAGCTCTTGTGTGTGAGTGTGTGTGTGTGTGTGTGTGCGTGCGCGCGCGCACGCGTGTGTGGTTGTGTTTTTTGTCTGCAGTCAGCGTCATGTGAGGTTTCACTCCCAGATAGCAAGGGAAAAGGCCTCCCTCCTTTGTCAGCCAGGAGAATCCCTAGCCTTTTAACCAGCAACCACTTTGCTCCTCCCCAAGGCAAAGAGCGAGGCCAGGAGAAATGCTGCTCGAAGGGGTCGTTTCTAGACTGACATCCTTTAGCCTCCAACCATCAGGAGTTGGAAGTTCCTCCACCCATTTCTCCCTCACATCGGCACCCCTTCCCACGCTTTCCTGCCTAAATTCTGCCATCTTCTGTCCTCAATCCGGCCACCTATCAGCACCTGGTTTTCGTTATTGTAAACCCAAAGTTCTGTCCGTCCCGCACCTTCCTAACTCTGTCCACATCTGCCCATCAGGAGAGATGTGCCAGCTGGTACCGGGCAAGCAAACATGCGCCACCGAATTTTTGTATTCTTTTAGTACTTTTTCGAGGCCGCCTTGGAGTTAGCTTCTGTCAGCTGTGTCCCAGGTGGGCGTGCGGGAGTTCCAAGACTTTTCTGCCGTGAGCCCGCTTGCGTCTGCCGCGCCTGCGAGAAGCTCGCCGAAAGTGCCGCAGCATGCCACTGCTGCAGTCGGCAGGGCCGCTAAGCTGTGTCAAGCACTCTTTCTTGTTTGAACTCGGTCCAGGTCCCGTTGTTTTCGTGTGTTGCATGTACGGAAATATATTGTTTGTTCATGGACCCGTTTCCGTTGTCAAGGCCCAGTCAGACTCCGACCTGCTCTTCGATATGGACACGTTCCAAGTCCTTTTCGTGAGTGACCGTTTGGCTGCCATGTTCGAAGCTCATACCGGTAACTGCCTGGCGGAGGGGATGTCGCTATATGATGCTTTCTCATCCTCCGAACTGCAGGGCGCCTGCGTCCAGTTGCAGAATGCCAAAGCGCAATGCAACCTGGAGGATGCTTCGGGCAATGCGGTGGTTGTCTCTACAGATTTCATGCTCCTGCAGCATCACATTTCGCAAGTCAGCACCTTGACTCCCGACATCTCTTGACCTTAATGCCATTTAATGCCTTTAGTTTTCAGATGGCGGCAGCGATCTGCAAATTAAGAGCCAGTACGTGCTTGTCAATGGAAGGCTGCCTGTTCCTTCTGCTGCCCTTCAGGTATTGAATACGACTGGGCCCTCAACACATGGGCTGGATACCTGTGTCTACGTTCAGTTGCGTCTCCGTCAGAAATTTAGTTGGCCTCGGGCACGTTCTGGCAGCTTTGTTCAGATCGCCCATTAGATGTCCGACAGCATCTTAGGTGGACGATGTGGGAAGTTTGGCGGAGCGAGTTGAAACGGACAGCGTCTCGAGCAGCAGGTCCAGGTGCAGCCGAAGCAGTAGCAGGAGGAGCCGGAGGAGCAGAAGGAGCAGGAGGCTTCAGGAAAGAGGTGCCGAAAGGCAGCTGAGCCATCACACCCAAGGCAGCATCCTAGAGCTCCATGCGACCAATGTTTCGTTGTAAGTGAATGTGTTTTTCTGCGGTCTCACGCCAATTTTTTCACGAGACTCGGTGTGTGTCCCCTGTGTGCGGCCGTTCGTGTCCACGTGGATTCAAAGATTCCGCGGACCCAGGTGGACCGAGCGCAATGAGTGCAACATGTTGGGGGCAAACGGCAATCATGATCGCGAGATCCGAGGGGATGTTTGCGATGCTGTGTTTTTTGGTGGGTCCTGTTCAGAAGCACCTGCTTCAGGTTTGATCCAGGGGCAGTTGCTGCGCCTGAAGTGGGCAAGGCAAGGCGCAGTCGAGCGACTGCTGAAAGTGGTGCTGTTGCAGTCTGCTGTGGTCCGTGTGGCAGGCAGCCTAGTTTGTGGAGAGCGAAGAGGCTCAGCAGCTGTGCAACAGAGTGTCTTGTTGCAATGGCTGACCGGGCAGGTGCAGTGCCATCAGTGCCTTTAACAGCGCTGGAGGCAGCTTCATGGAAGCACTCCCTGCCTGCAAGACATGGTTCTGTAACAAGTGTAGCACGTGTAGCAAGTGTAGCATCTCTTCGTGAGGTTGCGGGCATCTCCGGTTTGGTGCTAAATTCGATGTGCATGCTCCGTCGCCGACTTGCGTCGATAGAGCAAGCCTGTGCAGTGCCGCAGGAGTCCTTTGAAGCTGTGTTCTGCGTTTTCCATATGTTGCCGATTCAAGCTTTTAAAGAGATCCGGCACCTACCGGAGTGATCTCTTGCCTGGGTTGCGGGTGTTTGGCCAAAGACTGCAGGTGTGTTAACAGCACTCCTGGGACGCCATTTCGAAGCGGCCCCGGAGAGCATCATCTTGTCTCATGTTTGCTTGCCCCACTCTTGATACTCTTGCTGTTTTCAGGATGCTCTGAGTCTCCTAGGGTGAACTTTGCCTGGCCAAGTTGAGGAGGCTCTTGCTCCCTCGGCTTCAGTTGCTTTGGGTGCCTTTTTTTCCACGGACCCTTGGTGTTGCCACACCAGGAGTCTGTTGAGACTCCCAGTGCATGCTGAATCTTTCAGCTCATGTAGACTTAAAGAATCTTTGAAGAGCCTTAAACTTCGGCATGCCCGGGGGCCTCTCTGGCACTGAAGAGCCACTGTTCTGAAGGCCTCAAGGCCCCTTGCAGCTCAGCTAATCCCTGCAAGATGGACTGAAGAGTCACAGAGTGGATGCGGGAATGGACACCGGGAGGCCTAGACACTCCGAACATCTGAATCCGTCCCCCGCGCGCCCACTGGTTCAGTTGCAAAGGGCTACTCGGGGCTGTGAAAAGGCGCTCGTTGTCGCGCCCTCAGATTGCGACATTAGATGGCGATTAGATTGCGACTGCGAGAGTCAGTATGAGAGTTCTCCTGTCAAAGTCTTCGACTTGTGCGTGATCCGAGGCCCCCATGGACGGAGTGGCTCTCATAGTCGCTCCTATGCAACAACCACACGTCGCATCATGCATCATGCACCCGCGGCATCGCTTGGATTTCCCGGGCATCCCTCATGCGTCCGCTTGCACATGCCCATCCCTAAGAGTGCACTAAGCTTGCGTTCGCATCTTTCTCACACACTTAATGAACTTGGCTTCAGATTATTGGTATTCATATGTTTGTGAAAACGGCATCCATTCCAGTTCAGTCTTGTTGTATTGGCCAATACTTTGTTGCTACAGCAGTAGCCGGAATCTGGTGCGCGCCTCAGTAGCTTGATCGAAAAACCCTTGGATCAGTTGTGCAGCTTTATGCACTGAAACACCTTCAAGAATCTACCGCGTTTGGCCTTCAGGTGTACATAGGCACGGCGCACGCTTGCCAGTGGCACAAGTGCCCCAGCTATGGCTGCCACTTGGCCTGCACGTGGTGATTGTGCCTCCAGTTTCTTCCAGATTGGACTACCACGTTCAGACATATTCTCAAAGATCAATGCAAATCCTCAGACACCTCTAGCTGACAGCCACAGCCCCAGCCCCATCCGAGGCCGTCCCTGCCTGGCACTGAGCACGTCTCGCGCAGAGTGTGGGCAGTGCAGGTCTTCTCTGCTCCTTGGAATCCCCACACACCGGCGTGACCAGGAGTCTCGAAGGGACAACCGTGATTTCAAGCGGCATCCGCAGCGATCCCCGCAGCTGAAGGCACAAAGGGGGATGGGAGGGCTTTACAACTGGGGAGGCACCCAACGGCATGGGAAGGCCCAATTATTTTTGCTGTTCACTGAACAGCTCGGGCCAGCACGAAGAGAGGAGGGGGGGGGGGGGGGGGGGGTCATATGCAATGTGCAACTCCAGGGCCCGCCACCTGCACCATGCGACATGCCATGCGACATGCCATGGCTGGGACAGTGTTTGTCTCTAAACAGCAAAACGCTTTCTGAAAAAGAAGCTGCTCTGAGCTTTGTCTCGCTCACGCTTGCCATATGCTTTACCATGCTGGCCCTTTTTGCAGGTTGCAACCAAAAAAACGAAAGACCCGCAGTTGCAGGCCGCCCCAACTCCGATGCCCGGCTCTGCTGGCCGCCGAAATGCGCCCGGTGCTCGTGGCTTCCATTGATGTGCTCTTTGAGACTTCTTGAGTCTTCTGTGTTTCCAGGCAGCCGCATACCTTCTGTGTCGAACAGGAGGCCAGGGCCAGGCAAGGTGGGATGGGAGCGTGGACATGAGCACATGGGCCCTGCGACGGAAAAGCAATCACGCGCGCTCTCAATAAGCAGCCTTGTACCAAAGCCTTGCGCCAGCAGCCTTGTGCCAGGCTGAAGGAGTATGAGATGACACCCGAGGCCAGAAGTGCCAGAGGTTTTACAGCAGGAGGATGTGCTGAGATTCGCGGTCCCTTGTGTGCCCCTTTGAGCCCTGGCCAGGTGAGGGAGCGCATGAATCGTTGCATGTATGCTCTGAAGGATCGGGGGGACTGCGCTCGTTGCACGCAGTTGCACGCACTTGCGTCTGATCCCCGCTTCCAGGAAGTTGTGCTTCAATTGGGCCCGAACTGGCGTGTTCCCGTGCATGGAATTTCAGAGTTGTCTTCAGCTTTTCTTGCTTTCATGGGCATGAGCCTGTTTTTTTTTGCTGCAATTTTTTGCAATGCTTGCCAAATCCTCCCCCACCTCAGGTTAGCCCTTTTGGCAGTGCCGCCAATGGCTTTGGCACAAAGGCGGGCATAAGAAGCTTGCAGGAACCATTCGAGAATAGTAGAAGCTGTCCAATCACTGGGATTGACCGTGGAGTTTTTTTTGGTGTTTCTTTTTCGGACATGGTTGGAGTGGTTAAAGGTGCTGTTTGATCGTGTGCATTTCATCCGCGATGTCGCAGTTCTCGGACCTGGATGCAACGTGCTATGTGCACACCGAGGAGGGGAAGGACCGTTAAGGGACTGTCAAGGGACTGTGGGCTTCTGTGCTCTTCCGTGGAAGCGCGACATCGACGCGCTCATGTGCAGGAAGCGGAGCCACAGCAGCCAGCAGCTGAAGTTCTGAGCAGCAGCCTTATGGAGCGCACGGGTTGTAGAGTCGTGCAGCTTGTCTGGTGAGAAACATTTTTGGTCGCTAGAACTCACCTCTGCTCCACTGCTTTCGATCTGCTCCGATCTGCACCTGAGGTGAGCGCCTCGCACCCTTGTTGCGGGAGCACCCGGAGTTTACCATGGCGCAGGAGGCACACGAACAAAGACACCCCCCGACGCCACGCTTGAGAAAGGAGTCTTCTTGTCCCTTGAAAGGTTTTACATGCTCGCGTGCCCATCTTGAAGCTGTGCTTTGAGGGCAAGTTGGAGGCCCTCTGCGGTTTTGCGTTGTTTGCGTTGTTTGCGTTCTAGTAGTCTTTTGCAGTCGGCTTGTGCCCAGCTGCCGTCTGTGACCTGTTGGAGTTTTGAAGGTGGACCTCTCGTGCCACAATACGTTACCCTTGCAAAATACCATGTTGCTGAAGGCAGGATGCAGCCCTCAAGCTTTGACTTGGTGGGCAGTTTATTGCAGATGTGCGAGCAGTCAGGCCTATTCCATGCTGGATGACAGGGTGCGGGATCTGGTGATCCTGGTAAAGTTGTGGGCGAAGGCACGCCAGAGGTTGTGACTCGAGGAGGGGTTTGGCCAGCGACTGCAAGAGAATGCTGAGGAGAAGGAAGTTTGTGGTGCATCTCGCTCACACCTGTCGTCGTATGCCCTGACGCTGATGGCCATCTACTTCATGCAGGTGGCTTCAATCCAAAAGTTGCAGCTCAAATCACGGCATTGCTCATCTAAACCTTGGATTCTGTGGGGTTGACGGACATGTTGTTAACCGTGAACGCTTGCGCGCGTGCAGCTGGGCTGGCCCCAACGCGGGGCGTAGCGATGTGTGATTTGGTGCAGCTTACCACAAACGATGGGCGTCCGTGGGCCCCCGCGAAAGGCCCTAGGAGGGTCCCAGGAAAGGTATCCCCACAGCCGCTTGGGGAAGGGTCCTAGGAAAGGAGGAAGGAGACCGGATCCTGGTCTGCTTGTTCTAGACGCCTGCCGGAAGCCGAGGCGAATTCAGCCTGTTACTTCATTACAGGTGGCTGTAAACGGAGCGCTTCCATACCCCGAGCTCCCACTTTTCCCAATTCAGTGAAATGAGTTCTGCTGCCAGGTGCACCCCAAGATCCAACTGCCCATGCTGCCCCCGCAAGCTTTCAAGGCACGCAGTTGCTCGCCCAATCCATGCCTGGCCCAGAAGGGTGGGGATGCATCGCGATTCGACCGATGGGCCAGGAAGGGAGCAAGGTCGACGTCGCCTCCAAGTTAGAGGCCGGGGTGTTGCCGGGTTCACGTTCTTTGGCTTCGGGGGCTGTTTTGGCTCAGCCTGGGGAACTTTCTCGGAGTGCAGGTCTCTTCAAGCACACATGAAATCCCACCAGCCAAAGCCCAGATGTGGTGCCCCCCTGAGAGGCCGCCCGCAGCTCTTGGAAATGCCGGGGGCGCCAGTACCGGTATTTCGCAAAAGAAGGGCCGCTTTAAAAGGCTACAGTAACGGGTGTGTTGAACTTTGGGGGCCGATCCCGGAAGCCGATTTTTTCGTCAACGCCCTGCAGGGAGTCCAAGAGCAGGTAAGGAGGTGGCCATGTCCCAGCAAGTCGTCACCAATTGCTGTAGCCGTCTGCGTTGACCTTCATGGGCACGATGTAGATTGGCAGATGTCGATTCCGGATTCTTGCAAGCCTTCAGGCTATGGCAGTGATCGTAGTCGTTCTTTTGTGGCCCATCCTGCTGTGAAAGGGTCTCGGGTGTCGCAACAGCTGAGGTCCCCAGAACCTGGGACAATTCGTCCGCCGGTTCTTTCACTTCTACACCTCGGAGCGAAGGGGAATGAAGGGAACGGTGGAAGGGTGGGCATGCGTTTTGCAAGAAACATTGATCTTGTGAGATAGGTCGAGCAAGGACTCTAAGGCCACAGCCATACCGAAAGCGTTCTTTGGGTGCTTGGGACCATGAGTCTGAACTGGAAGGATTTCCCGAGAATGCCCGACGCCCTCTCCGAAATCCCTAAGCGAAGCTCAAGCCCAAAACGCATCTCGCACCTTCCATGTCCTTTCAGGAGTTCAGCTGGGGCTCCGAGGCCCCGCCTGTGTGAACAGTTGAGACTTGAGAATTCTGTTCTGTTTGGGTTTTGAGATGTTTTGAGTCTAGGGGTCTAGGTGGGGGCTCGTCTTTGGCATGTGAGTTTCATCGTGCAAGCACCTGCTGGGGAGACCAAAACAATGCAGCAGGGCACATGTTGACTTGTGAGCCGCGGATATGAAGCGCGGTAGCAAGCTCGTGCGATGGAATGGTTCGTGCCAGAAGGTCATCGTAAGTCACCCTACGAAATTCCACTGCCTAGAGTATCATTGCTTTGAGATTTCCGATTGTGGTGTCTTTCAATGGTTGTCTCAATTGCTGCATAGTTTGAGCGTGATGTGCACGATCTTGCACTGCTTTTTTTGTCGATACTTGTACCTTCTTGTGCGACCTCTTACCGAAATTTGCCCGAGGTCGTCTCCGTCCGCCTTCCAAACCGCCTGGACGCATCTGAGACTCATCTGCTGAAGCTGAAGGGAAGGCCTGGACAATTTCCGTGCTGGTGGAAGTGCAGCAAAGTTTGGACTGCGTCAGCATCGACCAGGAATTTTCGACGACTGCATGTAGAGGAGCATCCCTTCTCTTGAGCACGTAGATGTGATACTGGTCCGAGAAGGTGTCTCTTTGCGCAGGACCCAGTGGACGAGACGCGCAATCTCAATTGCGTACTTGGTGACATTCAGGCCGCGTGTTGTGTCGGGGAGGTTTCGGTTTGGGGTCTTGTCAGTTGCTGCAGCAGCAGCAGCAGCAGCAGCAGCAGCAGCAGCAGCAGCAGCAGCAGCAGCAGCAGCAGCAGCAGCAGCAGCAGCAGCAATGACTTGTTCGTTTGGATGTGCACGGGATCCGTGCCCAACCCTGTCCGTTGCAGCTGCTTCTGTTGCTGCACCGGCGACAGGAAGGGGAACTACGAAGAGCTTTGGAGGACATCTTCGACTGTACAATGAACATCTGTGAGCCGTGTTGAGCCGTGCCGGCTCCGCGAAAGCCTGACAGCAGGAGACATACTTTCGCATGCAACAGGGAGAGCCGGTGAGTGCTGGTCTCAGATGCCACCAGCACACATTGAGGTGCTTTGCAGAGACGTAGTTCGAGGGAGCCCAGCACCTGCAGTGGTTGACCATACTTGGAGTTAGCCTGAGAATCGCCTTGCGCCCGCAGTATCCGGTCTGGAGGCCTTGGCACCCCACTACAGAAGGTCCGAAATGAGGACTGCTCGGGTTCTTTGCAAGCCCTTTTTGTGGGGTGCTCTGCTTTTTTGAGCGAGATCCCGTAACTGCCATAACGTGGAGGAATATGCCGGAGCTGACCTGGCATCCAGCCCTGGGCGCACGCCAATCAAGGTGAGCTTTTGGGGGTTTGTGGGTTTGGGTGGAACATAGTGGAACATTGTGGAACATGGGCTTCCGTCCACTGTTGGACTATGGCATTCTGAAATGCAACCGAGGTCTTTGAGCATCTCCTGCAAAGCTGCCCAGAAGAGGCAGAGGCTCTGCCTCCTGCCGTCATGGTGCAGGTGCGGGGCATGCGGGGCAGCTTCAAATTTTTCCTGGAGTCTAGCAGTCTAGCAGATCACCAAAACGGAGGTCCGCAGAAAGAGAAGAAACCCAAAGGACTTCTCAGGCCCGAAGCTGCGAGAGCTTGCGAAGCGGCGCCAGGCGGCCCACCGACGAGAAGCCGAGGCCTTGCTCAACAACCGTCAGCACAGCCTGTCGGAGGTGCAATCGCGGGAGCAAGGGGGGTTGAAGTTCAGTAGAAGGTCGAGCTTGCAAGGTTGAGGGAATTTCAGGGAGTGGCCGGACAGTTCCGTTTACCTGTAGGGGTTCTGTGCTCGGGGCGTCGGACAGTGATGGGAGCTATCGCCGCCGAGACATGTCGGTGCAGCCGTGTCGCAAGCAAATTTCCGCTGGCACTTGGCCCGATTCGGACCCTGCCATCCAACAAGGACATGAACACCCGGAAATACAAGCATAGCGTCCGTATTTTGGGGAGGTCCAGGGTTTTTCTTGGCATGTTTCTGCGATTGAGCCACCTCTGCTCTCCCGACCCACACGTGCTTCTTGTGGGTTACTCTGTGAGGCGAGCACTGCCGCAAGCTGTGCATCCAGCACTGACGAGGCTGTGTGGGTTTTGTCTCAGCTGCCGCCGCCGTTGTAGTGGAATTGAAGTCGCAGTATGTAGCAGTATGTATATATGTGGCAGTATGTAGCAGTGGAAGTAGGGCAGGGGAAGTAGCAATAGGAGACATGTGCAGGAACATGGAGCACCACACGCTTACGAAGAGGGCGAGGCTCGGTCTCAGGATATCAGGTTGCAAAAAGCGATATGGGCTAACTTTGAGAGCTTCCATTGCTCAGAACTGTCCGGATGAGAGCGCGTCTGGGGCAAAAAAGGTTCTGCCGCTCTGCCTAGGCATCGCCTCGAAATGCCCACTTTCGGCGTGGAAAGGCAAGGTTGCGGCGTTGTGAGTTCCTTGCAGGCCTACAATGAAAACACTGTAAGCCGCATGTAACGTGCAGGTGGTAGTAGTATGTAGTAGTCCTCTCTGTCTCTCTCTCTCTCTCTCGCTTTTTCTCTTCGTGCAGTTCACTTCTGGCTTTCTGGGGGTGTGGGAGAGGAGAAGCTTCGCCGGAGGAGTGGCACAGAGGCGCTCCAGACGTAGTGCCAAGGGCTTCGGGGAAGTTCACCCTCTCTGTATAGTGTATATTCTTTGCTAGGCAGCCCAGATGCGAGGGTGAGGGTTTCACAAGTTTGAATTCCCAATTGCACCAGTGTCAACAAAGCTTTGCTGCAGGGCTCCCCCGACGAATATGGCGCTGCGGAGGGTGACAGGCCATCACTTGAACCTTTGCACTGCCATCGCTCCTGTCATGACGTCGACCGAACTGCGAGCTGCACGTGTCACACTGCTAGCGCTCTTTTCATGACGGGGGCCGATGTTGAGAGCTGCACGTCTCATTCCAAGTTGTCATTCTAATTTGCTTGACGCTTCCAACGTTAGTTTGCCCATGCAAAGACTTCAGGTCATCTGAATCTCTTTCGCCACTGATGTGATTTTCCCCCCGTGTCTTGAAAGGAACCCACTTCTGCAGATGCTACAGCAAAGGAAGCAGCAAACATCAGGGCAGTGCCTTGCCAGCAACGGATCAAAGATGCAAGGAATGCTTGAGTCCAGCCCAAGCTTTCCCCTAACTACAATGCTGCCGCCGCTGCATACAAGGATGGCTGGTCAGCACCTGCTTCAGCATCTTGTTCGCACTTTGTGAGTACGCATCCAGATGCTGCTGGATACACTGGGCAGCATCAATATGTAAAGGTGCTGTGCCGACATCTGAGGATGATCCGGAACCATGACCAGCCAACAGAATTGTCGGAGAGTGGGTTGTAGCCTCTGAAGACAGGGGATTCGAGGGTCGGAAGCTCCTCAAGTTCGGTTCGGCCGAGGCCCACAGCGCAGCCGTCTGCGCAGTCCGGAACACGGTGCACTACTCTTCGCAATGCTCCACATAGCCGGGCACTCCGGAAGGTTTCACGGCCTGCTTGATCCTTGCAAGGCATTTCCCGCGGCTGATGCCACATGTGGCGCAGCAGTAGGGCCCCTGGTACAGCAACTTTTTTTCGTTACTTGGGAATAGTGCTCCGTGACTCCCTCCAATGCAAGGCCCTATGATGCCTCGCCGGTGAAGATGGGGCAAACGCTGCAGCCTCGTGCACGGCTATTGAATCAAAAGGGCGCTTCACTACTTTGCACTAGCTTGTGCTTTCAGATACACTCCCGTGTACAAAGGATCTACCCCACGCCGCCGGCTCCGCCACAGTCGCAGCTACTGCCTTGAAAGGGGGGGGTGGCTGGAGTGTTGGAGACCTCACAAGATGGAGATTTTTTTAGGCAGCTGCCCGTGGCGCAGACGGCACCGTCCTGGCCTCGGATTGGGTACCCTGCATAGCTTCTGTGTTTTTGCTTCTTTGTCTTTGTTGTTGTTGTTGTTGTTGTTGTTGTTGTTGTTGTTGTTGTTGTTGTTGTTGTTGTTGTTGTTGTTGTTGTTGTTGTTGTTGTTGGCTCCATTCCCTGCAAGGCTTCCCACTACTTCGGCAAGCGCGGAGACACTTGGCCGGTTTGTTCGCTGTTCATGTTTGGATATGTTGAATCGTGTTGGAGAGTGCTCAAAACAGAACACCTCGGCTTAGTGTGTATCGGTTTCGCGAACTCAGCCACCCTGAAGAAGAGAAGCTCTTCTCCTAAGCAATCTTCAGCAGTCCTGGTACATCCTTCGGCTCCATCACCTCGCAGCTGCTCAGGCGTGCACCTGCACAAACTCGACGTAGTAAGATGAGCAGCAGCATCATGGCGAAGGCCAGAATGTCAAGAGCAACGTGGGGTCACGGCGGGTCACGGGTCTATTTGCTGCTGCAGTGTGCCTGACCAAGACATTGTTTCAGCATAATCGCGTTGAGGGCCTCTCGTTCACTCAGGTGAACATGACTTGCAACTTGGCGGCACGTGGTGTAGACTGGTTAGTGAAGCTTCGCCGTGCCAGCATGGGTCATACGGGCCTGCTTGCAGGTGAGGCCCACAACAACAAAAGCGAGGTTGAGGAGAAGGCCCCTTATTCTGTTGCATGTGCGCAGAGGTGTGGAAAGGAGCAGGCAGAATGAATGTGCGGAAACTTCCTTTTTCAACCAGGGACAGGCACGTCCAGACGCTGGTTCAGCCTTGACTTGCAGGTATACACCTGGCAGTGACCGCGATGCTCACTTCAGCGCAGGAGAGGGAAATGAGGTAATGGGGACATATGGGGATCTGGACAAACCCGGAGAGATAGGCTGCAGCTCAGGATTCAGGATGACGTGAGCAGCACAATGTGTGGTTCCGCAGGAGACCCCTCCTGCGCTGACTGCGACAGATCCTGGTGGCTGGTTGGGCCCATAAGAAGACTGAAAAGAAGCGAATAACTCTAGCGCTCTAGAACAACAAAGCACAGGCCTGACTTGCTGAAGGATCCAAAGGCTTTGGCACTTTCGCTAAGTGACGTGTTGCATGGCCATGGGACGAGGCGGAAGGTGTCACGGGCGCTTGTTTGCCCATGAGCCCAGACCTGTAGTGGATGGTGGCCGTCGAGAGCGTTGACTAGTGATATGAGAGTGTTATGAAGTGTGAGCATCGTGAAGGTGTGTGTTTGTTTGCTATGCTTTGTATGCTTTTGAAGACGTGACATGCTCTCCTGCTTCATTGAAGTGGATGAGCGATTGGGCATTTTCCCTACCCTCTGGGAACACGACTGGTGGGTAGACTCTCCGCCAACTCCCAGGCGGGCAATCGACGTTGCCTTGCTGAAATTAATCCCCTAAAGGGCTGGAGCAACTCGCCTTGGCGGCAGAGCTAGATTGCGCGTTCCCCCAATGCGAGGGGGCAAGAATCCTGAGCGAGGGTGCGCGCTGGACGCAGGTAGCCTCCTCTTCTAGATGAAGACGAGTTGCCTAGCCCTTTACCGAAACCTGTTCCTAGTGCGGTTCAGTGGAAATCTTCACTTGAGTTTTTAGTTCTGATAGAAGTACAGAAGTTACGGTGGAGTGCCTTTTCTGTGGTGATCGTGGAAACTGAATTCGCAGAGAAAGTTGTGGATGGCTGCCCAAGGATCGCAGTCCATTCATCAGGGAGGGTAAGGGTCGCCTGCACTTTACGACTACACCCCTGGTGTGGTCCTTGTGGGGCGCGAACCTTTCTTATCCTAACTGCCTAGGCATGGCTGTTGGTGTGTAGCTCAGAAATTCGGCCCAGATGTGTTCTTCTTATAGTCGTAGCTTCACAGAGCAATGTACACGGGCTGTGTTTTTCAATCCGGTGCTGGATATAGACCCTTCTCTTCCCATTTGCAGAGTTAGGCAAAATGATGTTCAGCACTTGGAAGGCATTGGGTCTTCCAACTTGTACGATTTGAAAATGTTTGGGGTCCTTCCCACCAGCTCAGCCTGAGCTGCGCTCCCAAGCCAAAAAGCCCAAAAGGCCCTCCTCAAAGAAAAATCTTCCTACGTGGGAATGACCCCTGGCGCTTGCTTTCGCCGCCCGCTTCTGCCCGCTTCGGGACTCTGGCCCTCCGGCGTCTCCGACTCGAGAGATGCAGCGCCCTTGGTGTGATCGTGTTGTAGACAGGGGGTTGGCGTCTTAATTGCTACCAACTCTTTGCCCGACGTAGGCTCGTAACCTTGCCTTCGAAAGGCCCGGGAGGCACTCTGTAGCCCTGCGCAGCCCTCCCAGGCTTTTGGCCTTTCCTTCGCCGCTGAGCGTGTGTTCCTTAGCTGTTGTGTGCCTGTAGCTCTGGGAGCATAGGTGGAACCCTGTGAATTGTGCTCTAAGGCGCGGCTCCTACCATCAAGCCGGGGGCGTCTTGTTCAGGATTCGCCGCGATCCCAGGCTTTTCGGAGACTTCGGGCCTTGTTAAGCTTTCTCTGGGTCCAGAGTTGAGGCATGTCCCTCTAGAGTTTAGCGTGCAGCTGAAGCATTCTTGTTACAAGGTTCTGTTTTGAGCCCTCCTGCTTGATGGTTGCATGGATGACCTGGCCTCAGATGTGGTGCGGAGAAGACAGAGAAGACAATCGCACACATTGCACAAGTCTTTGCTGTGGCCTGCCGAGTTCGGACACCAGTTCGCCGCCTGTTCAGCACAGCGCAGGGCAGAGATCACTTTGACATCTGCCTTGCCCCACGGCGACTGCGGAGAACACGAAAAAATGGGCCTGCACTTGTTTCGTGTCTGGTTTCCACCAAAAGTCCTCAAGGCTGTCGCCACTGTTGTCTTTTCAGCTGTCCCTGCAGCATTGTAGAACTTGCATGTAGTTGGATGGGGGAGAGCAATTACTACTTCGGGAGACACATCAGCACAGGATTCAATGTCGCAAGCTCTGCATGTTGCTCCATCTTATGCAAAACGCCTGCGGCAGCAAGCCGGCAAGAAGTGTCCCCAATGTCCCTGAGAGGACTATCCATGTTGGGCCTAAGAAGGGCACTTGGAGCTAAGGGGCATCTGTGTAGAGACGTGCGCCAAGCATGGCGGAACGCCGGGCGCTTTCTGAAAGGTCGGACGTGTGGGAAGCGGGGTATGGTTGAGAGCATGTGAAGTTCGGGCGTCTAGGTTTGCGAGCGGATTCACGACATGGGGGGGCAGATGGGGCCTGTAAGATTATTTGAAAGGACCATAGAAACGAAACATCAGGCAACGTCTCAACTTTGTTTATTCGAGGCTTCATGGACATGCTACTTCGCCGTGACGTAGGAGTTGCAGTGGTAGTGGCGGCGTCAGTAGAAAGACAGTACTACGCATGATGATGATGATGATGATGATGATGATGATGATGATGACGAGGACGAGTAAAAAAGACCATGATAATGATGGTGATGATGATGATGGTGATGATGATGATGATGATGATGGCGATGGTGATGATGATGATGCTGCTGATGGTGATGGTGATGGTGATGGTGATGATGGCGACGACGATGATGAGAATGGTGTTGGTGATATTGCCGATGGCGATGATGACGACGACGATGATGACAACGACGTCGATGACAGTGGCGGCGGTAGTGTTGATGGTGTTGTTGAGGGTGGTGGCCGGGTTGGCGGTGTCAGTAGTAGTTGCACTGCGCAGAAGGGTCGGATAGTCTCCCACTTGTGTTGGTGTTGCGCATGGGTGCTGAGCTAGGGTCGTTCTCTCGCATCAGGCTGCAAAGACAAGGCTTCCTAGGGCTACCGTGTGGCTGCTTGCAGGCGCTCGCCCCTGGCGCTGCCTCTGATAGTGGCCTGTGCTGCCGCAGTGGCTGGGCAGCTCAGAGACCTCCGCGATATTTCTCGGGTCAATGGAGATTGCAACGATGAGACGAAGGTTTCGTTAGGGTTCAGTTTCTTTCGTTTTGGGAATCCGGTCCATGGCTTCAGCCGCTGGTTCGAAGTGTTCATTCGTGTGATAAAGCTACACGCTACATGGGTCAATGGGCCTGACCATCGTTGTTTTTAGCACCGCCCAGCGAACTTCGCAAGGTATCCTGCTCGAATGCAGACCTCTAGACGGAATGACTGCACATAGCGACAGTTTGTTTGACATTGACATGCTTTGCTCCTGTCATGTGTTGTCACGTGCGACACAGCGCGCTCAGCGCGCTTTCAGCTTCGCAAATGCGCAGCTGAAGCGGCAGGAGCGGCTTAGTTTGCAAGTCAGTCGTGTTTGGGGCCGAGAAGACCTGCGAAAGTTGCGACCGGCCGAAGAGCAGGGAGCCGTCGCGAAGGAAGTCAGGTCGCTGACAAAGGAGATCGGCCGCCTGGTCAAGGCCAGAAAATTCGAAGATGCGTGGGAGATGTTTGAAACCATGGAGAAGCAAGGTCCGATCGAGTACTGCGTCGGTCTCAACATTTGCGCTAAAGCCGGCTGGGTAGAGGAAGCCAAGGCACTCTGGGCGGACATGAACCACGACTGGAAGAGCGTGGTTGCTTATACCACTATGATCAAGATGTATGCCGACACCAAGAGAGTTCATGAGGCAGAGCACCTTTTTGAGGAGATGCACCGAAATACCGTCTCACCCAATCTCATCACCTATAACACCATGATCGGAGCATATGGGACCGTCTCTATGGCCCAGAAGGCCATGAGTACCTTCGACAACATTCCCGAAGCTGTCTTCGAGGAGGCGACGGATTCAAGCAGGGAGTCGAGCTACGCGGCGACAATGTGGGCCTATGCTCGTGAAGGCGACTATGCTGCCACGCGGGAGCTTTTCATGGCCATGACCGCTAGGGGGTTGAAACCGAACAGGAACCATTTCAACGCCTTGATTATATCTTGCGCAAGGCATGGACTTGCTGAAACTGCAAGGGCGGTTTTTGAGATGCTTCCACATTACAATGTTCAGCCTGAATGTGACACTTGGACAGGGCTGCTTACTTGCCACCGGCGTGATCCAAGCCAGTGCAAGCGGATCTTTGAAGAGATGGTGAGCTCCGGCGTCAAGCCGTCAGGATTAACGTACCAGGAGCTATTGAGGTCTCACGTGCTTGCAGGCGACGGGGCCAGTGCGCGTGAACTCCTTGATGACATGGGGAAGTTTGGACTCTGGGAGCACCATCACATTACCCAGCGGCTCAGGGAGCAGGCCATGGACCTTCCCTAGGCTGTAGGCCCACAGTCGGCGCCCAGGAAAAAGAATTGAATCCGCAGACAGAAGAGACAGAAGATTCCCAGATGCCAGCGCTCCATTTTGTCGCACTCCCGTCTTCTCTGCCCTTTTGTTCTTCTTGACGCCTCATAGCGAGGTCGCGGGGTTATGCAGGATGCTCGATGTGGAGGCCATGGAGGGGCAACGTCGAAGCTTTCAATGCGTTCTGCCATGCTCTTCACAGAGCGTCCCGCCAGGCTTTTGCTGCACCGGGCATGCGAAAGCGCTCGGGCCCCAGGGCCTCCTGGCCTCCTGCCTTCAGCTTCACGGTGAGGCTACTTGGTGTGGGGATGTGTAGGCTATGTATAGTATGATTACGTGGTCACACATGTCGCGTCCTTAGCATTTTGGGCTCCCTTGCATCGGCATCCCATCTGCTCAGCTGGATCGCACCCATGGCCCGTGCAATGAGCGTGGCTGTGCTGGCCCTGACCGCGGCTGGACTTGCATTATCCTGCACCTGCAGACGCAGCCAATTCCACGTTGCACTTCGCGTTGTTTCGAAGTGTTCGGGTGGCGGATGCGTCAAGCTTTGGTAGCCCCGCATTTCGTTTCGACCTCGTTTCGACAGCGCTCCAAAGAAGCTAATCTGAGCAGCACCGGCCTTTCACCTTTCAGGCGGCCTCCATCCTTTGCTTCGTCCCGGCGCCCCAACAAATTGCGGCACCTCACCGTGGCACAATTCAGGCCGGGGAGAGGGGAACTCACTCTGCTTTTGTTGCCCTCACACCTCTTTCTGTGCGCATTCACTTGGCTTCATGTGGATATCCGTTACCTCTCAAAGACGCCGGGAAACCAATGCATGAACTACGTAAGCTGATATCAATCAAGTTCACCCTGTGCTTTCTCTTCACAATTGAAATTTCGAGCGACAACCAAAGTACCCTCAACATTACATTTCATACTTTCCTTAATATTTACACCCGAAACATCTGAACGAAACCTAAGATCAGTTCCAGACGAAGCAGGCGCCTGCCTCGCTTTCGCCGGAGTCTTCCAACTCCGCGCAGTCCTCGAACTGGGTGTCCCCCATGCTGGGCCTGGTCGCCTGCGTCCTTCTTGGAGCGCAGGCCACAGCTTTTGGGCTTTTTGGCAGTCGTACAAGTAGCGGCCCGAATCCTCCGAGTCCTCTCTCGCAGGCAGCGACCGCCAGCCCGGCCACCCCTTCCATCGCTCCATGGGGCTCCGCCTCGTCCAGGCAGGATCTCCTTCTCATTCTCCTGGTCTTCCCTTTCTCTCTCCTTTCTGTACTTTTTTTGTTTGGTTGAATCCCTTTTACCAGTTTGCGTCCTTGTGACCAACCCTGGGTTGGGGGCCCGCAGGTCGGCTCAGGTGGACTTTGTCACTCATCCGCCAGTGCCTCGCGATGTGCTCGAGGTGGCAGCGGCTGAAAGATGGCTGGAAGATGGCTGAAGATGGCTGAAGCATGTTCCGAGATTGACCCCGGGGTTCTTGTTTGTGCTTGTGCGTGTCAGGAAAAGCAGATGACGAAGGTGAAGCTGGAGGCAGCACCAAGCACCCTGGCTGCCGGATGAAGTACTAGGTTACTAGTACTAGCTGGCGGGGTTTGCGCTGCGCACGTGCTCAGGCAGGAGGGAAATTGCGGAGAAGGTCCGGCGACAGGAGCCGCAAGTAGCCCTAGATGCGCGGCTTGACATGGCTTCACGGAGATCTGCTATGAAGCTAAACGTTCTCAGGAGATGGAGTACTTGAAGTCGACGTATGTCCCGGGTGGACCGAAGCCCGTGCGAATCGCCATGTGAGCCCTGTTCAGACAGCAGCTGACAAGTGTTTTGCTGTTTGAAACAGGTAGCTCCTTTTTTGGGGCTTTGCCCGAAGCAGCAGTGGCTGTGCTGTTGGACGGAGCATCGTCAAGTTGGCAGTTCTTAGAGTTCCAAGAGTGCTTCGGGAGGTGTTGATGAAGCTGATGAAGTTCTGTCCTCTCCGTATCTGGCTGATTTCAAGTAGCGTTCCTAGGTAGTTTATCCTGAAGTTCCCTGCCCTGGAATTCCTGCTCCGGGCCGTTTCCTTTTTGAAGAGCGTAAGGTTGCCTTGCACGGATGGCAGTGACTTCATGAAACCCTCAACTCGACACACCGCCGTCCACCCTCGCATTCGCATTCTCCGTCCAGTGCGAGGTGGCCCCGCACCATGTTGCTACAGTGGTATGCAGGTTCGCGCATGCGCATTGTTCAGGTTCCCCGTCGCCAAGGTGCAGACACGAAGAACAACTCAAAGACTTCTTAAGCTTTCAGGCAACAGGCGTGTACAGCCCGCGCCAGACCAGAAAAGAATCGCATGTGTCTTGCCTGCGTTGCTACGGGGCAGGCACCCTTCACCGATTCTCCCCCTTATGCTGCAGTGCCCAGGTGCTCCAGCTCCATACGGGCGGATTGGTGGGCGGCCCATCATCCCCAATCCGGAGGCGCATCCTGAGGAATCCTGAGTATCTTGAAGCATTGTTGCAAGAGCACTTGGGTACTTGTAGGCCGAGAAGTTCCCAGCAGGCGTTCCCAGAGACCAGGCATGATCCGACTCTGAGAGCACAGTCCACATCAATCCACATCAGTACACCAGAGGATGGGTTTCCCGTCATCACCTTGCGGGAGCAGTATGAGACGAATGCCGGAGTCTCGGCGCTTGAATTTCACCCAGCCAAAACTTCGCTGACCTTTGCGTAAGAGTCAGCTCGAAACTAGTAGACTTCGACAGACTTAGAGCATCCGTCAAGCATCCCATGCATGCTGAACAGGTGACAATGTATGAGGAAGGGCTCGGGCCGTTTCCAGGCAAACGCGGCCTCATTGCATCGTCATGAATCATAGGTCACCAGAGCAGAAAGCTTTGCATGGCCTGTGCGTGAAGGGTTTGTCAGGGCCCCCGCCGGACTTTAGTGGCGACTGGGACTACATCCCGCCAGATCCGGAGGAGCAGAGAGGGCGAAGTTGCCCTGCATGTGCATCTTACCAAACCTTGGGTCGTAGGAAAAGGATGGAAGAATGGAAGAGGCTTCTAAAGGTGTGGCAGCAACAGTTGGGAGGACGAGGACTTCGATCCGGATGCGCCGCTGCCACCTGAGCCGGAGGAGCCACCGGAGGCGGCTCAAACCGCTTTGTCTACCGCTTTGTGAAGCTTCGTGGTCTTGGGGTTTAAAGAGCTGAGAGCTTCTAGGACCTTGTTGGTTTTGGGTTTAAAGAGTTGAGAACTTCTAGGATGTTCTCAACCTGAGCAGCCCTGCCAGGAACTCATGAAGCTCCAGCCGCCTGATGCCATCGTGTGGCCGGAGGCGCAGGGCGGCGCAGGGGTACAGCCTCGAGGAGCCCCAAATCCAGCCCGGAAAGTCCAAAAGCTGAGTTGTGAAGGTCACGCTGCTTTTGCCATGTACAAATACACCTGCTTGTGCCATCTAGAGGTCATCTACACATGCCTATACCGTTGTTGCTGGTATTGCTTTGCCTTGCAGGTGACCACTCGGAAGGCTGGGCCTCCGAGTCCCCGCTTTGTGCAGCGCTGCATCCTTGTTTGCCTGTTTGCCTCCGTTTCAGGTGGCTGCAGGGCCTGAGTAGAGTACTGCACATTGCAGAGCGGGGTGACGTCCGAGCAAGAGAAAGCGGCGCCCACTGTGCTTATGTTGGAGTGACTGAAGGTGGCACTTGCACTCGATGCAGGTGGCACCAGCATGTCGCAAACGATTGGAGTATGCTGATTTCGCCTCGAGTCCTAAGTAGGGTCTGGATCCTAGAATTTGGGCTACTCTTATGGAGGACATGTTGTTGAGCCTTGTTTGCTCTTTTCCTCGTGTTGGTGCCTCGTTTCTCGTATTGTGGCCCAAGTCCCTGCTACTGTTCCTCAAGTCCCTCCATTTCTTTTGGATTCCGATGCCTGTTTTCTCGAATCCCGGCTGGAATCGCCGCTGACGTTCTTCAATTTGCTTTTCAGTTTTTGTTTTTGTTTTGTTGGTGCCTTTGTGTCGGGTCCCTAGGTGGCTCATCTTTTGCTTCGGGGATGTTCTCCCGCCCTGGCTGCCAGGAGCCCTAACAAGAGATGTTGGGTAGCCATGAAGGAGATGTTGGGCAAGCCCTGCAAGTCCTTTTCTTTTGTTTGATGTGAAGCCTCTCACCAGCCGGTGTCCTTCAATTTGTGTTTGAAGCTATCGAAACTCTGTGATGCAGAAAGATGGTGCGAAGTCCCTGCTGCTTTTCCTTCCAGCGCCCTCCCTTTGTTTGTTTGTGTGCCTGTTTGTTTATTTGTTTGTTTGTTGGGGCCTGTCTTTGTCGAACCCCAGTCGGAACCACGCAATTTGTTTAAGATGCTCGAATCACGTTTACGCTGTTCGTCACGTTAGTTCTTGGAACCCATTACATACGTTTCACATTAACCTGCACAATAGATAAGAAACCCGCTAGAGTTGTTGGTATCTGCAGGGAGTTGCTGGTTTTCATTGTGGAACATTCTCACGCAAGTTCGGAATCTCTACTATTTCTCTGAATCTCCGCAATGCAGTCATTCCAAAATGTCTCTCAAACCCAGTGAATTTGCTCTATTTCCCTCAACAACCGTTCCAGCCCCTAAGGCAAGTGGTTTGTTCTCTGCTAATTTCCACTTTTTGTGCTTCGGGTCAGCACAACTGTCCGCGTACCTGGATACGAATAGTTTGATCTGGGCTCGCTGAAACCCTTGTACATCTTCAACTTCCGTATGAAATCTGTCTACTTGAATGGTGGAATAGAGTCTACAAAACTGCTTGCAATTTTTATGAAGCTCGGGCTGCCTTGAACGCCGTTTTGTTGTATCCAAACCATATGTCGTCGAAGCCTCGCTCAGCTCCTTTCATGGGTGGCAGGAACAGGCACAAGTAGCTTGCTGCCGGGACAAGTCCTGCGGCGCATCGCGGCTCTCAGTTGTGTCCCGACTCCCGACAGCGCTAAACCACAAGGCCACTTGGATCCGGCAATGGCGTGGGAGCCCCAGCTATCCCAGCATGCGAGTCAAAGCTGCCCTAAACCCCACACCAATTGTAGTTCGGTAGGCGCCGCTCCCCGCTGGCCGTTGCTGGCCTCGCCCTGGTTGTGGGACACCCAGAGATGGGGTTTCGGGTGAGGAGTAGGGGAGATTCCTGCTGGACGAGAGATCGATAAAGTTTGTGCGACGAAGCCTGTGACGGTGAGTGGGCCTGTGTGACTGCAGCCTTTTTGGCTGTAGATATGCGCACGTATGTCTAGCCAAGAAGCACGATGAGGCGCATGAAGGCAAGCACATCATATTCTCAGCATGTTAACTGCAGCAATCGGCAGACACGGAGCCTTCAATTCGGCGATGGTGCGCACGCTGCCTTTGCGGTGCACGCGAAAGCTGCGGCGGACCCTTGGACATGTGGATGAGCCAGTGATGTCTTGATCTTCCGAAGATCATCGCGATGCCCCGAGGCCACTTGGCGCCGTGCTCCTCTCGCTGCCGGACCCTCAGCTCAGCACCACGGTTCCGTGACGTTCCGTGTATAGAAGCCCCTGAAGGATCTTGCTGGCTGGGAGCGGCTTTGTTTCACCGCAAGGCCGAGAAGCATGTTCAATTTTGAGCAAACACTCGAAAGCTCATGAACGCGTCGAACTAGGCAGCTTGCCGTCCCGCTCTGGCGTGGCCCGCGGGGCCTTGGATTCCGAGGGACTGGCCTCCTTCGCCTCCTTCTCAGCCAGGGCCCAATTGTTGGCAGTGGCATGTTCTCCAAGTAGTGTGTCGTCGCCTTCGGATGTCTGTGCTCACGAAATGCGAAGCTGTCGTCGCATCTGGACGTAGCCTTCTTTTTGACATCTGGGCTTTTTGCATGCAGCAGCAGAGCCCGGCTGTATGCCAGGTGATAGCCGGGTCACCCATTCCGCTGGGCCTGGGGGCTCTATTCCGGCGTGCCGAGGAGCGGGTTGCTACATGAGCTCTGACACCGAATAGCCATGGCAATACGCTTTTGATTGCAGCAATTGCTTTTGCTTTTGGCAGAGTTCGAGTCTGAGGATGTGGCTGCCGATGCGGCCACAGCAGCGACGCCAGCGGTGCCACCGGTGCCATGGCCACTCTTCCCCTTCAGCGAGCCGAACGTTAAGGTGGAGAAGGATGTTCCAGAGCTACAGTCTCAGAAGATGTTCACACTCGATCTCACATGACCTCACATCTGACACATGTTGATGCATGACTTTGCAAAACAACCTTCAGCGTATCAACACGACACGCAGCATCTCGCAGCACAGCGTTTTGCCTATGGGGTGTTAAAACGGCGCCCTCTCACGCGTTTTGGCTCAAGCCACAGCTTGGGCGGGCGGCCCAACACCGCCCTCAATTTGTCAAGCCATTAAGAGCCAGTAGAACCGATTGAGATTCCATAGCCATGTCCAGATGCACAGGCTCGGTCCGGCTCGGTTGCTGTGGGCATGAACTTGCTGCATCTCTACACCTCGCGGTGCGCGAGCGGGTGCGGGTGTGTGTGTGTGTATGTGGAAACAGGTTTTTGCATCCTGGAAAGGCTTCACCGCCAAATCCGAGCAGGGGGGCAGAGGGGGTGTGGGGGTGGCTCTGCCCAACGAAGCTCCCCCCCCACGCTCCAGGCAAACGTACCTGCCATGGCAGTGCCTGGACATCTGCGGATGTAGCTGGCATGCCATAACAACAAAAGTCGGGCCCTTTTCGTTTTGACTAAACCAGGTTTGCCAGTTTTCAGGCCGGCTGCGACGTTTGTCGTGGTGTTCCACGAGGGATTCAAAAATCAGGTGTTAGGCAGTGAAGAGCGCGAGGGCATATGCGTCGGCCTGCACTTGCATGCGCTTCATGTGCTTGTGATTCTGCATGGTTGCATCAGTTCTGAGGGCATGTGCATCCGTCACGAGTGCATTTGCAACTTTCGAGTGCATTCATGCATCACTCTGTCTCTCTGTGTGTGTGTGTGTGTGTGTCTGTGTCTGTGTCTGTGTCTGTGTCTGTGTCTGTGTCTGTGTCTGTGTCTCTGTCTCTGTCTCTGTCTCTGTCTCTGTCTCTGTCTCTGTGTGTGTGTGTGTGTGTGTTTTTGTTTTTGTGTTTGTGTTTGTGTTTGTGTTTGTGTTTGCGCTTGCGTTTGTGTTTGTGTGTGTGTGTGTGTGTTTTTTTGTGTTTGTGTGTGTGTGTGTGTGCGCGCGCGTGCCGTCTCCCTCTTTCCTTTCCCTCTCAAGTTGCGCCCACCTTCTAGGAGCTGATTAAGTGCAGGATTCAGATGGGACGGCGCAAGAGTGGGTCGGGGAATAGCTCTCCGCTTCCCCACTGGCACCCACGCACGTGCAAACACCCGCCCTCCGACAGTGTGACTCTGTGCGCGTGACGCGTCCTTCTAGGTCAACAATAGGTGAATCAGCATGAAAAGCGTTTCCCTACCTATACATGATTGCAGAGCGTTGCAACAAGCTCCTTTGCCCCTGACATTTCGCGCGAGGGCAAAGGCTTCGGCCACGGCGCATGGCCCGCGTCGTGGGCATGGCGTTGGTGCCCCTGGCCCTCATCTATACACTGCTTCGGGCAGCGCTGACTTTCCGTGCAGGGACACCGCAGTCGTCCAGACTGCAAAAAGTGTCAGGACGGGTTTGCGCAGGCATCCTTTTGGCATCCTAGGCATCCGAGGCCAAGGGCCTAGACTTGATTTTGTGATGGCAATGTGAAGGGTTCGGGGACACTGGGGTATTGACCCTGGTATGCCATGCACTGGCCTACAAGTCTACAAACATAGTCTACAAAGGTCGCGGATGCCTAGCTCTCGGACGTCCGCGCAGGGGCAGCAGGCCCTCCTTACGTCACAGAGCCTTGCCTGTCACTTTGGTTTGATGTCGCTCGATGGCGATGGCTTTTGGGGACCCAAAGCAGGGGCTTGTAGTTCCACTGGGCGGGGCATCTCCGTGTTGACCCAAGTCCGGACACAATCAAGAGCCTGCATTGCCTGCACCCAGTCCAAGCCCCATTGCATCCTTGACTCTTGACTTTTTAGTGCCCAGGCGTCCCCCATCGAAGCTGAGTGGAACAAGCTTTGCCCTGGTACCGCTTGTGACCATGGCGGTTGTGCAAGTGCGAGGTGTCCGAGCTGAACCCTGTAAGTTCGGGACTTGAGAGAACTGGACCCTTCGTTTCTGCTGAAAATGCAAGGGTTTGCATGTAATAACGTCCTAAACTTTTGAGCGAGCACAGGTGGCAC
The DNA here is from genome assembly GCA_905221605.1 of Symbiodinium natans. Lineage (NCBI taxonomy): Eukaryota > Dinophyceae > Suessiales > Symbiodiniaceae > Symbiodinium > Symbiodinium natans. The sequence goes on along the minus strand of CAJNDS010002793.1, from coordinate 55,393 downwards.
TGTGTCGGCGAAGGGTTCGAGTTCGCGAGCCAACGGCGTGCCATCTGCGCTGATTGGGCTGGCAGGCTGGCTGCGACCCGGTTGAAGGGAGGCGGAGCTTTGCTGGGAGGGGGGGGGGGGGGGTGAAAGGTGCATGAGGTGCATAAAATGCATAGGGTGGAAAAGGTGCTCATTGCCCTATGGCCTCTTGAATAGGTTGGGGGGAGGGGGGGGGCTGTACCGGAAGAGAGATACTGCCTTAAGCCCCTAAGTAGCAACCAGAAACGGGGGTCTTTGGCCTGAGGGTAGGGCTCGATATTTCCATCAGTGTGAAGGGTTGCTGAGGGCCGAACACCGGGCAACATCAAGCACCTAGCGATGTAGGGTCCCTGGTTTGTAGGGGGGGGCTTGGGCCGCTTGGGTCTAGGCGTTCGGGGTTTACTTCTTTCATGGTTTCCTAGCTGGTTGGAGAAGCAGGTAGGGTGCAGCAGCTGTGCAAACCGGTGATGTGGGATGCAGCTAGTGGACGCCTGAATTCCATGAGAGCTCAGGCTCTTGATGTTTGCCATCCAGCACAGTTGGGTTGCTTGGCTCACATTCGTGAGGGTGGAACCAATGGTTCCTTCGGGTATTGAAATAAGGGAGGCCGGGAGGCAAGCGCAAGAGCGCAAGAGCACCTGTCCGGTGCCGCAGGTTGCTGTGCCCTTCTTGGCGGAAGCGCAGTACCCGTACTTTCCCATCGTGGCCACCTTCGTGGCAGGCCAGAGGTTCTTCTTATCTTCCACTGCGTGGTGCACTGTGTTCGAGTGCCTCTCATACCGTGCTTGCCGCATCGCTGGTGCTCTGTCAAGCATTGGGAGGCTATGCCGTCATCGTCCTAGAGGACAGGATATGTGTAGACGAAGCCGATGCGTTGCAGAACCCGCGAAACTTTTACCTGCCTCAACAGTCACAGCAAGAGCAGTACAGATGCAGGCTCAATTTCGCTCAGTGCTCCTCATGCCAAGTTTGCTAAGCGTTCCTCATGCCAAGACGCCGCGTCTGCTTAGGCTCCGGTTTGCGAGCTGCACCCCAATGGCCACACTGCTCTGTTTGCCCCCCCCATTTCGCCAGCAGTCTGACCGAATGGACGCAAGCTCGCATGGGTATAGGATGGTATAGGAGTTTGTCGTCGTTGGGGCCCTCATGGTTGCTAGTGCTAGTGCGTGAGACTTCTGCCTCTACGAACGTGCTATTTGAGCGCTTGGTGTCCGACGAATTCAGTTCTAAGCTGTTGGAGTGCTTGGAGGAACAGACCGAGATCAACAAGGCCGCCACGGCATTGATTCTGGGAGTGGCTTGGAATGACGAAAAGCCGAGCATCCCCGCATCCTGTGTCTTTCCGTGGTCAGATTGTGCATGTATTGTGATGTGCTACCGGTCCTCACTCTGCCGCAATCCGCAAACCTGATTCGTGGGCATTGTTCTCGGCAGTCTGAGCCGAATCACGTACGACGTAAGGTTCTGGTCTGGGCGCTGGTTGGCACAGGCATCCCGGCTGATGTATTTGGGATCTGAGATCCTGACCATGGTAGGATTGGTGAGCAACCGCGGGTCTTTTCGGGAGGTGCAAGTGCTGAAGAAGTGCTGCAGAAGTGCTGCAGAAGTGCTCTGAGGCATAGAAATGACAGCTTCCGAGTTCGACGCGGCGATTGCAGAAACCTTGCAGAACGTCGCTGAAGTCGTCTTTTTCCTCCTCGGGGCTTTGACGATTGTAGAGATTATGGATGCGCACAAGGGTTTTGATATCATTACCTCCGCGATCAAGGCCACCAACCAGAGGGACCTGCTCATAACGATCGGAGTCCTCACCTTTCTACTTTCCTCGGTGCTAAATAACCTCACTGTGGTCATCGTCATGGTCTCCTTGCTGCAAAGGCTCGTCAAGGACGAGGAGTTCCGAATGAAGCTCGGTGGCCTGGTGGTGGTGGCCTCCAATGCTGGCGGGGCATGGACTCCCATCGGGGACATCACCACCACGATGCTGTACATAGGCGCCCCCGCCAGAAAGCATAGGCCGCTTTTGTTAGGCGCCTTCCCAGGGGCTGAATTGAGGTGACGTGTGGTTCCAGCAAGTTCCCCGTAGATTTTTTCCAGAGTTCATTGTGGACTAGAGGTGGACAAGTCACTACCGTGCCTCTGCTCACGAACCTTTTCGTCCCGAGCAGTTTGTGCTTGCTGGGATCCATGGCCTACGAGCTCCTCTTCGTCATCGACGGTAGCAAGGCTTTCGAGCGGCCGAAAGACGAGCAAGCTGGCGTTGAGGTGCCTGCTGGCCAGGGTTTAATCTTTTGGGGTGGTCTGCTGGGGATGGTTGGGGTGCCGGTCTTCTCGGCCTTCACCATGTGTCCGGCTTGGACTGGGATGATGCTGGTTTTGGGGCTGCTCGGTCTGATCACCTCCCTCCTCCACGAGCCAGACGACGAGCGCTACTCCCTGAAAGCCGCGCTGAAGCGCATCGAGGTGCCGGACGCGCTCTTCTTCCTGGGTGTGCTGTTTGCCGTTGGGGCCCTGGAGCGCGTGGGGCTTTTGAAGGAGTTTGCTGTGCAGCTCAGTCAGCTGGTGCCTGATGACAGCCTTGTAGCCATCTTCCTCGGCTTCGCCTCCGCCGTCGTGGACAATGTGCCCTTGGTGGCAGCAGCCCAGGGCATGTACGACCTCTCCGCTCACCCTGCAAACGATGAGCTCTGGAACCTCATCACCTACTGCGCTGCCACCGGCAGCGCGGCCCAAGAGCTTTAACAAACATTGAAGAGGGGGTTAAGATGGGTTGAGAAGTTTTGGCCAGTCACATGCGTGCATGTGCGTGCTGCTCCTGCGTCTTGTTCTGTGCTTGCTTTTTTGCTGAGGTGGCTCTTTGCTCGTGATTGGCTCGGCCGCCGGTGTCGCGTTCATGGGCATGGAAAAGGAGATGTTCATATGAAAACCAACCTGAAGTCTTCATCAGATCTACAAGCCGTTGTAGACTGTGCCCATACGTAGCTTCGGTAGATTTGTCTCAGGCATTCGATGATTGATGCCTGCTTTGCCAGGAAGTGTCCTTCGGCTGGTATCTGCGGAGTGTGGGGCCTGCCGCCCTTGTAGGTGCCCTGACTTGAGTTTGCGCTGCTCTCTGCGACAGACCAAGAATTCTCATTCAAGTGCTTAGGCTACCTGCTGGGGGTTGGTGGTGTCCTGGGCCAACAGGCCCTGGGCCTCAGCGTGAGCTGCTTGCCTGCAGCTTCGCCCGTGCCAGCGGTGTGGGGACACTCTGGGGTCAAATGCACCGAGGTTAGCCCCTGGGCCCGCCGCGCTTTGAGGTGTTTATCATTTATAGAGCCTTGAGAAGTTTCGGATTGTCTAAGAGGCCCCGTTTTGTTGGCCCGGCCAGCACCCTCGAACTCGGGCTAAGCCCGGAGACCGGGTGGCAGAGCAGATGACACGTCACAGGTCATGCTCTGGCGTTCCATGCGTCGCACGCAGGAGATTCGTTTGCCTGTGGGCGACAATCATGAATTTTCCTGGCCGATCAAAGGAAATCGGAAACAGCTTAACATCGAATCGATGTCACATTTTCTTATCCAGAGAGTTGACTAACTTGAGTTGACCATCGATGACCCCCCAAGGGCTTTCAGTCCATGCCATGTGCCTCATATATGGTGAAGCACTGGCAAAATTCGCACCACCCAGACGAGTCCCTCCTCTTGAGGACAGGGACCGAAGCTGGGCAGGCAAGACTTGGTGCAATCAATGGCAAAAACAAAGTCAGAACATGGGCAGCGTGAGAAGCAGCCGGAAACAGAAGGAGCTCGCTACTTGCTTTGTACCCAGGCCTCGTGATTTGATGCCACGCGTCTGCAATGATGACCGCATCATCCCTTTTGCGGGTTGGGTAGTCACTGTAGTCTTTGGTTGCATTGCTAGTATTGCCTCTGTTCTCGTCGGTCATGAGTCATGACCTTCTGCCTTGCACGTCGCTGCAGGTGGGCTTTTCCCTCCTTTGCCGTCTTCCTGAACACGGAGACCGCTCCAGCCACTTGACGTTGCTCGCAGTGTTTGCGTCATGGCACATGCAGATCAAGATGTAGCTTCGGTACTTGGGTCCACAACCATGGGATCGCTGCTTCGGTGATTGCGTCCGCCTTTCTGCCCGCAAACGCTGTTTGCTGGTGACTCTGGGCCCGTACGCAAAGTGTCGAGGTTAGCTTCCCCATGTGGGCCCGCTGGTTGTGCTTGGCCACGTTCTGGCCCGGTGTCGTTTGGCATCCTGGCCAAAGAAAGGCACGCTCGTGACACCCACTTCTGCAAGATGTTGCATATGCAGCACTGAAGGTATCTGTACTACAAGCTTCTAGTGGAAGACGACCTGCGCTACTATAGGGGCTTGGGCATCGGTGGCTCGCTGGTGCCCCGGAGAAGATGGAGAGCCGTTAGGCGCAGGCATATGGAGCACACCGAGCTGCTGAGGTGATCGTCCCTTTTGCTCTGGGCCTCTTCGCAGGCTCCGGTCGCTTGGAGCCCTTTTGTGCACAAGCAAGGGAATCGGCGCTTCTTCTCGGCTCTTTCTGGCTGGAGGTGTCTTTGGTGAGCACCTGGCCTGAAAAATTCGGGGGCAACAGCAAGGCTGAAGTGGTCACTTCAGCCGTCCGGCCTTTGCAGGTAGTGCATGACTTGTCGCTGTATTTCGACATGTGTTTGCATGAAGACGGATCATCTCAACGCCAGCGTAGCACAGTGTAGTAGTGCCATGGTTTTTTCTGTGACTGGAGAATTGTTGCATTCTCTCAAGGCCGCAAAGCCGAAAGGCTGAAAACTCATACAGGACTCAAGGAGAACATGAGACGGAACTATGTGTCATCTTATGTGTCATTTCTGTGTCAAATGATATGCCTTCACGGCACGAAGCAGATCCAGGGTTCCTCTCAGCTGAGGTTTGCCTACGGCTCCTTGGAGGGAGGAATGTTTGACAATGCCTTCTCCACGGCGCAGCCCGGCTTGAGGGTCTGTGCGAGCAGCATTCAGCAGCATTCAGCAGCATTCAGCAGCATTCAGCAGCATTCAGCTGGATAGGTCTGACTTTAGGGCTCCGGGCTCGGGGTCAGTGGCGAGTGAGTGACCTGCATGTATCGTGGGGCAGGGAGCCTGTTTCGACAGCCTTTGTAAGTTGCCACCGGAATCCTACACCAATAGATCACTCGTGAAGCCAAGGTTCTACAGCGCCTTTGCCTGGATCTATCTGAACCAGTGGTTCCTCTACAACAAGGCCTCGGAAGGGTCATGTGGATCCTGCACTGTTTTGGCACCTTGCAAGTCCATTCATCGCCTGAAGACCAAAACAGAAGGCGGAAGGGTTTTGTGCATTCAACTCGAAGCATTGCTGTATTTAATTTGATGGTCGCGGGTGAGGGGACGCCCATTATTTGGAATCTCGTCTGCAAGGCCCATGAATCTTGGATGCAGTCTTCGGGGATGAACTCCGGCATCGTCGGTTGAGGTCTTAACACAAGAACCTCAATGGGAGCCACCAGTTTCAGAGTCCGCGGGGCCCAGCCAGGTGAACCAGCTCTTTGAGGAGATTGGCAGGGAGGCAGAGGGAACAAGAGTCTTCAGTTTTTAACCAACAGCCCAACGATGGTTTCGCAGAGTTCCCCAATGTTCCTTTTGGCGAGTCAACCCTAGCAGAGTCCTTGGAGCTTTGCGGTAGTTGTCGTTTACAAGTCCTGTTGGAAGCGACCCCAGACCTTATCTGGTTGATGTCTCATTAAATGCAGCTAAATTCTACCGCACCCGCCCCCTCCCCCCAATACAGATAGAAAGTGATGGTTTCGTCAAGAATACGGACGAACCCCCAGATGGCCCCATATAGCCACTTGCTCTGGCTCCTCTAAATTGACAAGACACAATCGTAGAGTTGCTTTTGCAGCGGCCCGACCGTCTCAAATGCAGCTCCGCAGCTCCGCAGCTCCGCAGCCAGAGCTGTGCAGCGATGAATGCGATCATGGCCCTGGAGGCACCTCTGGACCCCTGGGGACTCTTCGTGCCGGGCTGGAACTTCGCGGCCCGGCGGTTTGCAGCGTGCTTCCTCTCAAGTACCCCAAAGCTGGGCCTGCCAAGTTCAGGCCTCTCCTCCCTCGATGTAGCACGGAAGGAAACTCTTTGTATTCTTGGGCCATCCAGGCCTTACCGCATGGGCCTTATGGGCTCTCAGGTCACGGGCATCCGGCAGATCCACTTCCTCGCTGAGTACTGGGCCATCCAGCCACCCGGGCTCCAATGATACGAGTGGGGCGCTTGCAGGCAGCTTGCAGGTAGGATGTGCCCCCCTGCTACCCCCACTTGCATACCCAGGCGTGGCGAGGAGCTGCCCCGCGACGCCTTTGCCGAGCTGTTCCCCTTTGCCAAGATGCATGGCCGCAGGGCTCTGGTTTTTGACCGGGAAAGGCTCATCAAGAAACTGTATACGCAGTTGGAATTTTGGGAATAGCAGTGCCTCAGCAAAAGGATGTACAGTAACGTGCACAGGTGCCCCGTAGTGCACAGATGCTGTAGTGCACAGGCGCTGATGGACGCAGCGAGTACAAGTTTTCAGGGCTTTGTGTTGGTTTGTCAGACGCACCCATGGCCGAGGTGGACACCTATCCTTTGTGTCCACTTTGCCTTAGGGAGTTGACTTTTTCGGTATCCCAGAAGCCGTCTTGAACACCGAAAACCGCAAGCCAAAGCAGCCCAACTCTCAGCGCTGTCGCCAGCATGGCTGAGGAAACCCACGTTAACGTTGCTGGAGCTGGCAACTACGCCCTCGCTGTGGTTCAACCTTCCAGTGGCCCGGCGATTTGCTTGGCTTAGGCCAGACCCGGACAGCAGTGAGGGTTGTGAGTCTGTCGCTGAGTCTGTTGCAGAGAATCTTGAGGCCATACTCGGCTGAGAGCGAGGCTTATGTGGCCCACGGGCAGAACAATCAGATAACCTCTCTCGCGCTGCGGAGGCCTGCCGTGGCGGGTGTCTGGCACACAGGCCCAAAGTATCCCAAAGTGCTAGCAATCTGGCCAACATTGTAGTTTCGGCCGGTTCAAATTTTCGCATGTTCGCAGTGGAAATATCCCTGCCATTTCCTTGCACTTCCAGTGCATGGGAGTGGGGCCGGCGCACTAGCGAGCCCGCTTCGCCGAGAACATGGGGAGTATCTTCTTCTGCATGCATCCTCCTTGCGCTTTGCGTGAAAGCCGCCCGCCAAAGCTGCGGAAAAGAAACAAGCGAGCAGAGTGGTGGTTGCATTGAGGGCGGGAGTCCTTCCGTGCAGTTCGCGGAGGGTTGGATGGGCAGCTTCTGAGCTAAGGCCTGGCTACTTTGCGCACCAGCTTTCCTGGGTCCCATGATCCAGCAGGCGCAGCAAAAGCAAGAACCTGGAGCGCGAATGTTTCAAGTATCCCTCTGCCCTCGAGCCCCGCAGGCCCTAGACATCTTTGGACTCCAAACCAATGTGACGAAAAAAGGTTGGACTTCTCACATGTAAACCCTCTGAAAGGCTCCTGAGGTCGCCAGCTCGGCCCACTCCGCGGCATCCCAGGCAGCGTATCGAGCCGTATATGCCAAGAATCTGCAATGCAACATGACGCAACATCATGCAGCTCATCCCGGAATTTCTGGGATCTTTCGGCGACACTGCAGGCCGCTGACATCGCGAGCAGCGTCGCCGTGGCCGACCTCTCCCCCTTGGAGAACCCGAACATCACCTTTGTCCGATGCCCACGGAAAGTCTCCGGAGCAGACCGGGCAGAGAGTCCGGGGTATTGAGTCCCGAGGCCTTAACCCTGAGCTCCCAACAGCTTCCGAACGAGGTGGTGCTGCTCTCCATGTTCTCCATGTCCATCGCGCTCGTGGTGTGGGGCCGCAACGGCTTCTAAAAGCTGCCAGGCCCTGGCATCTTGCCTGCCCTATCTTGCCCCGTGTTTCCTCGCTTGTGTTTCCCATGGACAGGCAATGAGGAGTATCAGGAGTCAAGATGTGTCAACAGATGCTCTGAGCGGAAAGTCGGGATATTCTCCTGCACCCAAGCTGGAAGCAAGCCTTCTATCTACCCTATACAGCCCTAGAAAAAGTGGGGACAAGTCTAAGACTATCGCTGAGCGGCTTGGGGAAGGAGTTTTTGCTGTGCAAAGCAGCACTCGCGCTGAGATGCGCGCCAATTCTACTCGTCTGTATAATGCGTTTGCGGCGCAAAGCGGACGCTTCCAGGACAAAAAAGAGAGAGCCCAAAGCCTCTTACGGGTCCTCAGGACCAGTTTGGTCGGAACCTTTGTCCGATGTGCAGCTTGCCAGCCTTAAGCACACGATGTGCACGTTATCCTGCAGCCGCGGCCCGACTCCAAATAGCCGACGCATTGGACATCCCGCAGCCCTGCAATGGCGTCCACGTCTCAGGCCATTTACGGCGCATTGTCTAGGCGAGACTTAAAATTTCTTTTCGGTTCAGAGTCTTAGAGGCCAGGCTTTACACTACACTTTCGCTACTTCAGTACATCTTGAGTTCCTTGACAGCACAGTGGAAGTTTGGAGAGCTCAGCGTTTCTTGCGGACACCTTCCTCCTCCTGAATCCGCGCCTAGCAGTGTTTGGCGGAAGTTGGGTGCAGCTTCTGCGCTTTCCTCCGAGGCGTCGTTCTCCTCTGGCCGTGATCGGCCTCGCGCTCTGCGCGAGGGCCTTGAAGGATCGGAAGAGGACTTTGGGGCCAGGTTGGGGTTTCGGTTCTTGGGCTTTCTTGGGCTGAGGATGTTAGACGAGGCTTGAATAGGGGCTTGCGGGGACTGCATGATTATTGTTGCAACTCGATGCTCCGCAAGCCCTATCCCAAGGCATGGCTGCTCTGCGCTCCAGCCTTCGTGGGCCCGATGTTCCAGGCCATGGCAAAGGGTGCAGGTTTCGGATTCTGCAGCTGCTCGTTGAGGTTTGAAGAAGGCACAGGTCCTGCAGTAACACTTTTGGCCCGGAGCAGGAGTAGGAGTAGACGAGTGAGTTCGGAGTCGTAGTCATCGTAACCGCCGCGTAGTTGTCGTGGTAGTCGTAGGCGCAGCCGTGCAGTAGTCGTCATATCGTCATTAGCAGTGGAGGATGAGGACGAGAACTAGGGCCAAGGACCGTGACCAAGGATGATGGAGGAGGAGGAGGAGGAGGAGGAGGGAGGAGGAGGAGGAGGAGGAGGAGGAGGAGGGAGGAGGTAGGAGGAGGAGGTAGGAGGAGGAGGAGGAGGAGGGAGGAGAGGAGGAGGAGGAGGAGGAGGAGGAGGGGAGGAGGAGGAGGAGGAGGAGGAGGAGGAGGAGGAGACGGTAGGACTCGGACAAGGAGAGCTGGAGTAGGAGAGGATGTCTAAGGATTGTAGGAGTAGAAGCAGCAATAGGGGAGCCACAAACCACTGCTTGGAGAGCTCCTCGTCACTCCCTTCATCTTGCGCTCTCTTCAATGCGAGGCTCCGGAAGTTGCCAACGCTGCGCACTCTGCAGCTTCCCAGGTGCGGGGAGATAAGCTTTTTTTCGTCGAAGTTTGCTGAAGTTTGCTGTGATGTTTGCTGAAGTTTGGGTGTGGGTGATGTGGCTTGCGCAAAAGGTTGTTTTGGGTTGGGCTCAGGGCAAGAGGGGGCCCTCAGTGCGTGAGCTTTGTCGCCTCCCCCCCCCCCCCCCCCCCCCCTTCCAAAAAGGTCCCAGAGATTGCCAGCAGCGTGGCTTTGGCGGACCTGTCTCCTCTGGAGAACCCGAACATCACCTTTGCTAGGGCCCTGGAGGGTTCCTCTTGCAGATGTTTTTGTTTTTGACATGTGCGAAGAGGAATCGAAGTGCCAGCCGCACCGGCCAAACTAGTTCTCTCAGCTCTGCTCAGGTGGTGCTGCTCTCCATGTTCTCCATGTCCATCGCGCTCGTGGTGTGGGGGCGAAACGGCTTCTAGAAGCCAGGTGCGCTCTGCTCGTCCAGTAGCTCCCAGACACGGTGTTGTGGGTTTTTCAGAGGATGCAACTTATTGTATCTCGAAAGAGCCTGCCATATCGATCAGTTGTGAGTAGTTCGTCAGGAAGAGATGACTGGAGTCAATGAGGCTGCTCTAGACGCGCAGCGGTGCGGCACTTCGTTATCTAGGAAGGCATGGCATGAACCTGGCTTTAGCGGCAGCGCCTATCCGAGACATTTCGATCAGAAGGAACGCAGGAAACACGACTCGTTCTTGTGCCAGAAATACTCACCTAAGCGTAGATGAACGTCAAAGGCATTTTTCCCCGAAGGGCCCTTTGACCACAGAAGCCAAGAGCCGGTATAAAAAAAGTCTCATCGAAACGGCGGTGTCATATTCTCAGAGGCCATGCCCAGCCATACGGTCCCCGGTTGCGTTTGACTGCATCGAGCAGCTCCGCAGTGCGTTTTGCTCTAGAGTACATGCGATTGCGCCATCATCGTTTTGAACTCCAAGCCCGTAACGGATCGCGACCTTCATGTTGAGCAGAATTGTTTAGTTACTCTTGCCTGTTCTTGCTGCTTGGATTCGCCCATCATGGCCTGCAGAATCTACGAGGCGAGCCTTTGTTTTGCACCGCGCTCTGGCGCCTCCAGTGACTCTAGTTCGACTCTAGTTCGGTGGCGGTGCCACACCCTTTCCAGGATGTCCTCGAAGATGAGGTCGAATGGGACGAGGCTGCTAGGAGCGAGCTGCTGGCTGCAAATACTTAGGAAGGCCTTCACAAGACTGCTCCAACAATGTTACTAGAGGCTTCTTTCTGTTTTCACATGACTTTAGGAAAGATGCAATCATGGTCTTGGCTAGGCTTAAGCCTAAGCTCCCGGAATATTGGATTTCTGAAAAGTTCCCCCCCCCCCCCCCTCCCCCACCCCCCCGAACCTCCCGGTGCCCAAATCCCACCAATCTCGCAGGAGAGTTGAGGATGGCGAGAACCATCTCTCTAACAGCTCTCAGCAGCGGGCGCTCTGTGAATGCGGTCCGAGACCCGGTTCTCCCATGCATCGACACTTTCAGTCTGGCATGTCACCATTGGGCGCGTCTTTGAAGGGGTCTTGAGAAGATTAAGGCTAAGACTGCGTCAAAGATGTTCTGAGCTTTTGAGAGGTTCTTGTGCCATGCTGCGGCAACACGTGTTTCACGAAAGCGACAGTAGCTCCTTAGAGCTTGCCCGAGTTGTTGCTTGCAATCTTGCTCTTGGGTCAACTCGAGATTGGGTGACCTTGGGTGTTGATAATTGTCTGATCAGGCAACTCTACAGCAAGGCAGTCGTGGATGCCTAACATGAGGTTGCCACCCCTAGCCGGCCCCCAGCCGGCCCCCCCCCCCCCCTTTCCTTAGAGGAACTGCCTGGATGGTGCTGCGTCCCTCCATGCTGCTAGCTTTCCTCAAAGTGCTGCCTAGGACGGCCCTTGCACCGCTATGCTCGTCTGCCGACCTACCAGACCTTCCTGATGTGCAGTCCCTCGCAGGAATCGGGCATGGGGCAAGGGGGGGCGAATGATTTGTGGCAAAAGTGGAGCTGAATGCTTGTCCCACCAGTGTCAGGAGTGCACACGCTGTGAAGAGGATATTCTGTGCCGGGCTTTGCTGTTGAACAGATTCTGCCTGGCTCGGGTTTAAAGATAGGGTGCTCTCGTGCAATAGCCTGAGGGCCCCTGAGACACTGCACATGAGAAGGAGCCAGAGGGCCATAACAAAGCCACAAGTTCTTGCTGCAATTGCAAGGGTTGACATGACTGCTCGCATCTGCTCTTGCTGCATGTTTTGGACGCTGTTGTGTGTGGAACCAAGTGTACCTCAGGCCGGGTGACATGCACTTTGTGTGCACGCAGTGTTCCCACGTCCATGTTTGCAAGGCCAGCTGGAGCTAGCAGCTAGTTCAGAAATCACACGTGCCATCCAGTCTTGCGCTTCGATTCCTGCTGTGTTCAAGGACTGCGGTCCATCCGTCGCAGCCGGCTTGATTTCTTGCGGAGCGGATCTTTTTGCCCCGATGTGACAGCCGTGACAAGAGCCGTGACAAGTGCCGAGCCAGGTTTACATCCATCGAGAATATGATTTCCTCGACTATGAAACCGGTGAGGTGTCGGCGGCCCCAGAGCATGTCAGCATGTGTCAGCATGTGTAAACCCAGAAGCACCAAGTTTTGCTTCGAGCCGGGTGAGGGCCAATGCCTCTTCTTGTGTTTCAACCGAAACCGAGGCAGGTTCAGGAGGTGCCGAAGCGCGTCATCCATGAGCGGAGAACGAGGCTGGCTGCCAGAGATGTGGCAAGCGTTGAAGTATGTGACGTATGCCCGGTCCTCGCTCCCTCCCTCCCTCCCTCCTTCCCTCCACCCTCTCCCTCCCTCCCCTCCCTCCCCATAGGAAGTGGAGATGTGAGTTGCGTGAAAGACTCTCCCAATAGATTCGAAATTGGCCATTTTTATGCCGTTTCATGGCCACGCAATGGGTGCTTGCTGTTTGTTTGGTCCTTGAGAGCCCTCTTATTCAGTTTTACCAATGCCCGGGCATCCCTCCAACTTCCTCTTATTTCGTGACAAGGTCTGCCCTTGACGCCGAGGACCGGTGCTGTTTGGCGTGGCTACAAGTACTGGAAAAACTGCTGGCTCGATGCATCCTGTGATCGTCTCAGGCTCCCTGCACCAGGGTGGCGCGTCAGGCTTGGTGCGCTCGACTTCAACTTGGAGCGTTGCCGGGGTTACGTCAACTTGGGTCCTCTCTTCACGCGCTTCTCTCTCTTCTCTCTGCTCTGCTCTACTCTCGTGTGTTTTCTGGGGAAGGCTTCCAAAGGTTGCATCCATCTGAACATGTCTGGAAGATTCTGGAAGTGCGTGGGACACCGGACGAGACAGAGAGAGTATGAGACCGAGAGGTGTACTCTCAGATCCAGCAGATGGCTCCGGAGCTGGCACTCGAGCAGGTGGGAACCACTAGCTTCCGGAAGTTCGAGGGATGGCATTCGGCCGAAATGGCATTCGGCCGAAATGGCATTCGGCCGAAACAGAAAGCTGTGCAACGGAAGATCTGGGGGAATGTGCCGGGTCACGGGTACAGAGCGGGATCATGTCCTGGAACGCAGGATATTGAGCACAACCGTTGGGAGGCAGGGAACCTGCTGCCACGTGCTCAGCATCAATCAGCATCATGTTGCAGCAAGCTTCCCACTGTTTTGAATGCCGCGCACTTGCAGACTCTTGCAAACCTCGCCCAAACAGAAAGCTCCTTTGTCCTCCAGGCCATGGAAACGATAAGCATCTACAAGTGGCCACAAGTAAATACAATTTACTTGTAGAGGATTCTGGAGTATTCTCGAGAACCGCGCGAATCCCTCCTCCAGGTTTCGGCTCTTAGGTGTGGAGAGCGACGTGGAGGCGGCCCAGAGCCGGGACCCCAGAAGCCAGGGGGAGATTCGCTTCTGGGGGGCCTCTCTGCATAAGGGGCCTTACTAGGCACAGGTGATCCTAAGCCTGGACTGATAGTGTATCATCAGGAATATGAGTATGTTAGAATCAGAAGGCCCAAAAATGGGCCCTCAAACCCTCGTATATGGAGTTGTGGGGTTTACGGTTCAGGAGCTTGGGGCTCAAAATGGCAGAGATGGTTTCGGGGCTGGGGCGGCGGGGGCTCAGGAGATCTGCCTTGCGAGGTGTGCTGGCCTTGATCGACGGGTGCCAGCACGTCCTCGCCGCGCAGCCGACGCTCACGGAGGTCTCAATGGCTCCATTCCTCTGCAAAAGGTCATGCTGTCTGTTTGCAGGTAGATGTCCCCTGCAAGATTTTCGGTGACATCCATGGGCAGCTACGAGACGTCCTTCTGCTGTGCGGAAGCTGAGGGGAAGGGCTGGGCTGGCGCTTGACTGGCGTTGAAGGGGCTTGCGCAGGGAGGCATGGGATGCGCCGCCTGAGGTTCCACTCCTTCGGCATGTCCGAGCCTAAGAGCCGAGCCCAGGGGCTCGAGAAGGTGCACAGCAGCAACCCCTGGCGGCACCCCGGGCGCCCCGGGCGCCCCAACTTACAAGAAACACGTTCTCCCCCTGAACACCCACACCCTCCGCAACTCTCAACGAAAGAGAGAGAGAGAGAGAGAGAGAGAGAGAGAGAAAGAGAGAGAGAAAGAGAAAGAGAAAGAGAAAGAGAAAGAGAAAGAGAAAGAGAAAGAGAAAGAGAAAGAGAAAGAGAAAGAGAAAGAGAAAGAGAAAGAGAAAGAGAAAGAGGAAGAGAAAGAGAAAGAGAAAGAGAAAGAGAAAGAGAAAGAGAAAGAGAAAGAGAAGAGAAGAGAAAGAGACAGAGTGAGAGAGCGAGCGAGGGAGCGAAAGAGAGAGAGAGAGAGAGTTCCCTGCCCCGGGACCTCAAAGCGCGCAGAAGAATCAGAAGAATTAGAAGAAGAAGAAGAATAAGAAGAAGAAGAAGAAGAAGAAGAAGAAGAAGAAGAAGAAGAAGAAGAAGAAGAAAGAAGAAGAAGAAGAAGAAGAAGAAGAAGAAGAAGAAGAAGAAGAAGAAGAAGAAGAAGAAGAAGAAGAAGAAGAAGAAGAAGAAGAAGAAGAAGAAGAAGAAGAAGAAGAAGAAGAAGAAGAAGAAGAGAGAGCGATAAAGAGAGAAGAGGGGAAAATAGGATAATAGGGGGGGGGCCTCGCTCTCTATCTCTCTCTATCTCTCTCTATCTCTCTCTATCTCTCTCTATCTATCTCTATCTCTCTTTATCTCTCTGTCTCTCTGTCTCTTTCTCTCTCTCTCTCTCTCTCTCTCTCTCTCTCTTCTCCTAAATCTTGAAGGGTTGCGGAGTCTTTTCTTTGGGAGGGGGGCGGGGCATTTTCCGTTTTTTCCGTTCTGCCTTCCCTCTGTCAGCGAGGCCGGGGAGTGCTGACTGCCCTCGCTGCGTCTTTAACGGGGACTTCGTGGATCGTGGCAGGCGCTCTCAGGGAGAGGGAAGTCTAAAGGGTTCGAGGAAAAGAGGGAAGGGGAGAGAGTGGAGAGAGACTGGAGAGGGAGACAGAGGAAGAGAGAGGAGAGAAGGGAATGTGATGGGCTGGGAGCTTCTCTGTGCGCCTCGAGTTGCCGTAGGCATCAGGTGGAGACCGTGGTTGTGCTCTTTGCCCTCAAGGCTGCCATTGCGAAGGTTGCAATGTTCGTGCCGCAACTTCCCGTCAAGTCTGAAGCAGCGGTGTTGCCGCTCTTCTGCCCGAAGACATGGAGCAGCCGCGGAAACAGCTTGGGATCTGCCTTCACTGCAGAACTGCTGCTCAAAGTAGCAGCTGCACGCGGGGAAGACTCAGAATCACACCCGGGCCTGGTCTTGTTTGTGAAGATGCCAGGTTCTGTTCCCGACCCAGGTGTACCTCAACCGAGGAAACCACGAGGAGGGTTGGGTACTGGGATGGGGTACTGGGACGTTCGGTGTGGAGGCGCGCGTTGCAAAAGTGCACGCAGCACACTTTGATATCCCAACTGGCTCTGGCTTGCAGGACTCGACAATGAACGAGAAGTATGGCTTCCAGAAGGCATGACAAGCCCCTGCTCTTTCGCATGGGAGAGAGCCCCCTGCAGGTGGTCTTGCAGGCTTTCCCAGGCGAAGCAGGCTTCAGAGTCTACACCGCCGGTGCCCCAGACTTGAAGCTTTGAAGGTTCTAACACCGGAACTCGAGAGTCTTCAATCCCCCCCTGCAAAACCTCCCGGATGGAAACGGCCCCAACCCCAGGCTTTGAGAAAGCCGAAGTTGCAGCCCCCGCACTCCCTTAAGCCCGGTTTCAGCCACAACACAATCCAGAGGGTCGAGAGATGTCGAGAGTCCGAGAGGGTTTAGGGGGCAGTGGCAACCACAATAACAACAGCTGCAGTGGCATCCCAAGGCCTTCTCTCGCTGCTTCCAGTACCTTCCCTTTGCCAGGGCCCTGGCAGCGGCTGCTCGAGCAAGGTCGTTTTGGTACAGAAGCTCCCCCCCCCCCCCCCGAAAACCGGAAACCTCAAGACGAAACGGCCCAATAAAAGGATATAAAAGGGGCATCAGCTGGAGCCAAGGCCTGTCTTGTGGGAGGCAAAGTCCTCGCACTGCCGGGGCACTCGTTGTGGCATGGGAGGGATCGGGTTTTGGCCCGGGCATAGCGCGGCGAATTGAGTAGGTTATACAGGAGGTTCCTATGGCTCTGTCGCAGGGGCTTCCATGGGATGCCTCGATTTGCGAAGCGTTCTTGCTGCACGCCCCAGTTCTCATTTTCTCTAATTGTTAATGTGAGGCACGGCGGCATTGGTGACGGCAAATGGCGCGGAGCTCGGGACCAGACTGTGCAACAGGTGGATGTGTGCCGTTCGGTTTGCGAAGCTCGACAGCCCCCCAAACCCGAAACCCGAAACCAGTAGTTGTGAAGTATGCTCAACCCCCTGCGCCACTAAGAAAACGACACTTAGCAAGCCTGAGGCAGGTCCTGAAACTGAGTGTTCACATCGGCCCAAAGACTTCTTCCGAGGCGCTTGGAAGACGTGCGCAAAGTGCGGCGGCCGCTGAACCACGAGCAGCTCCAGGTGTTTCTGGGTTTTTTAAAAGGGAGAGTGAGAGAAGTTTAGGGATGCTGGGGGAGGCTCTGGGTCGCAAGGGCCTTCGGCGCTTTAGGGGCCATGGGGGGCTGGCTTGGACCTGGCCTCTTTGGTGTTTGAGGCTTTGGGAGTTGAGGGCCTAAAGCATTGAAAGGCTGGAAGGTTTTGAGGCTTGGTTTAGGGTCTGAGTCTTCGGGATGCTTTTAGGGTGGAAGTGTAGTCTAATGCCTCGCAGCGCCAAGACATGTTTGTCACACCTGTTGTGTGTTCCGGGCTTTAGCTGTTTGCTTCAGCTTCCTGCTCCACCTGCTTCGCCCGCTCCCGCTTCCGAGACGACGCCGAACATGTTCCGACCGGAACCTCGGCTTCTCCATTCAGCGCCAATCCATCTTCTGCCGTGTCCTACACACAAACGTTTAAACTCTTAGAGGTTCACTGAGCATGTGTGACGTTATTTGGTCATAATAATTAATGCAATGCGTCTCAGAAAGTTCTGCATGTAGACCGCTTACCGGGGAAAAGGGTCCCTTTCGCGGTTGCGACCCAAAATCAGCGTTTCAGCCTTTCATCTTTCATCCCTGTGACGAAGAAGCAGGACATGATCGTGCTCGCGGGCATGCTGTATGGCTTTGTGGTGGCCGAAGCCGGGACGGGATGCTACAACGTGGAGACCCACAAGTGCGACTGCGGCATCACGGAGTCGCAGTGCCATGCCCAGCAAGGATCCTGGACAGATGGCTGCCGGTCTTGCGATGCAGTGACCAACGAGCAGCATCCCGAGTGCCAGAAGCAGTACTCCTGGGGCTGCTTCGATGAGGCCAGCCACGCCTGCCAGTGCACGGTCTCAGAGCGAGCTTGCGACCTGGCAGCGAACAAGTCCTGGACTCACGAGTGCTGGTCATGCTGCCACGGCTCGTCGTGGGGCTGCTTTGTGCCGGGAGATGGCCCAGAGTCGGGCTGCCACTGTCACTCGGTGGCTAGATGGTAGCAGATGTTAGCAGGATTGTTCTGTTGTCGGTTGAGAATGTCTTCCAAATCTAAACGGCTTTCAAGGCAACATCTACGAGGGGGCTTGCGCTCTTGACTTCCCAGATGCCACCTGGTCCCACCAATGCTTCTCGTGCGAGGAGGATCAGGTGACTCGGCTTGCAGAAAGACCCCCTGGGCGCGAACTTGCGTTGATGCGAGCTTCAGGTGTTGTTTGCAAAACAGGTGCAGCTGAGTCGGTCATCCTTGTGGCTGTACGTGTACTGCGTACTGTTAGACTGTTAGGCTGAAGTTGAGGGGGAAAGTCTTGAAGCTGCACTGCAGGAGCGGGTTGGCGCAGAGACAGACGCCAGCGGAGATGACGGCTCTGCGGTTGCTGTTGCCGCAGTCGCCGTGTCCGTCACGCTCGTGTTGATCGGTGCTGGGGTTGGCTCCTACTGCCTCTACAATCGCTTGACAAAGCCGAAGCCTGTGAACGAGCCGTACAATAGCCCCCAGTTAACTGGAGATGTGGCGGTGGGCCTTCCTGTGCCCAACCAAGGGGCGACCAGCGCGACTCCCAAACAGACCGTCTGAAAGGATGGGTGCGCTCCGGTAGTTTGCTAGGATCTGCCAGCATTTCGCTGACAGCTTTTCCAGCTTTTCCGAGTTGAGTGCTGCCAGATGGCAGCCGTTTAGTTCGTCGCAAGTGCGACGTTTGCCTCTTGTTTGCCTCTTGTTGCCGAAGTCCGCCCAAGCGGACCGCACGTGGCAGATGGCTGGAAGACTTGTAATATTTTTTGCAATGGAACTTCGAGAGTTCTGTGACTTGTATAGTCCACGTTGGGCCCCGTGGCTTTCGAGCGGCTGAAGCCGCGACATCCCATTTTCGGACTTGTATAGCCCGGCACCAGGGCAACTGGCCACCGGGAATTTTGACAGCAAGTTGCCTAGACTCAGACCGCAACTGCCACGTTAAGAAAGCGGGGGGGGTGCCCCAGTCTTGCACGGCCTGATCGTTCCCGAACCCTATGACGCTTGCAAGCATGGGCGAAACTAGTTCCCTTCCAAGCCCTTTCCTCGGAGGCGCCAGAGAATCGTATACTTTGGAACATCCTTTGGTGCCGGGCTTGGACTCCTGGGGTGCAGGTCATGGTGCAGGACCATAGACCACCCCAAGAAATCTACGACTGGCAGAGTGACTACAATATACTACAATGGTTTCAAAGTGGTTGCAGGGAAGTTGTGCGTCGGTCGCGTTGGGCTCGCAGTCGGCTGACAGGTCGGACCCCATCGAGGACGACAGTGCTGTTTCCAAAGTCTTCGGAGTGCCAGGGCCTCTGTTGGCACCGGTACTGGTGTGTACTGTAGCAACACTGTATATCGTACCTGGAATCCCACCCTTCGGTTGCCTATGATTGCACTCTTCACCGTGCAATCCTGGAGGCACAATTCGGCGCGCAGCAAAATCGCTGTGCGCTTCGGTTGGGGCCTCGAGCAGGGTATATGTTGCAAGCCCTAGAGCATCACAAAGATGCCAAGATTTCCGTGGGATGTTCTCAGAAGGGAAAGCCCAAACTGAGGTTGGAATGTCACGCAGGACGGGAGGGTTACGACAGCCAGTCACTTCCATCCGAGGAAATTCACGTAAATCGAAATGAACAGGGCTGAGTGCGGGGGGCTGTCATCAAGGTTGGCAAGCTCCTTTGGTAGACCTTGACGTTGCCCGCTCGCAGTGTGCTAGGCCTTCTAGGGTACTGGCGTGGTACTGGTATCGTGGACAGCCGCACAGGACTTTTGCGTCCGCAACAGTCTCGACCTTGTGGTGCGAAGTCACCAGTGCTTACCTCAGCGGCAGTTTAGGGAATCGTAGATGAGACAAGCTGAGGTGAAGCAGACCCCTCCCTCCCCCCCCCCCCCCCCAAAGAAAGAAAGCAAAATGGAACAAATCAATGAGAAGAGGGAGCTAACTCCGACCTCAGCAGTCAGCAGTCGTATGGTCACACTGCCAGCTGGTAGGTCGAAGAAGTGGGGCCTGGGCTCGGCTCTGAGTTCTGCTGAGCTTCGGTTAGCTTGGGCATGTCTAGGCTAGTTTAGGCCTCTCTGAAGTTCGGTCACAGTCCCTTGCGTGAAACACATCGGAACGCCCTCGTGAGCCTGTGACAGCCTCCGAACCGGCTTCCAAGGGTTCGACGTGATGCACAATGAGTCCCTCGTGCGGGTCTTTTCAGCTCGCGACTACGAGGGCAACCACAACGATGGCCGGAACCTTGGAGGGAAAGCCCCCAAAAGAGCCCCTAAGAGCCCTCAAGATGTCTGAGGCCGCAGCTCGGGCTGGGGTTTCCTAAGGTGCGGTACTCCAGGTGGAAGGCGAGGACGAGTCCGGCCACCTTGGCGTTCGGCCCCAGGTTGGGACATAGGGCAGCGCTTCGCTGAGGGACCCCTCAGTCCTTGCTGAAGGCTTGAGGTTTGAGCAGCTTCGCTCAGGTTTCAGCAGCTTTGAGTAGTGTTGGGCAGGTTTTGAGCTCTGTGGGCAGGTGCTGCGATCGTTGTCTTCCGCTTAGCGACGATGACGGCAGCCTGAGGAAATGACAGGAAATGTCAATGGGAAAGAAGACGGATGCCATAGCATATCGCATGCTCCCTAAGCCCATAAACCCAGTTTTTCTTCAGGCCCTTTTAGGGCAGGCTGGATGCTCCCGCCATGCATGCACGGACCCCGGCTAAAGCCGTCTTAGCATGCGTGCTAGGCACTTGAGGGGGGGGCGGCAGCTACTTTGCATCGCAGAAAGGGCAGCAACAGACTTTCTTTACTACCGTGCGTGTGAGCACGAAGTACGAAGGCTTCCTCCCCGAAATTCCGACAATCGTGTCATCAGCCTGGGCATGATTCCGCACTCTAAGAATGGTGAGTGCATTAGGCTGTGCAGACAGCACGACTAGCATTCCATTTTTGCGCGATGCCATACCGTAGAGGAGGTAAGGGCTCCTCTTGGCGTTGGTAGTTTGGAAGGGTGTAGGTGAAGCAAGTGCTGGCCTCCGCAGTGGTCTCAGTGGAGCGTCTCAATTGCCTCCATTGAAACCTTTGGTGGATTGTTGATGTTCCTTGCACCGCCGGCACCCTCCTGGAGGTTTCTGGTACTTCCCGCGCTGGACGAAGTCCTTGCAGGGCTGCTGGGTCTCCAGATGCACAGAATTTCCAGATTTCCACCACCCACCAAAAGGGCACAAGAGAAAGGGCCCAGAGCAGTATGAGCAAAGGCCTGAATGGTGGATGGTGCTGGGTTCCAAAACATCTGCCCAGAGGACCCAGCGAAAATAGAAAAGGATTGCTGTGCCCGTTCCGCGTCCGCCACTGCCGAGATCGACTCATCCTGAATTCAGACGCACCCTGCCTTGACGCGGCCATTCCAGAGGATTCGCCATCCCTGATCCCTTTCAGATCCGCCCTCTCTATTCTTTTGTCCTCTTGGGCCTTTGAGGCAGATGCTTCCTCACCCTTTCACACCCTTTCACACCCTTTAAGCATGCCCCTAAAAACTGCCCTATGGGGCCTCCAACCTCAAGGCCACAAGCTCTTGGGCCAACCGGGATGCACCCCAAGAGACCCTCGTTCTAGCGGCTTAGAGAGCTTATAGTGCTCAGCAGCACTCGAGTGCAACTTCTGATTCTTCGTGGGTTGCCCAGTTGACACTTGTTGGGCCTCTGGTGGTCGTGGCTCGCGGCTGCACCTTTGAGCCAGGCCCGTTTTTGACAAATGGCTGCTTGCGGCATTTTAGGGGGGTTGTTGACAGCTGTTCACAGCTTTTCCTTTCTACTGCGCTGAGACTCCGTTGCTAGGCGTGTGCGGTGATCCAGAATGACGGACGACATGCCCTTTATCTAGAACCAGCACGTTGACAGATGCATTCTGTACCGCAGTCTGTACCTTTCCCTCATTGGCTGCCTTGACCATCTGCGCCTGGTTCCGAGGAAGGAAGCGCGAGAGCGCGCCAGGAAGAGGGCCGCCGAGCGTGAGCACAATGCCACTCAGATGCAGGATCGCTTTCAGGTGCAGACGAAGGGTTGTGTTTCTGGATGTTTCTGGTGCTCCGATGGCTGCGCCTGTTTCGCTTCGGCTGAGGCCTACATGATGGACCGTGGCATGGCCGCAGCGTAATGCCGCGCAGTTCATTCCCAGCCTGCCCGCTTTTGCACGGCTCTGACATGTACCAGGCTTCCATGAGCTGGACAGAATCAAGAAGCAGGCCAGCTGTGTGGCTGCTTTGTTGCTTGCGGATGTAGTTAGAGTCCAGTTCAGGGCTGCCTTGCTTCCAATATTTCAGTATTTGGGGCCCCCGTGCAGGCAGAGGACAAGAAGAAACGAGAAGTGGCCGCAGACCCAGCCCCACACTGCGTGATGCTTAATGGGCCGAATAGCGAGAGAAACCCCAAGAGCTGACCGTGACCTGCCAAGGCGGAGCGGGAAGCAGTACCTGGCCAGCAGAGGGAGGGTCTTGAGCGCGGTGAGCTACAATCATCGTAGCTTCTTCGGTGTCTTGCCTCTGCCGTGGGTTTACGGGCCTCGCCATAGAACCCTAGAGCGGCTGCACTCCCATGTGCAATGAAGACACAGCAACTGCCGGAAACAAGCAAGTTGATGGTGGCGCAACCTTGCCTTAGTTGCCTCGGCTCCTTTAATATAAGGCTTGCCTTGGGGGCATCTGTTGGACTTTTACACATGTTAAAGGCAGTACATCTAAAACCGTAAAACCGTAAAACCGTCAGCCCGAATCCCGATCTTCAGAGCCGAGGCTCTGAAGCGCAAGGTTGCCGAGAAGCTGGCCCAGGCGAGGGGGTTCGTTTGTGAGACATGTTGAGACCCCGTTAACGTATGTGGGCTTGCAAGATGCTTGCAAGATGCTTGGGGTGTGTAGATGGGTTTGGGCATCAGAAGGTTTCGGGGGAGTGGCTCGGGGTTCTAGGAACAACCGGTCTCCTTGAATGTTGGGTTGTTGGGCTGTAGGTGGCTCTAAGTTGCGCGAGGTCTGCAAGCCTCGAGGCAATCCGGGCGATGACCCGTACTTGCTACAAGATCCACAGGCCTTAGGCCTTAGGCTATATAACCCCAAGCCCCAAACCTGAAACCTTCCGTACAGGAGGCGCGGCCTCACAAAATCTTTGTCAGTGGGGACGCGCGCGGCAACTTTGAGACTCTGGCGCATCGATTTCCGGGTTGAGGTCTTAAGCCTGAACCCCTAGTAGAAACCGAACGAAAGGCATACGTAGCATTCTCAGGCTTTGGGATGATGGAAGTTTTGGGTTTTGCCTTCTTTTGCTTGCGGGGCTGATCGGCTCAAGAACCCACACACATCCACAGGCTGCAGTATGGCAAACATGGAGTACCCTCGCCACGCAAAATCATGCAAATGTCACATATGGTCTGATTGACGCTGGCCTTCTGTCGTCTCCTCCTTCACTGACTATAGGGTTTGTGGTTGTCATAAGAGGGCACAAACTACCCCCTCACCTCACCCCCCGCCTGGTCTCTGCAGTGAACCCTTGTCGACTAAGGACAAGCTCTTGTCCACTGTGCAGGCACATTGAAAAGCAGAGCTTGCAGGTGTATAGACGTCCATTTTTAGTGCAGGTCGTCAGGCCAAGCCGTAAAATTCTGCAAGAAAAGGTTGGGTCCATTTTAGGCCTTTTGCAGGCGGCTCTTTCGCCCTTATATCCCAAGGCGCAAGCGGCCAAGGTCGGCGGGGCCGAGGCGCCCGCATTGGGCCTGCTACCGATTGGTGATGATTCATGATTGGTGCATTGTTTCGGATTTGCTGGGTGTCCTTTTGTGTTCTGCAAGCACTGTCCAACCTAGCCTGGCTCTGTTTTGAGAGCATGTCACGGTGGATGCAACGCTGCTGCCTCGGAGGCGCTGCTGTGCGTAGGCCGCACGCTTCCAGAGACAGGCTTCGAAGGCCGGTCACGTGGGCGACAGCTCGACGATGGCTCTTGTCATGTTCTCTCGACGAAGCAGCATCGCCTCCCGAAACACTTTCAGTTCATGCGACCTTGTTCGACGACTGGCTTCTGCCGAGTCATTCAAGCCAACCTGAGAGCCGTCCACCAGTGATGGTCTCTGCAGGCCTTATACCATATCTGAAGGGTGAGAAGCAGGTGCCGATGGAGTGGCTTGGCTGTTGTTTATGGCTGCCATTGAGTTCATTGAGCTGTGAGTTCGATAACAGTAACTTCTCAAACAACTATTTTCAGCTCAGTCGTATCGGTAGCCACATCCTTGTTTCCAGGACCTTTTTCATCGATGCCTGCCCAGTGCTTCTTCAGGCTGCGCCCCAGGGGCGCCTCTGGGCCGAGAAAGTTGAAGGGTTTGGCAGCTTCTCAGGTTGTCAGTTTGGATGAGAAGCATCCCGAGGCTCGGCCCTGGGCCCTCGCCTCTTCTGAGCCCTACAGACATGGCCCTAGACCAGCCGAGGGACGCTCTGTCAGAATCTGCACTTCCTCGGCGGCTACGGGGTCAAGACGTGTCCTGGGCAGCAGCTCATGGAAACCCCCACGTCCCCGTTGAGAAGAGAAGTCAAGCAGGCTGAAGGTTGTTCGTTCTACATGGTGGTTACCTGGCCAACCGGAAAGCGTTCGACAATTTGAGGATCTGTGGCCTGCGAGTGGCATTTCTATCTGGAGACTATAACCCTCAGAAGCCGGGCCTTGGCTGAGGGTTCCAAAGAGCAATGCTGTGTGTGGTAATGTTCAGCTGTTCGAAGAGGGCTCCTTTGCTTCAGCATATGAGTGGCGCACTAGGTATGAGACGCCTGGTGCAGACTTCGTGGGCAGTGCGTTCACAGCGAACGCAGTTACCGGCCTAAGGCCAGCAGACAGGAAGTTAACATGCACGGGGTTTAGAGTCTTCCCGCAGCAATGAATTAAGCAGCGGTTGCACAAGATATCCTCACAATCGCAAACCGGTCAGAAGTGTTTATGACAGGGTCACTGAAATTATGTGGCCAGCATCGGCAGCAGGGTTGCGATATCACGATCATGGCAAACACAGTTCTTGTGCGAGCGGTGGTCCAAGACTGCCTGCTTTTGCCAGGCGGGTTGTTGCAGAGGACAAGTGGAAAAGCAGCTTGGTGCGCATACCGTATGCACTCGAGGGCTTCAATCACTCGGGATGGTGGCCGGTGGGCTTGGGCACGCTTACAAGAAAGTTTAGGGACATTTGAAGGGCAGTTCTACGTGCCCCTAAACCCAAAACCCAAAACCCCCCAAGATGTCCCACCCATGTGTCCCAAGTGCTCTGAGGGGGCATCGATGTGCTGCTGACGAGCGGCTGGCCCCTGGGCCTCGACCAGCGCCTGGAGGCCATGTCCATGTAGGGCCCTGAAAAAGGGGAGCATGGTACAAGTCAACCAACACATGAAAACGGCGAATATGACTACCAGAACATGCATACATGCACACGCAATGTCAATATGTATGTATGCATGTGTGTATGTATGTATGTATGCATGTATGTATGTGTTCAAAATACAAGCACATAGTAAATTCTGCAATTACGTATTTCTATAATATTGGAATTGTAGACTTGAAAATGTCTCATTGTATAAGTTGTATGATATAGTCTTTGCATGTTTATACCGTTAACGCACAAACCTAAGCCCGTTGAGGCCTCAGCGCAGCCTCCGGAGGTGGAGGGCTCGCGCTGGCAGGCGCGGGCGGGTGGTCGGGAAGAGATGGGGCAGGCCTCAATGTTTGACATGTGTGGTTGTCATGCGCACGGCGGCAAATCATGCTAACACAATTTAGCGTGATGAGCAGTCCAGATGAATTTGTGGCAATGCCCAAGATGACGTTGGTTGCCGTCGATTGTCTTTCGCCAAGTCTTGATACCAGGATTCGCTCGTGCGTTTTCCAAAGATGAGTGGCAGGATGATCCAATAAATTGAAGCGCCGCCAGCTATGCAACCCTAAACTCCGCAACCCCGAATCAGGAGGCCGCGGCACCGCCCTTCGCAGAGCTCTGCGCGGCGCTCGAGCCACGTGGGGAACCCTGGGAGACGGCCCTGTCGGCTCTTAGGTTGTCAGGCCATTGAGCCCGAGGGGCCAAGGAGAGGCCCTGAATGCAGGAAAGGACCTCCGAGCAGCAGGTGAATCGAATTTCGCGAGATAAAGTCATAAAGTCCCAAAGCTCCAGACCTGTGAGGCTATCACATCTGCGGCACTGCCGACATCTTCTACCAGCGGACACCTTTCAAGGCAAGGTTGAGGGAATGCTCCGATGTTTTCTAAGGGGACATGTTACGGTCACGCCGTACGGCCTGAAATGACTACCCAATTGTTTTCCAAGCCTGGAATCGACACGGGGCTTTTGCGGATGGGAGGCGCTGCGGCGAGAGCACGCCTGCCGCTGCATAGGCAGGGATTCCGTGGAGACCGGAGACTGCTTTTGGACCTTAAGACTTAAGAAGATAGGTAAACAACAAGATTATGTTATGTTATATTGTATTGTATTGTATTATATGATATATCATATACACATAAATATGAACAGTATACATACGCATATATTAGCTTCGCCCCCGGCACCTACCTGAGACTTGGTTTTCAATTTAATGCGATTCCTATTGTGAGTCTCATCCACTCACATCTCATTGGCCATCTTTGAAATGAAACCTTTATGTTGAATGATATCCCGTCGTCTTGTGCCCTCTCTTACTTTTGCACCTAGATTGTCCGACCTAGCGCTTGATTCATGAGGGGCATCCTCCTAGAAATCTTATAGCTTGGCATGGCGATTCCCATCATGTTTGCCATTATTTACCCAGCTTCCTTCCCATTCATATGGAAGTTCTTCATGACGGGCTTCTTGCTTTAGAACAAGATGCCCTTTGAGGCCCATTTTGTTCAAACAAACTAGAGATGCAAACATAACATGAAGGTCCCAAACGATGTTCAAATCGGTACCCCAAGCCTTTTGCTATGAGGGGCAGTTCGCCCTCTCTCACGTTGGATGCAGATGCTCGGATAGGAATCTAGAGAGGCATGGGGCTGTTCAAGATGGGGGGAGGAATTTTCAACAAAGTGATGAAAGAGACGACAGGGCTGTTGACTGTAGGTCAAGCCTCATACTACCCCCTTATCCAGAGAATCAGGGACTGCCAGCATCGTGGCATCTCGAAACTCCCCTAGGCCTCGAAGCAGTGCAAGCAGATGGTAAATGCTGAGGCTCCTGTCTGAGGCAAAACAGACAGGAGACCTTAGGTAGAGGGGGCGTACCGTGTATACATTTTTCTATATATGTGTATATATATATACATATTGAAATTGAACGTAAAGAGTGTAATCGTATGTTTACATATATATATATATATAGATATAGATATAGATATAGATATAGATATAGATAGATACACACAGAGGCATCCGTCGTTGCAAACGAGGCCTGGGCCGGGTGGGCAGCGCCTCGAAGCAGAGGAAGTGGCTGCACGCCCTCTCGCTCCCTGGCAGACGAATCCCTCAAATCTCTTTTTGAGCCGAAGAACCCAAACATGCTAAACCCATCTCCACGGAGGCTCAGCCCGATGGACTGCATGAAGAAGGAGGACCTGAGGCTGCTCCCTGCAGGCGAGGCGGGATGTGCCACCTCGGCCTTTGTGCCGAGGAGGCCGTAGAGAATGCCGACTGAAACCACTGCACCGGCCCAGAGATGCTTCCAGGAAAGATGTAGTTGGGTAAGCAGCCGTAGCCATGGCAACTTGGGTGCCCTGAGCCTCGGGTCCAGGCACAGGCGCTTGCCCGTTTGCCGCGCCTGCGGTGCGACGTGCAGAGGCGAAGGAGCTTGATTCTATTTCGGGATTCAGCATGTGCTATCGTTGCTCTGTCGTGCGACGTTGAGGGGTCGCGATGTTGCTTGTGACTTCGAGGAGTCCGCCACTCGCCCCGAGAAACTAGCCAAGGCTGGCCTGCATCTACTGATCCTAGGGGCAGAGCTTGGGGGTAGCTTTAGGGTCCGCGATAACGGCAGCTGCTCCCCACTCAAGGACCATGCGGCTGGGCAGGCTGCTTTGGCTGCCCTGGCCGCTGGAGATGCGTCTGCCTTTCAGACTGGCCTGGTGGCCCTCAAGGCCACGCGCACCATACAATTCAGTAAGCAGCTTACTGCTTTGCATGCGGGACTGTGCTGGCATGTCATACTGCCTGGGGCTCCACGAGTATCTTCATGTTGCCGGCAGAGTTCCATGTCCAGAATCAAAGAATGACCGTGGCAGCGAGAGTGCGCAGCAGGAGAGTGAAGTGTGGATGGGCAACGTCAATGCGGAGCCTCCGGAGCAGCCGCAGAAGAAGGTCGCCCGGATGGTACAATGTAGGGATGTTCAGGGATGTTGAGGGCCATCGACGGTCTAGAGTGGGAGTTTGTTCCGGGCAACAAGCCTACGAATGTCTAGTCTAGAGATGGTCAGGCTGCTGAGGGTCGTCTTGTTCGGAGGGCTTTCGATCGAATCTCTTCGGCTTTCGATCGAATCTCTTGGATGGTTTTTACTCTGATGGCTTCTTGATGCTGGGTCGGTGAGGGCCTGAACGGTGCGTGACTTGGTGGCATGTGCCAATCATTGTGCTTCAGGCCAAGATGGAGGAATCGCTGAGGCTGGCATGCTACGATGTTGTGGAGTCCTTCTGCCAAAGTTCCTTATCAGTATGTATCCGTGATGTCCCGGAAAAAATTGTCCCATGTCTGGTGCCCAGGAGGGCACGGAGGCAAATCGGGCCTGGCACATGCAAAGCACCTGAGAGCCTGTTGACTGCCACACACCGGAGGGAGCCCATGCTGGTCGGTCCGGCTTCGCCCTCCAGCGAGAAGGACTGCGGGCGGCCATGGCGGGCTTGGTTGAGTGAATTTGAGTGTAGCTTTCTGCCACTTTGAGTGCTGGGAAACCATATGAAACCATGCAGACGAGGACGAGGATGACGAGGAGGACGATGCGCCCGAGGTGCCATTGTTTCATGGGGCCGGAGCTTCCGTGGAGGAGTTCTTTAGCTCACGAAGGGCGTGACTGACGGCACGACTAACATAACAGCAAATGCAC
The DNA here is from genome assembly GCA_905221605.1 of Symbiodinium natans. Lineage (NCBI taxonomy): Eukaryota > Dinophyceae > Suessiales > Symbiodiniaceae > Symbiodinium > Symbiodinium natans. The sequence continues at coordinate 26,823 of CAJNDS010002793.1, read as the reverse complement.
CGTGTTGTGAGTGCGTTCGTTGGACCAAATATATAAGAATAGTAAGTGTTGTCCATCGTGTCAATATCGGGCGCGCATGGGTTCTTTGCCCCGATTATTACTCCAAGCCCGTACAAGACCCTCCTCAATGTGTAAATTTAAGGAACGTCGCGACGTCATTAGATTGGGGCCAAAAGGGCCTCATGAAAAGAACGATGCATAATGGCCAGTTTTCCCATTGCAATACAAGACTGTCATTACTTCCATGTCGGCCCGTGAGTTACGATTATGATCATGGGGCTGTTCATGCACTCATTAACGACGAAATGCTATTGGTGTGGGGAGCACGATAGCCATACACAGCGTGCGTCAAAAGACTATTATCTTGGCACGCGAGAATGTTTACACACCCACACACACACCCACGCACGCACGCACACGCACGCACGCACGCACATGCACACGCACGCACGCACGCACACGCACGCACGCACACTCGCCGCGGCATCGGTTTTGCCCCCGGGAAGGGGGTACGTCAGGAGGCAGGAGAGCAGGTCTTGGTCTGCTTGTTCTAGATTCTAGACGCCTCTCTCGGCCGGACGCCGAGGTGAATACAAGTGTGCGTGTGCCTTTTCTTTGTTGTATTGTGCACACGCCGATATCATGTTCGCGAACCACTGAGCGTACAACAGAGCCTTTAACAATCATAAATTGTACGTTAGCCACACGAACTTAATGTCATGACTGGCCCGTAGAACTGCCACAAGAAGCCACATGAAACAGAAGCCATACGGCCTCTCCAACTGCAACTTGCAGCTTGGAGGCAATGGCTGCTCGGCAGCAGGCGCAGGACCGGAAGATGCTCTGCTAAAGTGCGGTAGGAAGGGCAGGATTGAGTTTTTTGGTCAGTCTGGGTCTTGTCTTGCAGCTCTCATCTGGCGGTCCCCAGGCCGAGCGCGCTTCTCATGCAATGAGGTCGTAGAATACTGCCGTCACCGTACGTGTCATCCGAAGCAGCACTACCACATGCCCCGGTCGAGCGTCCTGTCCCAAGAGGAGAACCTCAGCAAGCCGCCCAAAAAGGGCATCGTGCCTTGGCGGGTTCGGAGATGGATGTTCCAAAGTTCTATGAAGCCCGAGCTTGCCAAGCCCAGGTGCGATATACCTTCCGAGACGAAGGTCTGCTGGGGATACGCCTGTCCCGCGACGTTCCTCCTTGGATTCTAGAGGTGCGCTGGGGACATCGACGTGAGAATCGCAAAAGGAGGGAAGGACTCGCTGAAGATGGGGATCTGGGACTGATCTCGGACTAGTCCAGTTTGCGATTTGCATGTGAGCCGTTCGCTGAGGTCCGGGAAGGGACGCTTTCATACAGGAAAACTCCTCGTGTTCCGGTCGGTGGGGCTGCATGGCTAAAATACTTGGCTTGGTAGTTGGCAGGTCTTTGCGCGGTACATCACGATCCCTCAATATAGCTTGGCATGATCTGTGATGTTACAACACCTGAGGTCGTCATAGCCATCAATGGTTATGACCTGTCCAGCAAAGAGAACCCTTCGGCCATCAAAGCGCGGCTGCCTTATCGGGTGAGCACCGCACCCACACACCGCACACACACGCCGCACTCGCACTCCCCGCCTCCGAGGCTCGCAAAGAGGCCAGTCGTTCTGGACGTCGACTGGCCCATCGACATACCGATGCCTTCGGTAAACTCTGCGTAGCGCTGAAAAAGCCGGCAATCTCCTGTCTTGTGATGTCCTGCACTGTCGTTCGCATCTGTGCCTAGCTTGCGTGTGGTCGGTTCTGCAATGTTCTAGGGCCGAGGCTTGGGCTTGAGCCATCTATTCCCACCGCAACGTACCACAATGAAAGCAGATTCTGAGACATTTTCTTTGCGTGGCACCAGTCATATGGAAGATTGAGGCCATGACCAGCAAGTGACATGAGTTTCTTTCATTCTCACAGCAGAGCCACCAGCCACATTGACAGCGGATGGAGATGGATATAGCCATGAAGAGGAGCCATCAAGAGTCGTAGCGCGATCTCCTGTATTTGGGCCATGGGGCCCTTGAGGCTTTGCCTTTGCCTCTACCAGCTGGTACTCACTTTCGCATGGCAGGGGAGCAGCGGGCCGATTTCCATTTTCGTGGACGAGGCCTTCCGATATGATGTCTACGTCCGCGGCGTCGTGTGGTTGCAGAATGGCCGAGTGACTCTTCAGCACCTCGGCTGAAGGTAATCGTCTTCGACATTCCATGCGTTCCGGTAGCGATGTCTCAGTTCTGAGGCTTCAAGATTGAAAAACTTGACCCGCCTCCCCTCCTTGAAGAGTTTCCTCCCCGAGAGTGTGAGGTGCGGGGGCATATCCTTGGCATCGGACAAGCCGAATGCGCTTCTCATAAACAACAAGACGTCCGAAGTGGAAGGCATTGATGAGAGGTCGGGACGCTGTTTCTGCATGCTGCGGATCCGCAACAGAGTCTTCGACCATAAACACACATTGTTTGATCCTGTTTAACCATGAGGGCACTCATTCATCCTGTAGAGCAGCTTCAACGGTTGAACTTGTATTCTCCTCATATTTCCAACAGGGCTCTGCCGCAAGGAGCCGGTAGTGAGCCGGTGCAGAGAGCGTCAAGCAAGTCCTGGAAGATCGTTTGCCAGTGCTCTAGAAGGTGAAGTTGGCCGTAGCCGCGCTGCATGTCCATGACCCCCGACAGGCTGGGACGCTGGCATGGCATCCAGACATCCTGGAAGGCAGCTGCCAAAGTGCAGGAGTCAGTGTGCGGCGGTGGGATCACGACAACCATCAGGTCCGAATGGCTCTCTGTGCTTGCAAGTGTTAGTTGGGGCTCTGGGTTTGGAGAGTTTTGAAGGGTGGGCCGCATGAGCATGCCATGCCCGTGTGAGGCAGTACGTGGACCAGCCCGACGCAGCAGCTTTCGAGTTTGTAACCCAGGTGGATGCTTTGGTGGCTTTAGCCGGCACGGGCATCTGCACGAGCACCTGCTTCAACGTCTCCACAGGATTTCCCAGCCTTGATTTGCCAGGCAAAGGCGCCAATGTTGGCTTCGTCTCCTGGAACGGGATGATGCTGTCCTCGACCTTTCAACACAGCCTGCCTCCCGCAGACTGGGGCACTTGGCTTGCTGGTATATATGGCGGTCCGCTGGTGCTGTACTCGGCCGACGCGGGGGTGGTCTTGGGATCCAGCTCCAACTTCAAGGACGGCATGCTTGTGAACACCAGCCGCTTGCAAAGCCGAGCGGCCCAGATGGAAGAGGTTTCGGAAGTGTTGGGCGTCACAGGTGGGGTGCAGGGCATGGTGCAGCAACTTCCCGCGAACTACAGCCTGCGCTTCGCCTTGGTGAGCTGCCAGCGGGCCCCATGCGGCGTGACCGGGGCCATGCTGAACTTTGGGTCTTTCCTCCGGCGGGGGCGGCAGAAGCTCAGTTTGGCGGAGGATGTGCTCAGCAGCCGGCTGCACTACCTCACAGACGGCGGATCTCTGGAAACCTACTGCGACTATTGGCCCATGTGTGAGAAGAGCCACGGAGGCCCAGGTGCGCACCGCAGACTCTTAAGGCATCTCTTAAAGCTCCTTTTTGATACCACGAGCGGCTGCGGTAATGCGCCGATGCCCGGGTTCGTTTTGCTCGGTTCCACCTTACGAATATCAACTTAATTCGGTACTCTGGCAAAGAGCTTGGAGCATGATCTCCCTGAGGCTGCACACCTCAAGGGGAGGTCTTCAAGCAGTTGGACGCATATCACCGAAGCATCGGGCTGCACATAGGCGTCTATCACGTCGATCCGTATTGGTTCTATGAGACAGAGGTCTGCAACGGTGCTGTGGACGCGCACCAGTGGACGGCCAGCCCTTTCCATTTCCCCAAGGGCATTCAGGATGTCGGTGTGCCAATGATGCTCTTCTTGCAGTCCTTCGAGTCCACCAGTGTCTACAACACAAGCTTTCGCTTCGAGGGCGGCAGCGTCTGCGGTTCGGACTCCAGACGCTTCTTCCGCGAGATCTTTGGCAAGATGTATGCCACTGGCTTCTTCAAGGCGTCGCGGTGAAAGAGCATGTGGCTATACTAGGCTATACGTAGCTGTTTTGATAGCTCCTGCATGCTCCTGCCCTTTGGAAAGAAATAACACTCATCTTTGCAGGCAATCACTTTGGACGGAGTCGCAGACGTCTGGTTATCCTCAGCCTTGCGCCTGATGAGCGTCGGGGAACAGCAGATGTATGATGAGGGCCTGGCGCATGCTGCCTTTGAACTTGGCCTACCAATCCGCATCGACCGGGCCTTCCCGAGCGATATTCTGGCTTCCACACAGTACGGAGCACGTACGGTGCACCGGTGCACCACAGACCAGGATCCATGGACCGCGATACAGGCAGGGTTGTATCGGGACTTGGGCGGGAACGCGCTCTTGGTGCGAGCTATGGGTGCCCGTCCGATGGTCGATGTTCTCTGGACGGTCTCGAATCAAACCGACCCACGGTGGGGGACGAAGGGTGTGTGTAAGCCAAATGTGCTACATGACATCATCTCTGCAGTGCTTAGCACCGGGCCGGTTGGCTTTGGCGATCGCCTTAACCGGACCAACGTGTCGCTGCTGAGCCGCGCCACTCGCGCCGACGGCATCATCCTGAAGCCCGCTAGCGCCGCCCTGCGTCTGGACCGCTTCTACGACGCCCATCGGGGCGGTGCCGAGATCTGGGCAGCCCCGACCGAGCCCGGAACCTCAGACCCTCGCACGGACTCGGTGGCCAACTCCATGGCCGCCTTGGAAAGCGCCAGTTCTCCCGATGCTCTCCGCGGGTGGATGATCCTGGCCACGAACGTGGATGGCGGCGTGAGTGGCGCTCCTGTGGCGACCTCTGAGCTTTGGCCACCTCCTGCGGAGGATGCGCAGTTCCTGGTGGCCCAGCTCGAGCATCGGAGCCCATCCCAACTGCGGCCCCCATGCTCGAATGGAAGCTTGGTGGCTGACTGCCTCTTCCGCTGGTCCTTCAAGAGCCCTCTTCCGGTGGCCACGGGCGATACCAGCTTTCTTCCTGGCTGCGTGAGCCACAACTTCACGCTGCTCTCGGCCGCGCCGGTGTTGGCCAACGGCTGGGCCCTGCTAGGTGCCTTGATGTGCAGTTGCTTTTCTGGGAGCAACGTTTGGGGTGCGTTTTCCCCACAGCCCCCGTCCAGCCATCGGAACCACATCGCTCTGGGAGTATTTTCTGGACACTGATGACATCCTAGCACAAGCACAGCCGCAATGAGAGCAGATGAGAGCAGATGAGAGCAGATGAGAGCAGATGAGAGCCCTTCAAAAACACTCGAACAATGCGACAGCCACCCGAAAGCACGATAAACGCACGGCTCCGAAAGGTGACCTTCGGCAGTTCGTCCCCGTGTCCCCGCAGCGCTTCGCCCGCGAGGTGGCCGTGGCTGGGGAAGACCCGGGAGACTTGAGCTTCCGGGTTCTCGGGGCCCCTTGGAAGATTGAGGAAGCACTGATGGGAGCATTTGTTTTTCGGGTTTCCAAGTGGGGTCTGTGGCATCTGGGTTGCGAAGCAGCAAGCCGAAGCAGCAAGGAACATGCGCAGCCACATTTAATACCCCAAGCCGTTCTTCTTGTTGCTTTGGTCCCAAAGATGTTTGACGAAGGTTCCTGGAGAAGTTGTTCCAGCTGCCATCTCAGCGCTTAAGGATTGTTCGGGAGACTTCGGAGACTTTTCAACTTTTGAGCTTTCCGTGGAGCGGGATTCGGGTGATCCTGGATGTATGGCAATGGGGCTCCTGGCATGGGAATAAGGGGAGGACCCCCGCTAAGTGCTTTTGCACTCAGGTCTCCGTGGCAACGCCTGCGCAGCAACTCTGCTTGACCAAGCTCTATCAGCAGGGAGGGTCTAGAAGGATAATTGAGTTGAAGCCCAAGTTGTCGGACTTGGGCACGTTCACTCGTTTTGAAGTGGAGCTCGGTCTTCGAATCATTTGGGGCGGCACGTCTGGAAAACAATTGCAGGGGTGACACCCTTTGAATTTCAGTGTGTGTGTGTGTGTGTGTGTGAGTGTGTGTGTGTGTGTGTGTGTGTGAGTGTGTGTGTGTGTGTGTGTGTGTGTGTCTGTGTGTGTGTGTGTGTGTGTGTCAAGATGCTTGTGCGGGGCACAGTAAAGCGAGTGCACGATGAAGGCATCTCAAGGGCTTTCACTCCTCGGCATGCCAGGAGCATCTTGGTTCTGGATGTCCATGTGGGCCAAGACGGCACAGCTTCCGTCAGATGCAGGAATCTGCGATGTGTGCAGGGCGACCTTCGACCGAGCTTCTTTGAGTTGACGTTGCAGGGCACCCTCTACACCTGATGCCCAACTGTACGGAGCTCGAGGTGGATCCCTTTTTGCAATCCACTGTTCAGGTTTAGAAGGGGTGTCCCATGGAGCTATGGGACTCCCCTTCTTCAACTTTAGCCGTTGCAGCTCTCCAAACATGTCGGCCCAAAGCCGTTTTGAATCAGGGCCGCTGATGAGGCGATATGGTTCGCACCGGCCGGCGCAGGCTGCTGCGAAAATGCAAAGGGGGCAACTGGACTTGTGTCAGAGAAACTTTAGGTTGGGGGCAACTTTGTGCCTTGTCACAGTCACAATCATGCACATCTTAGTCTCATGAGTGTCATTGAGTGTTGCAGGTGAACCACTGCGGCATAGGATCTTGTTAAAACGGTGAGCTTTTGCATTCGCTCTGCTCGTTGTGCAGCCTCTCCAGATCCGCTAACGAACTACCGAATGCCCTCGTGGGCAGAGTCTGAGTCGACACAGCGTCATCTACTTTGGGAGCACGACGCGCAACACGAAGTGCAATATCTGGAGGACCTTCAGTTCTCATCAGCATGCTTGCTGGTCACTACTAGTCCTGAGTCTTGAGTCTTGAGTACCAGCGGCGTAGATGTGGAACGCATCATGACGCTTTCCTCTTTGGCGGCAGCGCTGTCATTCACTCTGCTGGCCGCAGATGTCGCATGGGCAGAGGCCCGTCTGGGACCTCACTTTCACCAATGAAGCCTCCCTTTTCAAGAAAACTGGTAAATGACTTAAGAATTTCTTTGTTGGAAGCTGTCAGAGTTGCGAGTAGCGGTTCACAAACTTTCATGCAAGAGGCCTGGACACTTCCTGACAATGTTCGTGTTTTCCATCCCGCGGATGACTCGGCCGGGGGGAACAGCCATCATCCGGCAGCTGCGATCGCGTGGAAGACCTGGGTTCTTACAGATGAGTCCGGCCTTGAAAAGTCCCGATCGCCTCCCGCTAAAGAGAGTGGCACACAGGGCACACAGGGCACACAGTGGCTGCTCAGCAGGCGGATGCTGGGCACATTCCTGGGCCTGGTTTTGATACTGACAGTACTGTGGCTTCTTACACTGGTGCAGAAGTGGAGGGACCAGGTATCACCTAATGAGTTTGCCTTGTATGCCAGCCCCTGAGCATTTGCGACATGCAGAGCCAAGCACCAGAGTTGCTGAAATTCACACCGGCGGGACCTTTTAAGGATAAAGGGGTGAGGTGCGCGCTTACTGCCCAGGTCAACCTGTTGATCTGCATTCAAGGATTCACCAACTACAGCTCTGTGTTGCTTGGGTCCACATTTCAGAAAGCTGTAGCGCTGCTGATAGGACTCATGACCTAGCTGAGATTTCGGCTTACCCTGGGTTACACGAAGCCCCCTGAACCGCGAACTTGGGAATGGGCCTATGACTCTGCAAAAGTTCTTCTTGTCGATTCGGTTTGCAGGTCATTCTTTGCTCGGGTCTGTGACTCACAGACGAAGCGTCCAGTTCTCTTTGTTGTAGAGTTGTCATTCTTTTCTGATTCACATAGTTGAATCGGAACCCCACCACCAGTGTACGAGGACCCCCTTCCCTTAGAGGGCGGTTTCAACGCTTGCAGTAAAACTCAATCGTCAGACATCGGAAAGCAACAAAAAAAGCGTCTGTTGCAGCGTTTGTCGCCGAATGTTGCCAATTGCCACTGGTCTGTTCTTAGGTGCAATTTCAATTCAAACCCTAAACCCTAAACCCGAAACCCGAAACCCGAAACCCTAAACCCTAAACCCTAAACCCTAAATCAGCTTCTGAATTAAGTTAAGATGCTTCAGTGCATCCAGTGAGCTGCGAGGGTGCTGTGTTCATACCCGCTTTTCTTGGCGCTGAAATCCGACGATGCAGCTTCAATGTCCGGCCTCTTCATTGGGATCTTCATGACTGCAAGTGCAGCCGGCACTGGCGTCTGTTGGAAGATCCTGAGCATGTTTCCGGATGTCTGGCGTGGTGGGGTTAAGACCTTCTTGGTGGTCGGGCTCTCTTGCCAACTCGCTGGCGCGCTGGGATTGGGCAAGGTGGCATGGGTCGGAAAGTACCCAGAGGCAGACAGCACATGGGTTTACCTGTCAATGACAGCAAGGGTTTTCCAGGGCTTCGGTCATGGCATGAACGACCAAATCATGAAGTGCTGCATCGTGAAGCTTGCTCCCATCAGCGAACGGCCCCGGCACTCCTTGAACAAATTTGTGGCCAACACTGTGGGGATCGGTGCTGGCCCAATCTTGGTGGCGGCTGCGTTTTTCTTCTTCCAGGACGAGAACGATGCGACCATGACAGCAAGAGGAGCTCATATCAGCATGCTAACGGCGCAGTTGCAGTTCTGGACGACTGGAGTGCTCCTGACAGCCACCATGCTTATCTACCCTGCAATGAAGGACTAGCTTCTAGTTGGACTAATTGGGTTCTTGCAGCAGGGTATCTTCTGATTCTGACTACCGGGAGTACCGTGTTGAAGAGGCCCCGTGTGTCATCTCGTGTCCTTGCCGTTTCAGGAGGTTGCCACCGACCATGGCGCGGCAAGCGGCCCAGCCCACGGGGATCAAGCTTTGGTGCTCATCATCAGCTCCCTGGTCCTATCTGGTCCTTTTGTTTTTTTCTCTCCACATTTTTCCTGACCCTTTGGTGCAGGAACAGGTGTGTCCTGTGGTTGTCAGAGCTTCCTAGGTCTGGTCATGGATGCATTGCGTGCCTTTATCGTTTCCGGCGTCGAATCGGCAACATGCCTGCTGCTGCAAGAGAAGTTCCAATGGAATCACGACAGCATTGGCTTTTGCATCGGGGTCACGTTCTGCCTGGTGGTGCCAGCCTACCTTCTGCACCGACAGTTCCACCACCAATTCGGCGAGGTGCGCTTGATGAGGGCATACACGTGCATGGGCATCACAGCCACGATGCTGCTAGGTGGGGGCCCCAGTCCGATCAACTGCGGCACTCATGTTGAAAGTGTTTGAGAATGCCTGCAGAAAGTCCCTTTGTGCTTGTTTTCATGTCCCTCCAGGCTTTGCCATGCACCCCGAGTGGATTCTCCTAGCTGACTCGGTCATCTTTCCGACGACCTACCTGTCAGGAGCACTGAATATGGGCATTCTGAACAGCAACGTCTTCCCAGATGGATCCCTCCTGGATGCCAACAATGTCATGCTCGTCAATGGCCTCATTTCCAACGGTATGGGACGCTTTGGTGGACCCGTCTTCTCGCGGTCTCTGATAGCAGAGCTTGGGCAGAAAGCCTATGCGGCTTGCCAAGCCTGTGCGATGGCGTTCATCCTTTGCGGCACCACCGGTGTAGGTGCGCACAAAGAGTGGCACAGCGTGTCAAAGTAGCAAAACCAACAAGGGCAGTTTGTACATCTGTGCGGTTTACAGCCACCGCTGTCGTTGCGGGAGTTTTGAAAGATGCGGGGCCGATGAGTTGGAGCAGTACGGCTTCAGCAGGTTCCATTTAGTCTTTCGTTTTCTTCGCCACGACTCTGCCACAGCCTTGCCAAGAAATGGAAAGTGGTGCTGACCAGCAGTTGGTATGCAGTTGGTGCTTGGCACCCCCAAGGCCCACAACAAAGGATAAAGACGGCTATCTGTGTGTGGCCCTGTGCCCACGTTTATCTGGGAACCTGGAAATCCTGGGGTGGTTGGGAGGCTGGGAACTGAAGTGGAAGCTGCTTCAAGTACCATGTTTGACTCCATTTCTGCCTGTGCTTTCGGATGCATCAAGGCATCTCCAGAGAAAACCGTGCAAGGAAGTGAATCGTTTTGCCGTGTCAGGCAACACTGACGTGTACTTGGGCAGTCCTGGGCCGCGATGCGGCGAATGGAAGATTGCAACACTTTATTTAAAGAACTAGCAGTGGCTAGCATGATGTAGCAAGTAGTTCTCCCAGTAGCTGCTTGCTTGCTGGCAGCTGCATCAGATCATGTTCAGCTCTGAGCAAGGCACACCTCTCGAAGCCTCACCGCCAAAACTGCTCTGACAATGAACAACCCCTGAACTCTTCGCGTTAACAAAGCAAGGGGAATCTTGTAGCGGCCTTAGCTGTGGAGCTTGCAGTATGTTGTAGAGTGCTGTCAGGTGTGCGTTAAACTGCGGTTCATCTGCTTCGATCGGCCCGAGCAGCCCGTCTGCAGCACACGCTTGAACGAAGTTTGGCCCCTGCCAGTCACGCGCGCCCTGGCCATGTTCCGCTTCTTGGTGGTCCTGTCCCTGCTGGGCCTTGGCTCGAGCCTGGTTCTGACCGACAAGACGCAGCCCGCCGTGAACGCCAGCAAGACGGACGAGACCGTGGCCCTGGCGTCCGAGGAGACGGTGGGTGTGGACAACCCTGAACCGATCAAGAAGACTGCGGAAGAGCTGGCCGAGGACAAGGCAGAGCTTGCGCAAATCGAGAAGCAGGACAAAGAGGGCAACCTTCTCAGCGAGTCTGACCGCAAGGGGCTGGAGGAGACGCTGAAGGATGAGAAGGTGACTGCAAAGTCAGGCTCCGAGTCTGACGAAGAGGCCGACGAGCCTGAGGACGAATCCAGCCCCGAGATCATGGCCCAGGAGAAGGTGGCCGCAGCCGCAGAGGAGGCAGACTCTGACGAGGGCCCCGACAGCGTCCCTGAAGCCGAAGACGAGTCCGAGCCGTCCCAGGCCGCGCCAAAGAGCAAGTGATCTTGTGCTCTCGATCTTGTGCAGCTCACTCTAGAGCCTCTGCTCGCGATGGACAAAAAGTGCGGTGAGGCGTACTTCTTCGACTCAGACATTGCAGCTACACTGTTACATGTGCCTAGCAAGCCGGACAGAGTTCCAGAAGCGTGCATCATGCAGATTCTTGCATGCCGGAGTCTCGACTGTTCGGGCTCACAGCGCTGAGCTCCCCTGGACGCTTCGAAGCCTGAAGAAGCGGCCTCTAAGTGTCTCGGCAGAAGTTGCTTCCCTTTGCGATGCCAAGGTATCCCGAGCATCCCAGGCCCCTACCAAAGCTTCTCCCCCCCCCCACCCCCCCAGAAACTCGATATTTTGTCGGCTGTAGCCGAGGCCATGAAGCGCCCTGCCGCGAAAGCCGAGAGCAAGGCCAAGCGCGCCAGGCACACTGATCACATCACGGACATCACGGACACTTGAAACATGGGGCCCTTCCGCATCTGCAGAGAGTAGCTTCTCTGCACCTCAAGCAGCCTTTGCGACCACATCTAGGAGGTATAAGGATCGTGTTCAGAGCCTGCGTTCAAAGTTGCAATCTCTCGTTGGAGCCTTTGCTGCCGAGAAACAGTGGGATATCAGAGGGCTGCGGAGTCGCACCCCGTCTTCTGGCCAGGGTGGACCCACACCTATCCTACTGCGACAAGGTCCGTGAAGGCTTGGAGTCTTCGAAGGCCGCCGGTTCGTGCAAGAGATGTTCGTTCGATACTTCGAATCGTCGGAAGAGCTAAAATTTCGAGGAACGCTCTAAGGGTCACTGTGCACGAGATGCCTGGAAGGTCCCTCCTGGTGTTGTCAAGATGCTGTGACGGCCTGAATCGACTGGTCTGTGACAGTTTCCTTCAGATCCCTCAGCGTGATTAACGTGTTACACCCAACAGATGCGAAAAACACCCCCTCCTGGAAAGTTTTTGTTAAGTGTCCTGAACCATCGTGGTTCCGACTTCGCCAAGTGACCTCGGACAGAGCAAGTGATCCGGCAACCCCACAGAGCCGATAGAACCACGACATGACATCCTCTTGCTTTGGGATGCTGAAGTGGCTCGCGGCAGGTTGAAGGTAAACGCACCGCGGTGCTGTGTCAGTGCTCAAAATCAAAGTCTGCCAGGGTGGGAGAGAGATGCTGCTCATAGCGCCTGGCCGACAAGAGTTTCACACGAAAGAGACCGAGGTCCGCCGTGGCAGAGTCCGCCTTGCTCACAAGCAAGGACAGGAACCAGAGCTCCTGAACGAGCATTCCAAGTTGTCCGGCGGGAATGTGTACCTTTGAGGACAAGCGCCACAAGTACCAAGAGTCGGTGGTCCCAATCTCAGCTGCACGTGCCGGGTTGCGAGCAGGCTGCCAACTCTAAACCCTAAGAGAGCTCATGCAGAGCCAATGCAGAACCAATGCAGATAAAGCCGAAAGCTGCTAGCAAAGGTGCAGATGGTAACTGACGTCATCCAGGGCGTTGGGGAGGATTTCGAGAAGTCGATTGACGCTTGGGCTCGTTTGCACACGTCTACGCACGGTGCGAGAGCTGTGTGAAGCTGCGCAAATGTCATTCCAATCTCTTCAGCCGTCAAGAGTTTCATGAGCCGCTTGAAGAGAGTTGTGCTCACTTGCGTTGTGACCAGGAAAATCAGAAGTCAGAGATTGCCAACTGCGAGTCCGTCCGCGCGGAAAGGGAAGCCACGGTCTCCCGTCCTGGGTTCTACCGCCTTCCTACCGAACCATGAAAGAGGTCCCAGGAGGCTGCTCATCCACTCACCCTAAACCCTAAACCCTAAACCCAAAACCCCAAACCCTAAACCCTAAACCCTAAACCCTGAGTTCTTTGCCCAAAGAGCCCCAGCCAGGTCAAGGAGGCCAAGGAGGAGCTCGAGGCGAAGAAGTCGTCGCAGCTTGCATGAAAAAAAGGTCGACTCACCGGAACAACCTGTCACTTATTGTACTTTGCCGTGCATCATTGGAATTGCAAAATGGGTCGCGTCATGTCGCAGATGTGTCTGAGGACCCAGGAGAAGAAGTATGCGCTGGCTGCCGATGCGCAGGCCGATCCCTGGTTCTCGTAAACCAGAGTGTATCGAATCATGGTGTGATCAAGTGTGGCCCTCGTGAATTGGCAACAGCTGGTCACCAAGAGTTACTGTCATGGTCCACATCCCTTGATTCAAGCGTCAGGGCAGCTGGTCCCCAAAGTGGCGCAGGAATTGCACCCTACCCCCTGCGAAGCAACTCGACAGGCCTTCAAAGCAGCCAAGGAGGGCGTCTCCAAGGCTCAGGCGCCTTAGCGGTCTTTCTCTGAGGGTTTTGGGGTGTTGAAGATTTGGGTCTCGACTTTCTGTTCTGGAGACTTAGGGGCCAAGGACCAGGGAATTGGAGGGGGATGGAGCCGGACTTGGTTGGATCCAATCCCTCCCTGAGCCCGCAAGTTCGCATTATATATATATATATATATAGATATAGATATGCAAATACGTAAAAAGTTATATATATATATATGTGTATATATGTATATATGTCTATTATATGACATAAAAAATGGATTTTCATATATATATATATACATATATATATACATATATATATATATACAATAACCGCTTGTGTGCGCCGCCTCGGCAGCCGGACTGGGTCAATTGCAGACGAAGGCAAGCCAAGTGCTATCTCAACTTGGTGCAGCACCACAAAGAGGGGGCCTGAAGGTCCTCCAGTGGTCCTCCACGTCTCACAAGGTTTGTTAGGGGTTGTGACGACACATCAAGGAAGGTAGCATAAAAAATGAATATATATATATATGTATATATATATATATACATATAGAAATATATGCATGTTTGTTGAGTGTAGAGTTAAAAAGAAAACTGGGAGGAGGAGGAGGAGCTGTCAGTGCGAGAGTGGTGTCCAGTTTAGTGCTGCGTCGCTGCACCTCCCCCCCCCACTCTGGCCCCTTCCTGTTATGCCCCCGGTGGGGGTTTAGTTTTTAGGTTTGAGGGTTTCAGGGTTTCGGGTTTTGGGGTTGTAAGGTTTTCGGGCTTAGGGTTTTCAATGTTTTGTGGGTTCTAGGCCCCAAGGGTTTTCAAGGGTTAAAAAACGGTTTGCAGGTTTCTGGGTTTCAGGTTTTCCGTATTTGGGGAGGGTTTTGGGTGGAGGGGGGTGGATGAGGCCGCCCTTCGTGCAGCCGACAAGGACCAGATCGATCGCCAAAAGGCCAAGGAGCGATGTGCGAAGGTCAGAGGGCTTCCCTGGAACCCTGACCCAAACCCTAAACTGCCCTACGCCTTAAACCCTAAACCCTGAACCCGGGCATTTTTGGAGGTCTACGCCAGAGGTGCAAAGGCATCACCGAAGGGCTTTTGTGTGCTGCTGTCGTCGTCATGAGTCGAATGGTTTTTTTTGGACATCAAAGGTAGCCGCAGGCTCTCGGTGCATTTGCCATCACGAAGCTCGGGGTCGAAACCTCACGGGCCATGTGACACAGGAGAACCTGGAGTCCATCGTGACGGATCTAGTCACACCGCTGGTGCAAGGACTGTGACCGAAGCTGGAAGGAGACAGTCCATTTGGCTTGACCACAGAGAGCGAGAGAGAGCGAGAGAGAAAGACCTGACTGCAGTCTACTTGGCTCTAGCCTAAAGGGTCTTTTTCCACCGCGGAAGCCGTAAGCCGAGCGCAGGGCCATGCATTCAATTCAGGCGCAAGCTGCCTTAGCCGACCAGCACGGGCTATTTCGAGCAGCATCTGCCCTTGATGTCACATCAAGCCTTCTGAACTGCTCGCGATGCTTGCCCGTCAATTCCTTGCGGAAGGTTGCGAATGCTGACATCTTCCTTAGCCATTCTTGGTCCTGTGCCAGCTGGAAGAAAGCCCTGGCAGTTTGTCACCATCTGAACCTTGACTTGGCCATTGCTTCGTCTTTGGTCGTGGCGGCCTTGTCAGCTACCTTCATCCTCTTCTTACTACAAGCCGGGGACGCTGACCAACGCTTCATTCCGCAGCCTGAAGACGTTTTGTTCGTGTGGTTGTTCTGCCTCCCGATGGCTACATTTCTCATCGTGTATCTTTTCGGGCACGTCTTTTCCAAGACCGGCATTTGGTTTGATCAAGTTTGCGTAGAGCAAGATCAGCCTTCTGTGAAAGCTCAGACGCTTCAAGCTGTACCAGCTTTTGTGGCTCAGTCAGCTCAGATGTTGGTGCTTTGGGATGAAACGTACTGCCAAAGGTGGGGGCTTGCAAAACAGAAGCGTGGCTGCGTGTAGTGACTAGCTACTGTAGTCATGACTTGCCTGTCTGTTTTTTTGCGCATGTCCAGGTTGTGGTGCAACTACGAATTAGCTGTTCGTGCTAAAACTGGACCAACACATGCGATGGTACTGGTGCCAATTTGGAAGCCACTGTGGACGTTGTCTTGGTTTGGAATCGGTTTCCTGCTTTCCTGCATGGTGATAGGATACAAACCTCCCCCTTTCGAACTTGACTCAAGAAGAGCTCTTTTCATCTCGATGTTTGAATTGGAGTCTTTACCTGCATATATGTATGTGGCTTCTGGAGTCCCCTTCTCATGGTTTTGCTTGGAGAAGCTCAGACGCCACAGATGGATGCTGGATGAGATGGCAAGTTTCGACTTGAAGAATGCGAGATGCAGTGTGGAAAGTGACCGTCAGATCATTGAGGAACATATATCAGATCTCTTTGATGAGGCTTTGGACCCCCCACTGAGCGTCGCTTTTGATGCCGATGAGTCTCGACCGCCGCCTTTGATGGATGAGATGAGCTTGTGGCATACTTTGAGGACGAACATCCAGCAACCTAGCAGCGAGGTGGATGAGATGCAGGATGCAGCCGTTCCTCTGGTGCAGACCATTCGTGACATCCGTCACGTCACTAGTTACCCCACGAGAGCAGAGGTCATTGATGAGTTCAACACCTATGTGAGAGGTACGCTGCGTGATTCTGTGGTCATTGCCCTGGGTCAAGAGAATGAGATGTCTTTCAAGATGTGCATGGTTGCCGTGTTGCCTTTCATATTTATGTCATTGTTGAGTGTGCTAGGGTGCGATGGTCATCGAGATTGCCGAGTAGCTGCCTCAGACATGGGATTCTCTTCAGTTCCCGCATACCTGGTCTCAGATGTTGCGCTCAACTTGCTTTTGGCCCCATTGAATTTGGCAACCAATGTTCCGTTGGCGCTGCGCTGCAATCAACTTGTCACTCGATGTGCAGCGGAGCATGGGTTCTTGCAGCTGCTGCTAGGATCAATCCTCACTGGGACTGCGCTATGGATGTCGGACTGTTTTCTGATTGGTACTGCCGGCACCCTGCTCGTCATCATCGAGAAATATTCGCCCATTTGGTTGGCAGCTTTTCTGGCTTGTCTCTTTATTCAGCTCGCAGCAGTGTGCCTTTTGTTCTGCAAGATCACCTTGCCACGTCCAAATCTCGCTTGTTGCAGAAGCATCGTCGTCACACCTGGGTCTGCTTGAAGGCCCTTGAGTCGAGCAGTGGTGGGCTTCGAAGATGCCAGGAGTCCCGGACAGCCAAAAACTGGCGAGTCCTAAGTATGCCATGCCCAGCCGCAAGCGTGCTGCAAAATAGTTCCTGAAGCCTTGTGATGCTTCTACCACTTCCAACTGCACGCGACGCACGACATGCTTGAACTGCGAGCACTGCGACATGTATACTCCCCAATGTACACGACGTAGACCCGGAAGCAGCAGTGGCAGCAGGAACAGTCACAGGGGACGATGCTCGCCGAAGCGCTTGGCATCTCAGTGAATGAGAGCCCCTGACGCCATCCTCAGCCCAATCAGGGATGTATAGTTTGAAGAAGGGCACGTGATCCCGGCCTCTGAGGGCAGGAGCCCTTATTTTCCGTTTCTTGTCGCCGTGGTTTGAGGCTGAGAACCTCCTGGCGTCTTTGAAGAAGCTGTCCCTCCTCGACGAGCCAGTCGCTCAGTGGTGGGGAGTGAGGTGGGGGCTATGAAGGCAGCGGGGAGGGAGCAGGAAGAGTGGGTGAAGTGGGAGGGTGGCGGGGGTGGGGAACACCAACAGACACACGCTTAATGAGCTCTGAAACCATCTGAAACCCCAAATTTCAAAGCCTAAAACCCACAAAAAACCCTAAAACCATGAAGGCCTCGCTTCCCCTAAGCATCCCGAAGCCACCAGAAAAACCCCACAAAGTGTCCATGGCGCTTCGATCTGTGGAGGTCTTTGCTGACAGCGATCCCGGAAGCCATCACCAAGGTCCCTTTTGTCCCTTTTTTGCTGCTTCGGCCCATCTAGGTTTCCGAGCTTCGTTGCGCTGTCATGTCGCGGGGCTTCAGTATCCACGTGAGGGGGCTGAAACAGCTGATGCCGCTGAAGCAGCTGAAGCGCCAGACGCTTCTGAAGTAAAAAAAGGGTTCTCGTCCACAGGAGCCAGCCATGCGGGGTGCCTTTGACACAAGCGCGCGGGCCTTGGCAAAATGTACGGGTCCGTGCTCTTCCTTTCCGCAAAGGGTCCAGGTTTTTTTGAGGTGAGTTTCCTCCTTGGAAAAGGAAGTGCGAAGGTGTCAAGAGCCTTTCACGTCCGGTACGCTCGTGCTGTTCGCACTACTTTTCCCATGCTTTCCGTTGTTAAGCGCGGAGATCTGTCCGGAGAGTGACTGGCAGTGAGAGCCGCTGCCCTCACGTGCTGAACTCCTCTGACGCAACATGATGGGAAAGCATGACGGAGCGACAAAAGGATGTTTGGCTCAACAACACACGACGTCGAAAGCAGAGCCGCTAAGGTACTCTCGCTTTTCGCTTTGCGCCCGTCATGGCTTTCCATCTGCCTCTGTATCTCTTGCAACATCTAAGCAGCGCCAATCCACCCATCGTCCGAAGCGCGACGTTCCCTAGAGCACGACGCAGGTGGTGTCGGGCCTGCAGGAGGAGCTAGACCGCCGTCGTGCGCGGGGCCTCAGTACCATCACTGGAGTGAGCGCAAAGTCAGTCAAAGCGAGCTGTCGAAAGCCCCGACCCCGAAGTGCATCGTGGGAATGCTGGGTCTCTTCCAGGGCATAACAGTCAGAACAGTCATACTAAATCGATTACAAAGCATATGTTTGTCATGTTGAGCAACTCAGCAGTCGAATTTGTCACGACGGGCCAGTCCACACGAGCTTTCCTGGACATTACTGGCAGCGAAGGCCGCAGCTGCAGAAGAGCTGGTCGCCATCGAGCCCAAGAAGGAAGACGAGGGTGTTTACACTGGCTTGTCTTGAATTGCCGCACAGGACAGGATAATCACAAGAACATGATGCCCCGGTCATGTCTGCAAGGCGTGATGTACCTTAACAAGAAGTATCTGTGACTCACCAGGAGGAATGTAAAGCGGAGCTGTCGCAAGCGGAGGCAATGCGAATCCTAAGCCGAAGAAACTGAAACAGACCTGCAGCCCTGCGCGTCTGAAGGTTCTGGCTGGCTTGGAGAGGGGGCCGCCGTTTTCTTTTTCCATTTCCTGTGGCAGGTGGCCTTCGAGGAGGCCAAGGCCAAGCAGCACCTGGGGGCCGAGGCGGGTCAAAACATGGCAGAATGTTCAATGTGAACAGACGCGTTGAAGCCCACAGTATTCCTGAGGCTTACACAGAAGCCCGATCAGTGTTGGACTCGGATGATGTTGCGATGGTTTTGCCATGTATGCGTCTCCATCCATGGGTACCATTTGCTAGGCCCAATCCGCTGCGGAAGGCAAAGTCAAGGAAGCGCAGAAGGCCGGTGCTTCCATGGGCCAGTGTCGTGGCACACCAGCATGGTGCAAGCTGATGTCGTCCATCCTTGCTACCGCAGGCTTTGTCTGCTCTGGATCCACAAGTGAAATCCCTGCAGAAGGTCTGGGCAGCAGTGATGTGCCGATCGCCTCCCTTCGCCCGCCTCCCACGTTTGCAGGACCTCAAGAAGCTGGAGGCAGAGCTGACCGCCTTCTGCGGAGCCCTAAGGAACTGGTCACTACGACACTTCCCTTGCAACGTGCCTGGTCTTCCAAGATGCTGGACCTCGCTCGGCCCTGGCTGAACTAGCTGAGAGGCCCTCCGCGCACGGTTGAAGCATGTTGAAGCCGTCCCCCCATGCCCCCTCTGGTTGTTCATCCTCGTGGCTTGACGTAGACTTCAATCCATGCACAGCATGTACAATGTGCGAAGGATTGAGCCGACGGAGGTGGTGGAGGCGGGTCGCTGGTGGCACTGTGCTGTGCTGTGTTCTCCTTCCTCGCTTCACCACGCTGCTGTCAAGAAGCCTCTTAATTGTAAACGCTTCCGCGCGCCGCCTCGGCAGCCGGGGCGCAGTTGGTGGGAGTGCTTGGGGAGGAAGGTGTCAGGGGGGGTAGGGGACTAGGGGAGGTCCTCGCATTGTTGTTAGAATCCCAGAAGGGGCGGGGTTCCAGGGAGGAGGGGTGTGGTGTTGGGAAGGGGGGGAAGGAGGCCAGATCGAAAGGCCCAATTATATCCTCGTAATGACCGGCTTGGTAATGACCCGCCGGGCGTGATCCACCATCCACATTCAGGCAGCCGGAGCTGCGGTCGAGCCAGGAGTGCTTTGGTCAGGGTCGAAGAACGTGTAGTTGGCTGTTCCGACGTTTTTTAGCACATCAGTCTGCGCCGTGAGTCTTGGAAGCCTCACCACCAAACCCCAGCACTTGCCCAAAACCTGAGAAAGGAGAGAGGGAGAAAGGGGAGAGAGAGGCAAGGGATAGGCGGTTAATGTGTGGACAAGGTAGGTTCCCGCTAGACCGAGCGTTCGGGCGGACCCCCTCACACCGCGGGGGGGACCAAGGGCGCAGGAAGGAAGGATTGGAGGGAGGGAGGGAGGAAGGAAGGAAGGAAGGAAACAACAGAGGGAGCAGAGGGAGCAGAGGGAGCAGAGAGAGCAGAGAGAGCAGAGAGAGCAGAGAGAGCAGGGTTCCATAGAATTTTCTGCTCCTCCTTCTCCTCAGACCGTAGCCAGCCCTCAGGCTCCCGGGGGTTCCCATCCGAAGCAACGCTTTGTTCCCCGACTCCTGGGCTCCTCTCCATTCGGGTACAAGACGCAAGCAATATGTAACTATGTAATTATGTAACATGTAGGGTGTAGACATTCTTTCCATATGGCTTCAGCTCACTTGACAACTGAGGCCCGCAAGCTCCACAATGGAAGTAGCAACCACGCTTTTACTGAGAGCATGCTTCTTTGCTGATCCTGCCAGTTCGGTTTGCAGCCGCAGGAGTGGAAGAAGCCGCCCCAGTGGAAGCTGCGGCATGACGGATCGATGGCCAGAAGCTTGTCCTGGTCGGCTTCTCAGAACTCAAATGGACGAAGGTGCGTAACAGCGAGTGTACACAAGCTCGCGAAAAGGGGTTCGTGGTGGCGGGCTGTGTTGTCAGGCACACTGGTCGCATGTCTGTCAAAGAGCCGGTGACATCGAGTTTTCTGCTCGCAGCAACTTTCATTGTTGCCATTCGGATACATGAGACAATTTCCTGCAGGGGCCATACCAATGCAAACACATGTCGCAAAAACGTCACGGAGATCACTGGATGCACAGCAAATGACATCAACATGCGAACCACGTACTGCGTGTTCTGCCCACTGCATCGCGAGCAAGAGGGACATGCGCCCTTCGACCCTATCCTGACACATGAACGAGGTTTGTTGCTCCAGGCTAAGTCTTGCTGCGAAGGTGCAACTCGACAATGCAAAAAACTGATGAGTGAGTGTTGCCGGTTTTGCGACTTAGAATCCGGGTCTGCAAGAATTTCTTTGGGATCCATGTTGAGATGTTGGCGGGGGTAGTCAGCGAGAAAATTCGAACGCTATGGAATCACTTGATGACTTTGCGTGCTCTGCAACTCAACATGTTGACTCAAAAAAAGTTCGGCGACACAGCCCGCGCTGCCAACACAACAGCCAGATTTTAGTGTGCAGCTCGTATTACAAGTTGTTTTTATTAACCTATCACATTGTTGAGCGGATATGTGCCCCCCTTTTGTTTGTAAACTGGTGGTGCTTGGAATTGCGTGCGGCAGTGCCCTATACCCATACTCGTCTTCTTTGCACTTTCGCGCCATCTCGCGCACGCGTTGAAGCATGCAGGCGACATGTGAGTTTTCGTAGTGAACAGCCTGAACAGTCTTTCTCTGAAAGCAGATTCGTTCTCCGCTTGGGTACATGCACTGCTCGTTCCGAGGAGTTTGAAGTTACAGCTCGCTCGGTTGACCTGTGCTCAGGCTTCAAGGTGCCCGATGGTGCCCGTTTCACCTGGGGCTATGGGGATGCAGCCCTGGCTCTCATTCAGCGAATGGGCCAAATTAAAGAGAGAGGTTGCCAGGCCTGCAGCTGGACAGGCGACGCCGGCGTGTCCAGCTTGGCCTTTGGCAATCCAATTCGCTGGCATCAATACGTGATGCTTGCTAGGCAGCTTTGGACCCATATCTCAGGCAAAGAAAGCTTCAGGAGAACCTCTGCCATGTCCTGTGGACGTCTGGGCAGCGAATTCCGTCTGTAGCCATCTCAATAGAGTCTGTGTGTTGGGTATCTGTGGTGTTTTTTTAATCCCCACCCTCGGCGTGGTGTTGTTTGATTTTAACATATTTTAACCTAAGTGCTTCTCCTGGCTTGGTCTGCTCATCTCTCAGAAGAAGGCAAGCTGCCAGAAGTGCATGGGCAGAAGTGCCAGGCAGAGCTTCATTGGTTTAGTACCCAACATGAGGACCCGAAGCATAACATCAGTTTTTTTCTCCAGAAGAGCGGAGAATGTTAGACCCGGTATTGCCTGCCGCGGCCCATGAAGGCTCAGGATCACGCTCAGCCTTGCAGTGGGCAGGTTAGTTGGTATGTGCTCTATTTCTTCTATGCCGCTGGCATGACGGCGAGTCAAGCACAGGCTGCCTGGGCTTGGTGCATCTGGCAGTTGAAAGATATTTGCAAGAGCCTCCTGCATTGCATGATTGGTTCTCCCCACCCTCCACATCCCTACATCCCGCTGCAGTGAGTTTGATTGGCTCCTCGTCTGGGACATCGTTGTACTCGAAGTGCAGGTCGAAAATTAGTATGCTAACCCTTCCCGCGAATGCAGCAGGTGGCCACCAGTTCTTCCAGGCCCACGTCCGAAGATGTGATTTCACGCGAGGGTCTGACGCCAAGAAGCCTGTAGCAACTAGCTTGGTTTGTCCTCATTCTTGTCATGCGAATTCCAATCTTTGTGCCTAGCTGAGGTTCGAGCATGACGCAGTGATACGCAGTGTACGATAGTTGGGACGCTCGTGCAGAAGCGCCTCAGGCACCACACGGCCGCTGCTCAGAAAGGGGTCAGAGAAGGGCTCAAGGCTTGTGCAGGACGACGTGTGGGCTCTTGCGTTCCTTCATCATGCAGCATCGGGCCGCTTGGGGCAGGTGCTTGAACATGCTTATGAAGCGCAGCTCAGCGGCCCTCACTCATAGCTTTGCCATGTGACTCTCCGCATCGTTCCACCCAATGGGATCTCAGTAATCGCCGACACTCATCGCTCCTATCCGCCAACATGGTAAAGACATCAAGTGCTTGTATCACACTGGAGTGTGGACGTTTGTGGACCAGAGAGCCTGATGCACTGATGCATGTTCGGCTCCCGCGTTGAAAGCCAGCAGCCGTTGGCAGCGGGGCCCCCAAAGGAGGGCCACAGAGTGCAAGAACTGCTGGGACCCACAGAGAATTGAAGCTGCTGAAGCCAAGTGAAACCCAAAGTCTGCAGCATTCCAGCTTGCACAGAGCGACACAGATTCACACTGTGCCAGAGATCAAAGAAACGGCCAGAAGGGAAGTCAAAACGTCTGCCGACACAGGGGCTGCAAGATCTTCGTATGCTCACATGACCAAGGGTCAAAACTATGGTAATTGCGGTTGTATCCTGGTAGGACATTTGCATGCGGAAGTGTCAAAAACCCTGTAAGGCGACGGGGAACACTGAAAAGCGACGCCCCCATTGCGGGACCTAGGCCCGACCTCTAGAGTCTTGACGGTCGCTCACGTGAAGGCATTGCGGAGGTGAGGACCTTCCCGTGCACCCTCAGCAAACACTGCTCCGGCAACTTGGTGACGATTTCGAGATCTTTAAAGCGAAGTACGGCGGCGACTGTCAGAACTTCACGTTCACTTTGCCCATGCTCTCTGGTGCTTGAGACCTCAGTGCCAGTCACCATGATATGCACCTAGTTGCTCAGGAGCTTGTGTGCGAAGATGGGGATGGCTACTGATCTCTTCATGTCCTTCGCGTGCCGATGTCGCCTTCGTTCCTTCTCAATGTAAACCCCCGATCAACCCGAGGGTCAAGGACACCAATGGCACACTTGTGCGAGTAGATGCACGTGAACAGCATGCCTGCGCTGTCTCGGCTGCGCCCACTTGAGCGGCGGCATAAACCTTCCATGAAAGGAGTAAGATAGGGGGTGGATCGATGATTTGGCCGCGTCCCGTTGGTCAAGCTGATCAACTGCGAAGGTGGACCGCAGGAAGGAAGCCATGTTGCCATGGTGATGTTCTTTCTGAGGGATGTTTGAGAATGTAAGTTCGGTTGGAGATGTGGGACAGCACGCTTTTTGGACATGCAGCTTAGCAGTGAGCGTGCCCCTGCAGTGCAGGGCAGCGCCAGTGCCTCGTGCACCCTGAGTGCTCCTTGCGTCTACGTTGAAGTCTATTCCACTTCGCTTCATTCCACTTCAGATCGGTTGAAGGGGTCTCGGTTGGGAAGTCGCTTCACTCTGAGGGTTCGGTCTTGTTTTCGACTCCACACAGCATTTCTGCCTAAAGTGTCTGCATGTCAAGCCCAGTGCACTTGGGTTCGGGTCTCGCTGTTGATGGTACCCAGAGCCGCAAATCCAAAGCGGCCTCATTCCCCAACATCTTGCAAAGCTCCGACGCAGATGTCATACACCTACCCATGAGACGTTTGCGGACATTTCTTCGCTGCGCCGATTTTACTTTCGCCCCTCGCCGAACTTCACGCACCCTTCGCACCGAGACCCGGCTCGGATCCATACCTATGCAATGAAGCAAACGTGGCTATCGGGTCTCCGCCTTTGGCTGGACGACGAACCACACGAACCCACGTGCCGCTGGAGTGTTTTTTCCACCCTGCTTCGACCCACCACTGCAATACTCGTAGGTCTCAAGTCACTCTCCACACCTCTCGAGGCATTCCATCAACAATGCAACTTCGCAAGCTAGCCATGTGCCACTGCGGGGTGTGTGTATTCTTGTTGGGCTGACATAACGCCCACTGGGGCGACTTCGTTCCTGCGCCCGTGCCATTGGGGGCAGCGCTGATTCATCTTTGTCCTTCCCTTACAGCACCCAGACCGCGAACGTGGAGTGTTCACACCGGCATACAGCCAAAACGACTAAGGGTAGTTGGGCGGTGCAAACCAGTCCCAAAATCAAATGCAAAGCATCCTTCAGATGCACACCGTGTAGTGTAGTCCTCAGAATTGGAGCAGTGGTCCAACGTCAGGTGGGCGTCGCGGTAGTGGTCCTTGGGCACCAGCTTCTGTTGAGCTTAGCACAGACAGCTACGTGCTTGTGGCACCCATATATCGTGAAGTGCTGTGAAGAGGAGACCAAGCCTGGTCGGATGCGATTCCCAGACTCAAGTAGTAGAAATCGCTGTCGAAGAGCAGATCTACGGTACGAGTACCGCAAGTGGACAGTCTATAACCATTGGTGTTGCTCGTCGTGACGAGCCCTCTCACAACAACAAGACCATCAGCAGTGAGTCGCAGAGCTCTGTTGCACAAGCTTTTGCACCAATCCAGCACGGATGAATCTCGCATCACGCTTTCCGGGGTTTTGTAGAGGCGGACCGCTCAAGAGTTGGGTCAGGGTGAAGCTCTTTGCAACTTAACTGTTGATAGACTTCCTGCAGCGTGACGCTAGTGTTTATGTTCTGTTTCGCCCTCAGAAGTAGGTGCGTTGGTTTGGCGCCGCCCTCATAGGGATGGTGCTTTCTAGTCATGCAGTCGTCGGAGTTTTAGCCATGCAGGACTCGCATGGTGCAACCTGTCGGTGGATGCCCAGGTATCATGCACTCCTCAGAACAGCCCTAGAGATGACCGTGCTGACTCCTAGCCCTGTCTAGCAGATGCTGATTTGCTGGGGGTCTCTTCCCTGGCTGAGAGGGCAGCTGCTGGAACCCCTAATTTGGGCCCAAAAGCAGCAAAGCACAGCCCATGGCAACCCCCACCGGCCCCGGATTCCCGGGAATTTTAAAACAAGGTCAAGCCCCACCGAAACCACCCCAAACCCTGCCCAAATTCCCAAGCCAGGTTTTAGCAAGAAGAAACCCGAAACCCAGACAGGGTACAGGACAGGGCAGGCCACGACGCAAAAGGGAATCGAGCCAGGGACCCTTGGGTTCCAAGGCAGGTGGGCAGGTCACCGGCCATGTACACATGGCCATGGACATGGGGACGCTGCCGGCCTGGCCACCCATATGTGCATTCCTTTCAGTTCTGTACGTTACGAGTGGCACTCCCTTTGTGTTGTTTTGTCTTCGCGCCGCACATTGGTGTATTCAACCTGCTGAACCTGCGGCTCGGCGTTGCCAGACTCCTGGCATGCCGAGAAGCTGAGCTCCAAACACAAGGCTCCTTGTGAGGAACTGGCATGGCACTTCGAGACCCGCGCCTGCAAGTCAAGCGCAAAGCCACTTGCTTTTTCTGGCGGACTCAGCGATATTCAGCGCAGCGTGCCTTCTTGTGGACATCACCCTGCTACTAGCCATGGGTCTGTCGGTCTGCTAGTCGCTAATGGGCCTTTTGCCCTCAACCTCCAAACATCCCAGTGTTCGAGGTTCTGTTCAGCAAAGATGTCCTATGCGCAAGGATTTGCTAGGAGAGGTGTGGAGATGCGGATGTGTTGAGAAAGGGCTGATCGTGTCCAGCCGCTGACAGCAGGAAATGCTAGGCAGCAACTGCGCCGTAGATTGCCCCTTTCTGGCTCAGCCTCTTTGCGGAAAGCGGCGAGTTGACTTAAGACCGATTGAACAGATTCGCTGCCCTGCCTGAGTCAGGGGCAAGCTGTGGGGAGGAGCCGGGCCAACGCACAGGGGTTGCAGCTCAAGGCCTCTCGACAATTAAGGCCCAACTCACTCCTAGGCATTCGTCAAAGCCACGGCTCTGGGGATGATTCAGAGCTTCGTCATACTTCCTCCAAGTTTTGGACCTCCTTTCCCCAAGTGTCAAGATTGCTTCTTGGTTGCCGCAGATTCGTCAACGCATGTGAGCCCATGAACGACCCCATGCTGGCACTGACCTTGCTCAAAGACCATCGGCCATCGACCATGACCATGGACATAGCCCAACTTGGCGGCCTTTTTGCAAAGCCACGGCTGCCCAGCGCGGAAAGGACCGCCGCATTGACTGCTCAAGAGCGGAAGAGCCAGAGCATGTTCCTTCTGAACACTCCGGTTACAAACGTGCTCCGCGGCGGTAGCTGTCTTCCAGGGCGTCCGCGATTCCTCGACGCAGACGGCGAAGTTTCCTTCGAAAGTGCTCGTGTTCAGGCACAGGGCCACACAAGCCAAGCAACGAAGGCAAGTAGTGCTCGTGCAATGTCAATAAGGGGCGCCAGGAGTCCAGGACCTGATGTTCTCAGCCTTCTGACGGCTTGCTGGGCTCCGGCACCCTCGAGCCGGCCAGGTGTGCTGTTCATGTTTTGGGGGCGGGCCTTCCTAATTGCTGGGGCGCAGGGCTGAAAGTGGCCGGAGTGGCTTAGCTTGGACCTGCAAAGTCCTGTCCCTCCCAGACTGCATGCTTCTGGACTGGTCAAAGTCT
>CAJNDS010002792.1:226371-276474 GCA_905221605.1 Symbiodinium natans | reverse complement strand
CCCACCCCACGCTATTGAGGGTTTTAGGGTGTTATGGGACTCTGAGAAACCGCAAATGATTTTTGGCATATTTAGCGTGTAGAGTTTATGGTAAAGGGCAGGATTGTCTTGTTTGCTAGCTTCGAACTGGGGGGGGGGGGGGTAGGTTAAGTGATAGATAGGGTTTATAGAGGCGTACAAAAACAGTTGTCCTACTTGTATCCCTACTTCCTGGGTTCAGGTTCAGGTTTTTGGCGCCCGCTCTCAGCATGTGCCCCGTCGAAGCAAGAGAAGGTAGCCGGAATTTCCCCGGCGGAAGCAGCTGGCAGCACTTGGACCCAAAACCGGAAACCCTAAGCACCCAGTCACTAAACCCCATAAACCCTCAACCCCTAAGCCTTAAAACCTAAACCCTAAACCCTAGACCCTACACCTAAACCGCAGGTTTCAACAAGTAGGTTCAGCTGCAAGGCATCACACGTACGCTTTGCTTAAGTTATTAGGAAGATGTTTGTTTTGGGGGGCGGGTTAGGGGGGGGTTTCTTCATTTCAAACGATTTGAGGTTTGGGTTTGGTGTTTAGGGAGTAACCCTAAGCACGACACTCACTCTTTTCCTCTCAACGCTAAGTTGTCCTACGTCCTAAGCCCTATAGTTCCTTAACACATAATTCTCCTGCAACACAACACCTTTCGAATCAACCTTGAAACCTTAAACCCTAGAAGCAATTCATTTCAACAAGGCTGATAACCCTTGACCCCCATAAACACCTCAACCCTTTCACCCCTTACAGTCTATACGTACCCTCAAACCCTAGGAAGCCTCAAGCTTTCAACCCTCTGAACCCTTCAGACCCTTAAGCCCTTTAACAACATACGTACAAACACCCTAAACCCTAAACCCTAATCCAAATTCCCTGTAAAGCAGCGTAGTGGCAGTCTTTTGAACCCATCATGGCAGCCCCGCTGACAAGCCGCCGGAGGTTCTGATTTGCCTTCTGATTTCCAGAGACCTAGCAAACATGGTTTAGAGTTTAGGGTTTAGGGTTTAGGGTTTACTTTGTGTTCTGAAGATACAAGAGATTGGGTCCCTGGAAGTCTACTTTCAAGATCCCAGAGACTCCACAATCCTTCAAAGAGGACATACTCTTCAAGTTGCAACTGTGATCCCTAAACCCTAAACCTTAAACCTTAACAGGTTGACTTAAGGAAGGTTCTTTTAATCAGGGAGGCTGGATTCTCTGGGTCATCATCATCGAAGCTCTCTCAGTCACCAACCGAGGATACCAGGGTTTAGGGTTTAGGGCTTTGGGTTTTAGGGTTTAGGGTTTAGGGTTTAGCATCTCAAGTTCAAGCATTCACTAGCTAAGCCCGCGACTTCTTGTTGAGTATCTACCCTCCCCGCCCCCTTTGGTTCCCACAGCATTAGGAAAATAGAAGGTTCACTCAATCCATTAACCTTAGGCTCGATATCTTAGGGTTCTCCTGAACCATCCTAGGCTGAACCCTAAACCCTAGGCCCTGAGCCCTAAACCCTAAACCCTAAACCCTAGGTGCTGAACCGAAGACTAGGCTCTGAACTTGAAATCGTAGGCTGCAAGCCTTAGGCTGCATACCTGAGGGCCCTGAACCTTAAGCCTCTTAGGGTTTAGGGTTTAGGGTTTAGGGTTTCGGGTTTAGGGTTTAGACTAAAGCACCCGCCTCAAGTTCTTTCGCTCTACAAACGCAGCAAAAGTTAACTAAACTGGCCGCAAACCACCGTTTAGCTGTACATACCAAGTAGGGTTAGGAGAGCAGATTCGGATGACTGATTGTATTTTGGCTCAAGGAAAATAGGCGTGCCCGTTGTGCGTCTTTCCTTGTCTTAAGTACCTTTGTTGTACTTAACTGGTTAACAGCCTCAAGCTACGTGGTCACTTTGGTAGGAACGTAGGCAAAGCCGCGCGCCGCCATAGTGCCCCCTCCATAACCGCACACCTGCCTTGAGAGTGTGCTTGAAATTGCGCGACAGGAGCCGCTGGCCCTGCCTCATTCATACTTCACATCCAGCATTGTGTCGAGCCAGAGCCAGGCTCAGCAATTGCATTCATTTCACCTGCAAGCCACCGTTGGGCTTTCCACGTGGCATTCCATATCTCGAAATCTTCGATCGTGCATGCAAAGCACTGAGCCGGAAGAGCATTACGCAACACACCTCCACATTTGGGTTCATTTCATTAAGGCCTTGCGTGAGAAACGCATCACGCGTTTGTTGATTGCTCATCCGCTAAATTGGTGGAGAAGGTTCGTGAGTAATCTTCTTGCTAATCACTACAGAGAGGTATCGTTTGACTGGCAGCTTAGGGTCCTTGTCCGTGCTTTAACGTACGCCGACGATAGGTGGGTCCCTAGATTGCCTCAATACTTTCCGTGACATCCAGGTACATCGTGTGGCTGCGCATCTCCGCTGCGGTGTCGAGGTGCTCGCCCCTCTTGCCCTGGTTGGTTCTGACTTTCGGACTTCACTTCAAACATTCCTGAACATCTTGCCTTTGTACCCTCTCCTGTGAACCCGTGCACGGTTTAGGGAGGCTAGGCCTTGTGGGTACCCTAGGCGTCTGACGAAGCATCACTGCATCACCGTGTGCTTCGCCTCGAACTGCCCAAACAGCAGGTTCAGTTCAGACTTCGATCTTCGCGTGGTTTGTGGTCTCCCTTCGGGTTGAGACTAAGCCCATCACTCCGCCAACAGCAAACCCACAGTGCCGTCGGCTTGACCACGCACTGTGAACGCAACATCGGACAAAGTCCCAATCCCTAAGAGGTTTCAGGGTCAAAGCAAAGAGAGTCGCGGGTCTTCCCCACTCTCATCCGTGTGCATTGGCTCAGACAGCCGGTTGAGTGCGTGTCGTTAGTTGAAAGACCTGCATTGCCCCAATATCCCATCTGAGGAATCCCGGCAAGGTAGTCAAGCTCAGGCACTCTGCACACATTCTTCTGGCCACTTTCTAGGCTTGTTGGGGTCGCCGCCCGAATTAGGCTTAGAGGGGTCGCCGCCCGAATCAGGCTGTGCAATTGTCTCTGGTACCATGGGTTGGAACGATTTTTTGCAGGCGTGGGAACGCGTGACCTCTGAAGAGTCCTTTGTGGAGCGTGTGACTGCTGCTTTTTCCAGGGCCACGAACTCGCCTGCGGTCAAAGGCTCGTCTGAGTTCCGTCGGAGGAAAGCTGTCCTCTTGGTGGTCATCCGTGCGCTGGTGCAGCTTCTCATCGGTACTCAGCAGCAGTCTGGGGCCATACGGCTGGTCCGAACTCGAGAAAGAGAGCTCGAGGGCACGGAGGCATTGCCATATCATCCTTACGCTACGTTCGTCGAGGATACCCTGGAAGAGGTCAGAGGAGTGCTTCAGGCACCTTCGCCGGAGCCTGAGATACCGGCTCCGAGGACTCCTCCTGTCGCAGTGCGTTCCAGATCTCCGCCTCGTTCCTTGGTTGAGGGTTCTGACCAAACTCCGGTACCTCCTAGACCGCGACCGAAACATAAGGGTGATCGAACCCCTGCACCTCCTAGGGCACGACCTAAACATAAGGGTAATAGAACCCCGGTTCCTCCCAAGGCAAGTACCTTGCCCGGAACACCAGGTCCGTCACGTGCACCGGAGGCTGCAGCAGATCTTCTTGTGTATCGTCCCAAAGCAAAGGCCCGGCCCGAGTCCAGACCACCGCAGGACTGGGAGTTGGACGAAAGAGAGTATCCAACCATAGCGGATTCGTTCAGGGAACAGGTTGAATTGGGACAACACTCAGATAGAGAAGCCATAAACCGGTGGACTACTGAAGAGTGGAGAGAGCATAATCAGGCGCTCTCATCTTCTTCTTCTGCCGCGCCGCGTGTTGCACCTTTGGAAGTGGTCGAAGTGCGTGAGGACATCCCTGTCCTGATTTCATTGGATTTCAGCGGGGTGCTCAACATCCACTTTCAGGACAGCCGAGATTTTTTGGACCGTTTGAACGCAGAGCGTCCGAGCCACGTGAAGCTGAAGTTTATTTGCACGAGTTACTCTGGGACAGAACGGGCCAAAGAAACGCGTCAGTCGATGGCTTCGGAGCTTCCGGGCGTGCCAGTCTACATCACTAGCTCTCCAACGGGCCGTCCTGGAAAAGGAGCCTTCATTAAGCGTTTGATGGACCGGCGGTCGGATCACTTTGCGTGTCATTTGGATGACAGATCAGACATCGTGCGGGACGTCGAGGCGTATGGTGTTCACGAATATTTTGGTATCGCCGAATACGTGGCTGACTGATCTCGTGCCCACTGTGTTGTTGTGGCTGCGGTCCCTGTAAAACGCTAAAAGAGAGGTGCTGACCTTCAGGGGAACCTGGGGTTTCTATTGCCTGGCACCATGGCGATGAGTCCCGAAACTACTGATTCCTCGCTCCAGGTGTCCACTTCCAGCACGCCGCCTACACAACAGGCGCGGGCACTCAGTGCTGTAAGGGCACAAGAAGCAAGGGTAGGAGAGAGCAGTAGTGATTCCACTCCCGTAAGAGCCGTTTCAACCGGAAGGGGAAGGTCCTCTCAACCCTATGCCTTAGCTAGTTCCCGAAATCGCTCTTCCTCCGCTAGGATGCAAGCTTTGTTGCCTCCGCCAGCTTATGCATGTGAAGTTGCAAGTCCTGCACCAGCAAGTCAACCTGTTTCGCTTGCACCGGGCGATGGGACAACCACCCCGGATGTGCACTTGCATCAGCATGTTCAGCGCATTGCCCCAGAGTTGCACCTGCATCAGAGTCGTCAGGAATTGCATCTTCATGGGGTTGATTCCCGAACACATTCTCAGGCCGTTGCTGCTGCACAGCTGGCACAAGCGCAAGCACAAAACATTCAACAGGACGCTCAGGTGTTTGCCCAGAACGTTCAGCATGAAGCTCAGGCATACGTGCAGGTTGCAAAGAGTGAGGCTCAGGCATATGTTCAGAGCGCTGTCACTTCTGCTCAACATGAAGCCATGCAGCACGCACAAGAGTATGCAGAGCGCGTTAGGGCTGAAGCTGAGAGACAGGTCCAGAGTGTTTCAGAACAAGCCGGTCAGCATCTTGCACAAGCAAACGAAACCATTGCCTCACTTCAGGCTAGGAATCGTGAGCTTGAGGAGCAGCAGGAAGAAATGATGCAGCGGATTGCGATGATCCAAGCTGAGACGCAAAGCATCAAAGCTCAACAACAGTCCCAAGCCGACACGTCCCACCTTCACGCAGAGCGAGTGTCGCAGGCCTCAAGGGCTCAGGACCAAAATGGCACGGAGATCAGTGAAGCCCTCAAGGCCTTGGCTGCAAGTGTTGGTGAGACAATGAAGGAGTTG
This sequence comes from Symbiodinium natans, assembly GCA_905221605.1. Taxonomy (NCBI): domain Eukaryota; class Dinophyceae; order Suessiales; family Symbiodiniaceae; genus Symbiodinium; species Symbiodinium natans. The sequence continues at coordinate 271,155 of CAJNDS010002792.1, read as the reverse complement.
CGAGAAATCGTCAGTCCCAAAGCATCCAAGCCTAAAAGCAAAGCGAAAGGTTCGGGGCTCCGAAACGGGACACCCTCCCCTAAGCATAAGAGTCCAAAGGTCTCAGCGACTCAAGGTCAAAGATCTGCTGGTGTGGCTGCTGCGCCTGTTCCAAATCGGTTTGGATGCTTCTGCGCACCCAGGTTGCCAGTTTTCACCGGTGTTGGTTTGCCGGCTCCGTCTAGATCCAAGAAGGGTTCTTCGAGTGACAATCCCTTCAACGTCTTCTCCACTCCCAAACCTCCTTCAGTCGTGCATCCCCCAGACCCTCCGATGCACTACGACATCGGGTCCGAACACGAGGAAGGTGAGGAGGAAGAGGAGAGGGAAGATGACCCCATCATTGATGTCACCGATGCACCGGGGGAAGAAGAAGTAGACTATGAGCAGGATACTTACCACAACAAAGATCTTCGAGACCTGAAAATCCCTGCACTTCCTTCGACAGCCGCGGGATATCGAGCATGGAGGAACGGCGTTTTGACATCGTTCAGCAGCATAGACAAGAGTGGGAACGCCAGGATACTGAGATGGCTCCAGGTCGCCCTTGATCCAGCCATAGGAGACCGACAGATGCGCAATCTGCAGGTCACGTCTGACGGCCTTCCCCGCCTTGATGCATTCCTGGCTGCACAGCTTACAGATCCAAAACACCTCAAGGGAGACTACGGAGTCGCTGCCCAGGCGTTCACCGAGCGAGCACATGCGTTAGGCGTGCAGCCTTCCGGGCGTGCGCTGTTGGCAATGCTCAGCCGAAGGTTTCGGGTAGACCGGATCAGGGGGGCGACAGTCTCCCAGCAGACACTCTTAGCCATCCAGCTCGAAGGCTTCAGCCAACAACAACTGCAAGCCTTTAGAGAAAAGGTTGAGTTTTGTTTGAACGGTTTCAGTCCCGAAGCATGGCCCGCTGAGTCTACCTTGTTTAGCTGGTTATACTCCAAGCTCAAGCACTGCAGGCTTCTTTCCAGAGCAGTCGACAAGATCAAAGACTCCAATCCAGGTAGCAACAAGCGAACCTTTGCGTGGTTGTGGTCGCAGCTTGTCGAATTGCTAGATGAGCTGAGAGAAGAAGCAAACGAAGAGTCAATTCGTGACACTCTCATCAAGCCCAAAGCCAAAGCTGCTCCCGCCCCAAAGAAAGAGGAGCGTTCCCGCGATAAGCCGGACAAGCCCACTCCTGCCAATCCAGCCCCTCCGGCCAAGACCAAAGGTTCTGGGAAGGATGGGAAAGACAAGGATGGCAAGGGAAAGGGGGGTAAAGGGAGTGGTAAGGGTGCAGATTCACAGAAAACACCAAACAAGCCAAAGGCGAAATCAGGCGGTAAAGGCCAGGGCTCCAAAGCTGAAGGCAAAGCCCCAAGCAAAGGAAATGCCCCCAAAGCTACCGTACCATGCCTGTTCTTCCCAAAGGGAACGTGTAACCGGGGTGAGAATTGTCCGTTTTCGCATGAGACCTCTCCCGGTAACAAGGCCCCAGGGTCAAAGACTACTGGAGCTAGCGCTACGGCAAAGAGCTCTGCCGCAGCTGTCGCCCTGCTGCTTCCCACTACGGCGCGGGGTGCCTCGGTCGATGGTTCCTCCACACCGAGCAAGACAACCTTTTGGAAGCGTTCAGGATTGAGTAGGTTCTTCCAGTTCGTTTCGGGGTGGTTTACTGTGTTCAGCAACATCTGCGCTCCTGCCTGTCCCGCCACTGTCACTCCGTTGCTTGTAGCATCTCAGCATCAGCACCCGCAACAGGGATGGTTCTACCACGAGTGGATCGCTGATAGTGGTGCAGGTAGATCCCTAGAGAGTCGTGAAGCCCTCAATGAACAAGACATTCCTGAAGACGCTGTGGGTGCCTTTTCCACAGGGAATGGTGTCGTTGATTCAGGGCTCATGCTTGGCTTCGAGGGTTCCATTCTAGGAAACAATTCTGCATATCTCCTGGACAACTGCCCTAGTGTAAAATCACTTGGTGAGTTGGTAGAGACAAAGTCTATGCCGTTTGTATGGTTGCCAGGAAAGCTTCCGATGTTCCTGTCGAGTGTCGAACACGTTCAGGTCATTGAAGAATCCGCCATATGTGCCGATAGAGTTGAGGGAAATGTTCCAATCTTCAGGGAACAGGTCAGATTCGTCTCGCCTTCCACTGTTGCGATGCCTGGCTTCATGAGCGATGCTAGAAAGGCAAAGCCTCTTGCACGCACTACCATAGAGCCTTCACGGCACACCACGTATCGACCCTCGCCGCATATCACGGAGGAGTCTACCTTGCTTGAGTTGTTGCAGGATCCAGGGGTGCCGTCAAAGACCGCCTCCGGGTCTAGAGATCCTCCACCTGACTCTGATGACGAGCTGAAGTCTAGGGCAAAGTCCTCTTCAGCAAGAAAGCCAAAGGCTAAACCAAGTCCAAAGGACAAGGTCAAAGGTGCAAAAGCTCCTAAACCTGCTGAAGCAGCGAAGGCTCCGGAACCTCCTGCTCCAGTAGAACCCGAGGTCCCGCCACCTCCACTTCCTCCACCTGCCATTCCGCCAGGTTCTGGGTCGGACTCAGGAGAGGACGTGACATCAGAACGTCAGAAGCAACTCATCAAGGAGGCCTCTTCAATGGCACACAAGTTGACGCATATCCCTAAGAATCCCTACTGTGAGATATGTCAGCGAAGCCGCATGTATCGACAAAGAGTCACCAAGAAGCGTGCAGAGCCTCTCGAAGACAGAGGTGACTTGCCTCCTGTTGAACAGTTTGGCGAGAGGATTGCAACAGACTATATAATCCCTTCGAAGCGTGAGCATGCAGTCCATGTCATCAGGGATGAATATAGTGGTGCACTGCGAGCTTTTGTCTGTGCGCGCACAGCTGAGAGAGCAGCTCAGAACCTCCTTACCTTTGTAGGCGCCCGATACAAGCACCTCCCGAACGTGTTGTGTAAGGCTGATGATGCAAAGGAGTTAATAGCTGCCGTCTCACAAATAGGATGGGTGCATGAAGCGACCCTAGAAAACAGATTTCCACACAACGCCCAACTTGAGAGAGAGATAAGAACTCTCGAGGAATCGACTCGCGCGGTGCATTTGGCTGCTGGGTTCCATGTGGTTCCAGATCTGTGGCATGTGTCCGTGCAGTTTGCCGCGCAGACTTTGACAGTTGTACCGTGGCAGGGCAAAGACAAGTCGCGTTTCGAGGTTGCAACTGGTTCCCCATTCGAAGGCCCAAGGCTTCCCTTGGGACAGTTGGTGCATTACAGGATCCATGACCCCAGCCGCAGGCATAAGTTCGAAGCTACAACTGCTCCCGGACTATTTGCAGGTTGGAGGTTTGAGCACGGATTTGTGTATCGTGACGTGATCTGGGTGCTAGACTATGAAGCCGTCAAGTCCAAGTCGATTGGGTATAGGGACATGATCCCCGTGCCATATGCGGAAGTGCATGTCCCAGAGACTGAGACCTTCCCGCTAAAGGCCGCGGCGGATCTTGCTCTTCGCGAGTTCCAGGATCCCAAACTTGAGGCTATCACAGCGCTGGACATACCATTCAGCTCACTGTCCCCTGCTGATCCTCCTCGAAGGCGCGCAGAGTACATTACGCTTGAACGCATTCTTAAGTTCGGTGCCACACCAGGATGCAAAGCGTGCACTTTCGATTCCGTGAAGCATAGTCCTAAATGCCGAGCAAGATTCGATGCCCTGATAAAGGCTGATAGGATTGCGTTGACGTCCAAGCCCCCTGAGCCAGTTCCTCCAGCTGAGCTCCCCGAAGGCGTTGGTCTCCACCCTTCGAGTGAGCCCGCTGTAGAAGGTCTTGTTGCGAAGGTCGAGCTCGGTGTGACGCAAGTCTTTGTCGATGTCAACAGGGAAAGAGTCCGCCAAAGAAAGGTGCAAACGCTCATAGGCAAGGATGTGTTGTTCGAATATGCGTGTGGCGACAGTTCAGAGCTTTCGCAAGCTGCGTCCGAAATTGGCATCAACAGTATCCGCTTATGCCGAAGCATGATTGATTTGTCCAACGAAGAACATGTCAAACAAGTTCAAGGTCAGGTCGAAGCATCGCCAGGTTGTGATGTGTGGCTCTCATTGCCGTGCACCGAGTTCAGTCCGTGGCAGAACATGAACGTCCATAGGCATGGGGCGAAGTACGGAAAGGGTCTTCGGAATCGCCAAGAGAAGAGCAAGCTTATGTTCTTGTATGCCCGCAAGGTACTCGCAACTGCCATCGCAAATCATGGAAGGATCGCAGTCGAGTGGCCCAAAGGGTCCGGCTGGTGGGATCTCCCTGAATGGAAAGAATTTCAGGATGAACATGGTCTACACAAAGTGTCTTTTGATGGCTGCATGGCTGGAGTGAAGGGCCGAGAGCATCCAATCCGCAAGCCCTGGAGCGTAGCCACTAATGATCTGCGACTTGTTCAATTTCTTGGACAACTGCAATGTGACGGTAGCCACCAGCACGAGGCCGCCGAAGGCTCACAAACAAAGCAGACTGAAGCATACCCACGAGAGCTCGCTCACAACATCGTCGAAGCGTGGTATCCGCAACGCTACCATCGCCACATCCCCTCCATGGTCACGAAGAACTTAACAAAGCGGGAATGGAAAGCAGACCCGCGCGGAGTTGCAGCCGTGAAGAAGGAGGCAGAAGGGTTACGTTCTAACGGAACGTGGGATGATTTGACAGTCTGTCTTTTGTCTTCCTTGCATGCCGATGCAAAACGGCAAAACCGTAAACTCAAAATTGCAGAGCTTCTCACATTATGTGGGATAAAACATTTCGAACTCCCTGAGCATGAACACAAGTTCAAAGGGAGAATCGTGTACAGGGGGGACTGCATTTTTGACCAGTTCGGAAACCATGTTCTTTTTGAAGACGTGGCTACCACACCAACTTCCTTGGTTGCCCTTAACATCGCATTGTTTTTCGGCTGCCAAGATGGAAACGCAGTGAGCCTTGCAGATGCCATTCAGGCATTTCTTCAAGCTGACCTCGCTGAGGCAGGAGAGCCCGACACATGGGTTATCCTCCCCGAGGAGCTGTGGTTGGACACATGGCACAAAGCGTACCCATCAGGGTCGAAGTTGGTGGTAAGGTTGAAGCGAAGCTTATATGGCCATCCGCTTGCTGGCAAACTATGGCAGAAACACCTAGCCTCTGTTCTCACTTCCTTTGGTGGCATTGAGATGGATTTGTTTCCTTCAAACTTCATCTTTCAAATGGGTTCCCATACCCTGCTACTTAACGTGTATGTAGATGACCTAACGTTGTCGGGAGCAAAGCATCTTCATGCACAGTTTTGGAAAAGGCTGAGAGCGCATATCAAGCTGGAAGACGAATGTTACATCGAAGCCTCGAATGCACGGATCCTTGGCAGAGGTCACCGAATCCAACGAGGTAGTGACTTCACAACTCTTGTGCTTGATATGTCTGCTTTCGCAGAGCAGGTCGTCGAGGCGTACTGCGAGCTTGCTGATGTCCCAAAGGCAAAGCTCCGTAACGTCACAACCCCAAGTTTGTCCGAGGCGTTAATGTCAGATGAGGACCTGCAGCAACCCGGCACACTGAGCCATGTAGCTGCAAAGGTACTTATGAAAGCACTTTGGCTGGGTCGGTTGGCTCGCCCTGATCTGTGTTTCATAATCGGTCGGTTAGCGTCACGAGTGGCCGCGTGGACTAAATGGGAAGACAAGCAGTTACTTCGCCTGATTTCGTATCTTCACGGTACAACAGGCTTATGTTTAGCTGCTACTGTGAACCATCACGAAGCTCCCCAGATCCACATCTTCACTGACAGTGATTTCGCCTCTTGTCCGCATAGTGCAAAATCGACGAGCGGGATCTACATGACTATAGGGTCAACAGATTTCCGCTTTCCGCTGTGGTGGGCATCTAAGAAACAGACGAGTGTTGCAAGAAGCACTCCCGAGGCTGAGGCCATAGCAATGGCTTCCGCCATGTTTGGTGAGGCTTTGAACATTCAGGTCATGATGGAGCATCTCCTCGGTCGTGCTATCGACGTCGTATTCCATCAAGACAACGAGACCTTGCTCAAAGTCCTGGCTACAGGCTATTCGGCGAAGCTGAGACACTGCAATCGAGTCCACAGGGTCAACATTGCATCAATGTCTGAACAGCTAGAGTCGCCACAAGTCACTGCCGTGTACTGCAAGAGCGAATCTCAGATAGCTAATGGCCTAACAAAAGTCATTCCACCTGCAGAATGGCCACATACTCTCGCACAGTTTGGCTTGACAGCATCCAGCGATGGACCCCACCTGGAAACTGCCGTCGCCGCACTTGCAGAGGCAAATCTTGCCGCAGAAGTCTTCGCAGGCAGTTGCCCAAAGGTCCCGACTTGTCAGCATCTGGTGCAGCTACTGACGCTGTTACCTCATGGTCCTGATAAGAGGGGGGCACCGGGGCACGACTCGCATGTATTTTCTGCGGGCGCATTTGTCTTAGGAGGAGTGTTTGGCCTGCAGACAAACACACACAAATTTCAATATGCAACGGCGTTGATATGTCGATTCTTTCGACGTTATATGCCATCACACAAGTTCTCAAGCATAATCGTGCAGCAAGGTGTAGTCGCGGGGCTCCACCGAGACTCCAACAATGCAGAAGGCTCAAAGAACCTCCTTGTAGCGTTGAATCCAACAAGTGGACCCATATTGTGGGTAGAAGATGAGGAAGGGACTGTCCAATGTCCAAACGACGACAGCCTATGGGGTCACATGTTGTGTAACCCTGCACTCTTCAATCCCAGAGCACGCCACTGCACAGTCCTGACAGGATGTGAGGCTTCAGAACGAATCGTTGCCATAGCATTCCTGATCAGAAATGCCGAGCGCTTGAGTCCTTCAGACCGCGCAACACTACTGAGCGCAGGTTTCAACCTGCCCTCAATCTGCTAGTCCAGTTTCACCGTTCTGTCTCCTAAAGGGGGGAGTTAACTAAACTGGCCGCAAACCACCGTTTAGCTGTACATACCAAGTAGGGTTAGGAGAGCAGATTCGGATGACTGATTGTATTTTGGCTCAAGGAAAATAGGCGTGCCCGTTGTGCGTCTTTCCTTGTCTTAAGTACCTTTGTTGTACTTAACTGCAAAGTCAAAATGGGGGAGGGGCGGGGAGGGCGAGCCAATAAACTCAGAATTAAGCTTCACCTAACCCTAAACCCTAAACCCTAAACCCTAAACCCTAAACCCTAAACCCTAAACCCTAAACCCTAAACCCTAAACCCTAAACCCTAAACCCTAACCCCAAGTATTCCTTACTAGGTACATGGAAGTGTAGGGTAACAGCCGAAAGATTCGGCACATGTTGACCTGCGTCTGCCTTAAAACCTACGCCTTGCAAAGCCCCACGCGTACAAGATGTTGGAAGCTTCCAAATATGGGCTGTTTAGGAGTTTAGGGTTTAGGGTTTAGGGTTTAGGGTTCAGGGTTTAGGGGTCCCGGGGTTTCCGGACGGGTTGTCCCGGGGCCCCTTGGGGACATTTGTCCAGGGCCGCCCCGGGACACCCTCGCGACGCTGTCCCGGGGCCGCGGTTGACTTGTCTTAACCTGAAGGCTCCAAGGTGGTTCCTTTTCGGCTTACCTTATAGGGACTTCCGGTATACTGCCCCAAAAAGGTACTACCTAGGATCCTTTGAACAAACATATCACCACCCCACCCAAAAAAGGCAAAGTTTATCATGCAAAGGGAATGATACTTCATGCTGTGGGGCTGGAGGTGAGGCGGAGAATCTTACAGGGTGGGGCCCCCTAGTTATAAGTAGAGTTATAAGGGCCCTAAATTGGGTTATAAGGACCCTAAGTTAGGTTATAAGTCCCTTAACTACAGTTAGTATAGTAAGGGGGCCCCACCCTGTAAATTTCGGGTCCTTTGACGTGTGGTTTCCTGGTAGCCCAGTGATACCCTTTACACCATTTCTGGTTCTGGTTTCCCTTACAAAGTAACCAACCAAAAAAAAGGTGCCCTTATTATAGTATGGTTACTCGGCTACGAAGGTTTTGATGTTTTTGCTAGGCTGTTGCAGGAGTTTCACGAAAGTCCTGGCGGCCTTCCGGCCCCGTCGCGAGGTCTTGAGACGTGTTTTTGCTTGGCTATCTTGGGTTTCCGTCCGTTTTATTTGGGTTTAGGGTCTAGGGTTTAGGGTTTAGGGATTTCGATCTCATTCGCGCGGGCTATACACGAGATGCGTACGATTCCGGAACTCCCGCGAATTTGGTGTTGTTTTTGCTTCCGAAACCCTTTTTGTTCTATCCCTTTTGGGCGTTTTGTTTTGTTCTTTGGTTGAGAAGTTAGAACACTTGCAACGTGAGATGTTGAGAGACTGAACCCTAAACCCTAAACCCTAAACCGCACAGCGTTTCGTCGGCGAGGCAAGCTTGCCTTGCCGACGAAGCCTGGTGCTTTGCCGACGAAGCCCTGTGCCTTTCCGACAAAGCCTTTAGGGTTTAGAGTTTAGGGTTTAGGGTTATGACCTTAAGGACGTGAGAGAGGTTCATGGTTCAGGGTTTTGAACTTATCTAGAGTTTAGAGTGAGAGAGAGTAAATATTTGTAAGGTACGAGGTTTAGTTAGGGTTCAGGGTTTGCTGTCTGCTGAGGCCCGGCTTGGGCGAACTTTCTTGTTTGGGACTGGGATGATACCATGCCTGCTCTGTGATGTGCAGCTGAACTGGCATGGACCTGAAGACTCAAGCCCTAAGCTCTAAGCTCTTTTTCGGCTCAGAACCCTAAACCCTCAACCCTCAACCCTAAACCCTAAACCCTAGACCCGACCACGCCTCTGAGTCCACGGATTCGGTCACCAGAGTTCGTTTACCAGCTGGTTGTGGCACAAAGGTTATGGTAGGGTTTAGGGTTTAGGGTTTAGGGTTTAGGGTTTAGGGTTTAGGGTTTAGGGTTTAGGGTTCAGGGTTTAGGGTTTAGGGTCGAGGCCCTCAGGAAAGTTCATGCAACTGCTGCGAGGCACTCGTTCAAACTCGTTTTTTGTTTATCATGCTTGTTTCGGCATTCCATGGGTGGGGGGGTTCCAGGGTTGCAGAGCACTGGATGTCAACTACCCCTAACCCTAAACCCTAAACCCTAAACCCTAAACCCTAAACCCTAAACCGTAAACCCTACAACTGTCCGTCGAGCGCGAAACTTGTGCACCGCCGAGAGCGCTCCTAAACCTTAAGCTCGAAGATGGAAGGGCTTAGACTGGATGGGGGTTGTTTTCCTTTTTTATATGAAGTAGGGTATATATTTCTGTTTTTGGTGAGTGTATATAAGGTTCCTTTTTAATATTGGTGAGTGTATACCTTGGGTGTCCTTTTGGGGATACAAGAAATATAAACCCTACTTCATATGGCTTTGGGTTTGAGGATTTTGTCCCGGTCCTTTGTGGTGCTTTACTGTAGCTTTAGATCCTTAGCCTTTTTGGGTTTATTGGGTTTCCTAGTAAGGCAGCTAAAAAAACTAATTTAAACTAATTTATAGCTACCCTACTAAGTGCAGCCAAGGGTCCTAGCTAAGCAGCTGCACGCGCGTAGGAGGAAGCGGATGCAGCAGACGTCTGCGGACTCGACGCAGTGTCATCTTACAGACCAGCCGAGCCAAGAAGATGCTGCTTGCCAGTCCAAAAAAGAGGATTTAGGTTTTTTAGGGTTCAGGGTTTAGGGTTTAGGGTTAGGGTTTAGGGTTTGGCTGATTGATGAACGAATAGCTCGCTTGCTCTTACGACACATTTTTTTCTGGGGTTTAGGGGTAGAAAGGGGTTTAGGGTTTAGGGATAGGGGCTCCCAAGATCGCGTAGGGTTTGAGTTTATAGAGAACCCTAAACCCTAAACCCTTTGGGGGCTTCGGACAGGAGCTGGGGGCTGAAGTACCAATACTCGCCCCTCCTAATCCCCAGTTGCTCCTAAGGGTCCATGGACCTACGTAGTATATACTTGGGCCTTAAATTAAAGGAGTTCCTAAAGAGCAGCTTCAGGGCTCAACCCCTAGACCCTAAACCCCAAACCCTAAACCCTAAACCCTAAACCTAAACCCTAAACCCTATAAGTATACACTTTATGGGTACAGGGACCCTTAGGGTGCTAACTGGGCTGCCTACAGGGGGTTTAGGGTTTGGGGTTTAGGGTTTAGGGTTTAGGGTTTAGGTTTTAGGTTTTACGGTTTAGGGTTGACGTTCGGGGTTTTTCGATTTAGGTGCGGATGTAGGGATGGTGTGCCATGGGGTTTTTTCGGGGTTGCCAGTGAAGGTCCTCCCCCCCCCCCCCCCCGCCTCCCCCTCAACACCGCTCTCATACAGGGATCGGAATGACTTCTCATGGTACCGCATAGTCCCCATATACACAGACAATAAGTTCTCCAGAATCCTACTCTAATTCTTAAGGCCCCTATCAAACCCTAAACCCTAAAACCCTAAAACCCTAAAACCTTAAACCCTAAAACCCTAAACCCTAAACCCTAAAACCCTAAAACCCTAAACCCTAAACCTTGTCGGCAGCCAGCTCTTCTTCTTCGAAGGTGCCTCAGATCGTGGATCGCTTGGAGTGCATGGTCTTCCATGAGACTCTCGGCAGACTTTGCCACTAAGGGACCATGAGGTTGAACAAGTCAAGTTTCTGCGGCTGCTTGTGCTTAGGGTTTAGGGTTGAGGGTTTAGGGTTTGGGGTTGAGGGTTTGGGGTTTAGGGTTTAGGGTTAGGGTCTAGGGTTTAGGGTTTAGGGGTGAGTGTCTGTGTGTGTGTGTGTGTGTGTGTGTGTCTGTGTCTGTGTCTGTGTCTGTGTCTGTGTCTCTGTCTCTGTCTCTGTCTCTGTCTCTGTCTCTGTCTCTGTCTCTGTCTCTGTCTGTGTCTGTGTCTGTGTCTGTGTCTGTGTCTGTGTCTGTGTCTGTGTCTGTGTCTGTGTCTGTGTCTGTGTCTGTGTCTGTGTCTGTGGTGTGTGTGTGTGGTGTTTGTTTGTGATTCGGGATACAGGATCAAGGATCACCACGCATTCATGTCAGGTTTACGGCTACGGGCTCAGGGTGTTGTGTTTTGGTTAGGCTCCGGAGAGTGCACGACCTTCCTCCCTGATTGGTGAAGGGAAGATAAGCTCCACCTACACATGTCGTATATACTTGGCACCTTACTTAGTCCCTTAGGGAATAGACCCTAAACCCTGAACCCTACACCCGCCGCAGGGTTTAGGGTTTAGGGTGTAGGGTTTAGGGTTTAGGGTTTAGGCTTCAGGCGTTGTTCATCGGCGTTGTGCCGCATCTGCGTATTTCGCTCAGTCCCGACGTCCTTTGGCTCTTGGAGATATATGATGGAAGGTTTCAGTCCCTTGGACCCCAAATCCTTATACTCTACATACCTAAGCCCTGAAAGCAACCCAGCCCCAAATCCCTCCTCCTAGAAGCCACCAGACCAGCGGACAAGCCCCTGAACACCCTCCAGCACCTCACTCTAAACCCTCAAAACCCAAACCCCCAACCCCTAACCCTAAACCCTCACAACCTAACTCCTCAAAGCCAAGCCCTGAAACCCTAAACCCTAAACCTGCAGCGCATCTTCCTCGAACGCCGCGCCGCAAAGTATGGCAGTGGCCTGGAAGCCATTGTCAGGGAGGGCTTATAGGGTTTGTGATTTAGGTTTAGGGTTTAGGGTTTAGGGCTACGTAGGGTGTACGCCAGACGGTAAATATGGGTTAGGGTTTAGGGTTTGCTCGCCTTCGTGTCGTTTATGGGGCTGGTAAAGGGAATCAGGGTTTATTTTTTGGGGTTTAGGGTTGAGGGTTTAGGGTTTAGGGTTTAGGGTTTAGGGAACTGGAACTGAGCCTGGTTATTGAACCCGGAAGCCGCTAAGCCCCCAAACCCTAAGCCCCTAGCCCCTACACCCTAAGCCCTGAACCCCTAAGCTCTAAACTCCTAACCCCTAAACCCCAAACCCTAAACGTTTGCAGACAGGCTCGTCTCTGAAAGGCAGATTTGCGGACTGGGCCATGAGGGTACAAGGCACTAAGCCTTACACCAACTTAGCATGGTTTAGGGTTTAGGGATACTATATACACGAGGCTTCCTTCACCAAGCTTAGAAAGAACAGAACCGTAAACCCTAAACCCTAAACCGCTAAACAGATCCTAACCCCTAAACCGCTTCAAGGCCCGAAGCCATGTGATTTAGTGGCTGAATCTGCCGTTCTTTTTCGGTTTGGACTCTACCGAGGTTGTACGCTGTCAGTCAGGGAGGGGTGGAATTCAACTTAGGCTTAGGGTTTAAGGTTTTTGCGTTTTCAAAGGGAAGTTACATAGTCCCTTAGTATGGGCCCTCAAAAGGGTACCCCCTATATACCCCTTACTGTATACCAATCAAGGGCCCAAACATCAGAGCCCTTTAAATGAGGTCAGGGACCATATTCAGGGCCCATGAAACTACCCTCAGAGGTCTAGGATATTGGGGAACCCTAAACCCTAAATTCTAAACCCTAAACCCTAAACCCTAAACCCTAAACCCTAAACCCTGAAGGGTGTGGGAGCCTCATAGGGCCATAGGGCCCATCTGCCAGCATCAGTTCTCTAAGCCAAAGCCTTCATCACCTGCAAGTTCTAAGCCCTAAACCCTAAACCCTAAACTCTAAACCCTAAACCCTAAACCCTAAACCCTAAACCCTAAACCCCCAGACCCCCTTTCGCTGAAAGGGGGTCAGGGTTCTAGGGGTTAGAGGGTTTTAGGGTTCAGCATACCCCCTAAATCCTACACCCTAGACCCTAAACCCGAAACCTAAACCCCTAAACCCTAAACCCTAAACCCTAAACCTCGTCAACCCTTGCAAGCATGAGGTCGACTATCATGGCGTGCTGCCCATGGACTACCCCATGCCGGGAGTTGTCAAATAACTTGCTGTTGGGGTTTAGGGTTTAGGGTTCAGGGTTGAGGGTTGAGGGTTTAGGGTTTAGAGTTTAGGGTTTAGGGTTAAGGTTCAGGGTTTAGGGTTTAATTAGGGTTTAGGGTTCAGGGTTTAGGTTGTTTTTTTTCCCTCTGTGGATGCGGGGAGGTGGGAAGGGTTTGGGGTTTAGGGTTTAGGGTTTGGGGTTTAGGGTCAGGGTTTAGGGTTTAGGGTTGAAGGTTAAGGGTTCAGGGTTTAGGGTTTAGGGTTTTGGGGTTTCGGGCTTAGGGGTTGGGTTATGGTTAGGGTTTAGGGTTTAGGGTTTAGGGTTTAGGGTTTAGGGTTTAGGGTTTAGGGTTTAGGGTTTAGGGTGTAGGGTTTAGGGTTTAGGGTTTAGGGTTTAGGGTTTAGGGTTTAGGGTTTAGGGTTTAGGGTTTATGGTCTAGGGCAATGCCACTTGAAACCCACAGACCCCTCCTTCAACGACATTCGTACACAACTCAAGGATGCTTTGCCTGGTTTTTTTGTTTAGGGTTTAGTAAGGGTTTATGGTTTATGAGCTTGCCGCTATGGAACGTAAGCTAATTTTAAACGAGGAAACCATGATACGATATATCCAGGTTGCAATCTTGTGGTAGCTTCCTTGTTGGCGGTTAAACCCTAAACCCTGTTCTTAAGCAACTAAACCGCCATAAACAGCAACCGAATTAAAGTCCTCACGCCCTAAACCCGAAACCCTAAACCCTTAAACCCTAGACCCCAAACCTTAAACCCTTAAACCCTCAACCCTAAACCCCAAACCCGAAAACCCTAAACCCCAAACCCTAAACCCTCAACCCTAAAGCCCAAACCCTAAACCCTAAGCCCTAAACCCTAAAGCCCTAAACCCTAAAGCCCTAAAGCCCTAAAGCCCTAAAGCCCTAAATCCCAAGCCCTAAAATCCCAAACCCTAAACCCTAAACCCTAAACCCCACACCAAAAGACCCTATTGGCTCCTTCTAGCCAGGTGGCTCATCCGCGGACACGCCATCTTGCAGCTTCGGGTGGGGATTTTTGCCACACGAGTGTGATTTTTTTCACCTGGGTAGTCCCTTGGGGACTTGGGTAGGGTTTAGGGTTTAGGGTTTGGGGTTTAGGGTTTCGGGTTGAGGGTTTAGTCATCATGCGGGTGCTTCATGTTGATGCTCGCAGAGTTGTTGAGGTGGTTTGTTGGGTGTGCATTAGCATTTTCTCGTTTTTTAGGGTTTAGGGTTTAGGGTTTAGGGTTTAGGGTTTAGGGTTTAGGGTTGTTTGCAAAGTCATAGAAGCCTGGGGTGTGCAGCGAGGAGTAGATGAGTTTCAGGCGAGCTTGGAGCATCGGTATTGTCTTGAGCGTCTTGAGCTCCAAGAGGGGAAACGGAAGAGTGAAGATTGAAGAGCCCGTGGCAACATCTCTTACAGCGTATCTGGATTTCCGCCTCAAAAATCTGAAGCCCCAAGCACTAAACCCTAAAGGCTGAAATCGGAGGTTGAAAATCGAAGAGATTCCGGTGACATTCATGGCCCCAAGAGTTTCCAGGCGACCTTCGATCTTCAGTTTCCGCCAAAGAAGATCCCTAAACCCTACGGATCCCCATGCTTTCCTTTAGGGTTTAGGGTTTAGGGTTTAGGGTTTAGGGTTTAGGGTTTAGGGTTCAGGTACCTACCCCTCATGAGCTGACTTACTTAGCCAATAGCTGAACTTTCAGCTTGTTGGGTTTCCCCATTTAGTGGGAAAAACAAAGTTTGTCGTTTTTGCCCCCTTGGTTCCTGGAGAAGTAAGCTGATCGTACCCTGTATTATGATCCCTGCTACTAGCATGATTGGGGAACCATCCCAACCCCTGTCACATTCGAAGCCCGAAGCCCTAAACCCTAAAACCCTAAAACCCTAAAACCCTAAACCTAAAACCCTAAAACCCTAAAACCCTAAACCCTAAAGCCCTAAAGCCCTAAAGCCCTAAAGCCCTAAAGCCCTAAAGCCCTAAAGCCCTAAACCCTAAAACCCAGAACCTGCCAGCTTCTGAGCATGGAAGGATCCACTTCCCTGCCATGAGGAACTACAAGAAATGGGCAAGCCTCTGGGCCGGCGCTAGGGTTTAGGGTTTAGGGTTTAGGGTTTAGGGTTTAGGGTTTAGGGTTTAGGGTTTAGGGTTTAGGGTTTAGGGTTTAGGGTTTAGGGTTTAGGGTTTAGGGCTACTTGGAGGTTCATGGTACTTATTAACCAATTATAACTGTACATATAGCTGTACTGATCACCTGATTTGGGCACTTAGGGGACTTATAAGTGGGCCATAAACACGCCTACCCAGAAACCCCAATACCCCTTGATTTTAACGCTACGCGACCCGCCTCGGCCTGAGCTTCTGCAAGAAGGCAACCCCCAAAGGGGGTGGGCGGGGCGGGGGGGAGGGCGTGGGAGGGGGCATGGGGGGGTGGCCCCTATGGCAGGCTAGTGCGCCCTGGTCCTGATGCACCGTTTGCTCCGGACACTTGTCGGCTAGGGGTACCCATTTCAGGCCCAAATGTGCAAAATTTGGGGTGCAAACCTGTTGGGGAGAGGATTCGAGGTGGGGTGCCTGCTTTGTGCTACCCAGACACCTACGGCCCAAGGCCTCGGCAGATTCAGGAATATTCCTTACACCATCTACCGGACCCTCTTATACTTCAAGTAATATTCCTCAAGTAAGGGGTTTTGGAGTCTCTAGGTATTAGGGTTGCGTCGGAGTTCTGGCTCAGGGTTTGTTAGGGTTTCAAGGTCTGAGGTCTAAGCCCCAAAGCCCAAAGCCGCCTCCCCCCCCCCTCCCACCTAAGCCCTAAACCCTAAACCCCCTAAACCCCCTAAACCCCCTTAACCCCCTTAAACCCCCTAAACCCCCTAAACCCCCTAAACCCCCTAAACCCCCTAAACCCCCTAAACCCTAAACCTTAAACAGTCCACAAGACCAGACTTAATTGGGCCTCTTCGCTGTTTTCATGCATTCCGTTTACTCTTACGAAAAAAACACCTGTAGTTAAAATGTGTGGGGGGGATTCCGAAAATACGGGTATCCTTCTTGGGAGGTTCCTGTAGTAAAGAGAAATGTGTATTTTGGGGTATTGAGAAGACCCCATCTTCGGAAACACCCATATGAACCTCGAAGCTTTGGGGCTTCTCATCCCCCAACCCTGAGCCCTAAACCCTAAACCCTAAACCCTAAACCCTAAACCCTAAACCCTAAACCCTAAACCCTAAACCCGCCAGTTTGGCGTTCGTACGTCCACAAGATGTTTTGACTTAGCAATCTGGGTGGCTTAAGATACAACTACATGGCGGCAGCCCTGCGGTATCCTTGTCCCTTTTTTGTCAAGCTCGTGTGCAAAATCGAAGAAGGGCCACACGGCCTGGCTAGTGTTTAGGGTGTAGGGCTGGGGGGGCTGCGCTGGCCTAGGCTTTCGCTTGTAGGGTTTGCCCTAAACCCGAAACCCTAAACCCGAAACCCTAAACCCTAAACCCTATTCCTAAACCCTAAACCCTAATCCCTAAACCCTAAACCCTAAACCTCGCTTCCAGGCTTACACGATGGAGACCGGGTCAATCCCGGAAGGTCGTGGTCATTTCGCATCAGTGGGCTGGGCTTCACCACCCAGATCCGGAGTTTTGGGTGCTGATAAGTTAGGGTTTAGGGTTTCGGGTTTAGGGTTTAGGGTAAATGTTTTTTTGGCACTACAAAGGCCCTCAAAGCGCCCACGTGAACCCTTTTGAGAGAGCCTCAGCCAGTAAGGAGTTCAAGCAGTTCAGCGTCCTGCAGAATGCACTGCTGAACCTTGCTTCCGGCAAGGCGCACATGCAAATGGACTCGGTGTCGGCCATCAATGGCTTCCACCTGTCCATGCCCAGCCAGCAGGAGCAACTGGCCTGTCTGGAGTGGGACTTCTGGTATGATTACTTCGGCTGCCCTCAGATGACTGGGACTGGAACTGCCTCACAGCAGAAGCTGCCTGACATACAGGCCGTCGTGAACTCCATTCCCGCATACTGTGGCATTGCAGATTTTACTCTGGTGCTGGCTCCTGCCATCAAGCACACAGACAGCGGTACTACCATCAGCCAGCGCACGTGGAGTCTTGCTTGTGCCTAGAGAGTGATATAGGGTGGGGCCCCCTTACTATACTAACTGTAGTTAAGGGACTTATAACCTAACTTAGGGTCCTTATAACCCAATTTAGGGCCCTTATAACTCTACTTATAACTAGGGGGCCCCACCCTGTATATGGGTAGGGCAGGTAGGGCTAGTTTATAGGCAAGGGCTTCATACCAACAGGTTTCAGCCTAACTGAGATGCAAGGTGCGCATCCACCATGATTCCAGCACCACAGAAAGGGAAGGAACCAAGAATATGCCCTAAAGCCGACTAAGTCCCTCGAAGCCAAAAAGAGCGCCCAATGTTTCCTAAGTTTCTCCTGGTCTAGTAATCCAGGTTCGCATCATCCCGTCGAATCAGTAAAGACCTGAGCCCTAAACCCCAAGCCCTGAACAGAAGACCAGGAGCAACCGTGGATGGTGCAGGCTTGAGAGGTGCGCCACAAAGTTTTCAGGAAACGATAAGAGCTCCCTGTCTGCGATGGAAGGTTTAGGGTTGAGGGTTTAGGGCTTAGTGTTTAGGATTCTGGTCGCTGTTTTTGGCTGCGGCTTCATGGGTCTAAGGGAACTTATACCGTCCCTTATTGTGGCCCCATACCTTCTGTACAGGATTCTGAAGTAGGGCCCTTGGGTTGTATACGGTATAGAAGGGATATAGAAGAGTTCCCCAATCAAGGGCTCATATTATGGGACCATGAAGCTACCCTAGGGTTAGGGTTTAGGGTTTAGGGGCGAAAAGGAATCCTGAAGGGGTTTATGGTCCATGTACCTTGAGCGTTATCACTTCGTGGCATGAGGATGGGTTAATCTCATCTGGTCCCCAAGATTAGGACCGACCCTAAACCATAAATCCTAATCCTCAAACCCTAACCCCTAAACCCTTAACCCTTAACCCTAAACCCTAAACCCTAAGCCCTAAGCCCTGAGCCCTAAGCCCAAAGCCCTAAACCTGAACCCAGGCCTTGTGGTGGTGTCGGCGCCATCGAGGATCTTGGTGACAGCCGGGCCTGACTGGATCAAAGCTTGGCCAGCTGAAGGCACAGTTTAGGGTTTAGGGTTTAGGGTTTAGGGTTTAGGGTTTAGGGTTTAGGGTTTTGTCTTGCGGGTTAGGAGTCGCGAGATTTTTTCACTTGGGGGGGTTGGGTTTGAGGGTTCGGGGCTATATAGCTCCTACGCTAACCCCAAAGCCTAAACCCCAAACCCCAAACCCCAAACCCCAAACCCCAAACCCCAAACCCCAAACCCTAAACCCTAAACCCTAAACCCTAAACCCTAAACTCTACCTGGTCATGAGGGGGGTGGTGATCTCAGTTGCTTCCGCCACAAGCGGGTTGAAGGCATCTTCTCCTTGGAGGAAGACCGTGAGGTTGTGCGGGCGGTCACGGGGCAACTGATGCTCGGCAGGTTTTTTGGGCCATTTTGTGCTTTGTCCCCTTATGCCCTAAACCCTAAACCCTAAACCCTGGTTTTTGGAACGTTTTTGTATTTTCCCTTATTGGGTTTAAGAGGATCATCTGATACTAGGTAGGCCCTTGGGACATTTTTTTCCCCCCTTCTTGGGTCCGAGAAGACAATCTTGAGGAACATCTTGCCCTTATCGGGGTTTAAGAGGATGATAGCGAGGAGTTCTTTTTTCCTCAGAGGGTCTTATAAGGGCCATCCTAGCTTTGTGGTGCTATTACTGTAACTTTAGATCCTTAGCCTTTTTGGGTTTCTTGGGCTTCTGAAGAAAGGCAGCTAACAATTTCATCTATAACTACCCTCCTAAGTGCAGCCAAGCCTAGGATAGACATGAAGTGCCAGAGCTTGTGGGAGCAGGGAGAGAAGGAGAAGTGGCGTTTCTACACAGCCCTGATGCTTTGTTGCTGAGTGAGTACACTTTACACTTTTTGGGATACTAGGGTTTAGGGTGTAGGGTTTAGGGTTTAGGGCTTAGAGGTTTAGGGTAATAGAATCCCCTATAGAACTGAAAGGTACACTTTTTTGAGGCTTAGGAACTCAGTCAGCAACTAAGGATGCCAAAGGCGCGGGGTTTCCAAGGCTGCCAGTTCGGCGAAGATGTGTCCGAGTTCTTGAATAGATGCTTGGTCGCAGGGTTTTAGGGTTTAGGGTTTAGGGTTTAGGGTTTAGCAGTGGTACCCAATACCTCTTTTTTTGGGCTTATGGGTCCCCTTATCAAGTAACCAACCCAAAAAAGGGTGCCCTTATAATATGGTTACCGGGCTACCAAGGATATCAGCTGGACACACCAAGCTGTGGTTGGACAGACCACACCTTGACCCCACTCATCTTAGCAAGCGTCGAGGGGAATCTGGACGTCATGGCTACTTAGTATCTGAAGGAGTACATTTTACATTTTTTGGGATACTATCATCCCCTATAGAACTCAGAGTGTACTCCTAAACCCTAAACCCTAAACCCTAAACCCTAAACCCTAATCCCTAATCCCTAATCCCTAAACCTACATGTTGGGGGGGGGGGGGGGGGGCTTATGAGCTCAGCAACTAAGGTTCAGCTCCTAGAACAGAATGCCGACGTCAATCAAGCCATTCCCTGGCACATGCCGGAAGCTCCTTACTTAGCCAATAGCTGAACTTTAAACTTTTGGTTGTAGGGTTTAGGGTTTAGGGTTTAGGGTTTAGGGTTTAGGGTTTAGGGTTTAGTGTTTAGGATTGTTTTGTCTTTTTTCCCCGTGGCTGTTGGCGAAGTCAGGCTCACATCAATGGCCGCCACACGGCTCTGTCCATGGCAGCCATGCTGTCCACGCCCGAGGCCGTAAAGACACTCCTGTCCCTAAATCCCCCTTGGGAACGTTTTTTCTTTTTTTCAAAGATTTTTTCTATTTTGTTTATACAAAACCCAAGAGAATACCCTAAACCCTAAACCCTGAACCCTAAACCCTAAACCCTAAACCCTCCTATCTATTAAGGTTCTAAGGGAAGAGTAGAGGTCCTGGGGTGCCTCCATGGAGCGCGTCAAGAACATGAACAACTCCTCGCTCCTGTCAATCGCCGGCTACTTTGGCAACGCCCTCACCATGAAGGTGCTCCTGGCGCACAAGGCCCCCTGGGGGGTAGGTTTAGGGGGGGGGGGGGGATCCCTAAACCCGAAACCCTAAACCCTAAACCCCTGCAAGGCCAACATGGATGTCCTGGATGACGAAGGCAGCAACCCCCTCCACGTGGGGGCGTTTTCGCCCAATCCGTGGGTTACCGAGGTCTTGCTGAATTATGGCGTGAATCCCAACGCGTACCTCAGCAGGGTTTAGGGTTTAGGGCTTAGGGCTTAGGGCTTAGGGCTTAGGGCTTAGGGCTTAGGGCTAGGGCTTAGGGCTTAGGGCTTAGGGCTTAGGGCTTAGGGCTTAGGGCTTAGGGCTTAGGGCTTAGGGCTTAGGGCTTAGGGCTTAGGGCTTAGGGTTTAGCTTACAGGGCTTACGGCGCTAAGCTTCAGGCTTCAGGGGGCTTAAGTGCGGGCCCCATGAATTGAGGGCGTACTGGGTCTACGCGTCGTAGACGTTGAGCCCTGAAGGCCCGAAACGCAGCGTGAAGTGCTCAAGCCTAAAACATTTGTTTAACAGCTTTCGGATTCCCGCATCCAACCCCTCCGGAAAACAGAGAGGCTCTTGAAGGCAATTTGAGGTTCCGCGCTCTTGAATATTACAAGATTACATGAAGAGTTGGAAGGGCGCAGGCACGTTTTCCCGGATGATGAGGAGGAGAACTTCATTAGAGAGAGCTGCGCATGCATTAGGGTTTAGGGTTTAGGGTTTAGGGTTTCGGTGTTTAGGGGTTTAGGGGTTTAGGGGTTTAGGGGTTTAGGGAACTCCCTGAACCCTGTGAATGTTCTGAGCATTCCAAGCAGGGTTTTAACCTTGGATACCAGCTCCACGTGGCTCCACCCCAGTCCCCGAACCCCACCGCAAAATCCCACACACACACACACACACACACACATGTATCTCAGGCTCGTGGTAACTACCGATAGGCCTCACCACCCCCGGCCCGCCCTCCTCCTCAACCCCACTCTAAACCCTAAACCCCTTAAGGGATCCTGGTGGGATGCCCACAAAACCTTCTGGAGGGTTTAGGGTTTAGGGTTTAGGGTTTAGGGTTTAGGGTTTAGGGAGCTTGGGCCCATAAAGTGGTCCCGAGGTTCTGCTACATCGGAGCCACGCCCCTAGCAATGACCAGCATCTGCAACGCCGACCCGAGCCACGCAGAGCGGATGCTCAAGGTGCTGGCGGAAGAGGGGTTTCGGGTTAGGGCTTAGGGCTTACTGTTTAGGCTTAGGGTGTAGGGCTGAGGGTTTAGGCTTAAGCGAGTAGAATGCGGGTACTCGGAGTTCAGGGTTTTTAGGGCATATCAAGTTGCCCTACGGCCTGAAACTTACACCCCGTATAACTCGGCAAGACTCCCAGTTTAGGGTTTAGCTTTCAACCCTATACCGAAGAACCCTAATTTCTAAACTCCAGAGCCCCAACCCAAAATCCTGCAACCAGCAACCTGAACCTTAAATGACAAAGTTCCATCTGCTTAAGCCGCACCTGCCCTCTCATAGGGTGCCTGCACCCAGAACACACCACCCTAAACCCTAAAGCCCTGAAAAACCCTCGAACCCCAAGCCCTTCATTGGGTGGTTGGAACGTGGTCGAGCGCCACCCCTCTTAGCCAAGGGTAGTTTCATGGGCCGTTAATACGGTCCCTTGCCTCCTTTCAAGGGTTCTGAAGTATGGGTGTTTGGGTTGTAGAGGTTATCTAAGGGCTATACAAGGGGTCCCCTTTCAAGGGCGCATACTAAGGGACCATGTAACTACCCCAAACCGTAAACCCTACACCCTAAACCCTAAGCCCTACACCCTAAACCCTAACCCGAAACCCTAAACCCTACGCCCGAAACCCTAAACCCTAAACCCTAAGCCCTAAACCCTACACCCTAAACCCTAAACCCTAAACCCTAAACCCTAAACCCTAAACCCTAAACCCTAAACCCTAAACCTGCCCTAAGACCTTAGGGTTGAGCCGAAGGCCTCCAGACCACTGGCGCGGTCTGCTTTATCTGCAATACGCACCCCTGTCGATCCTCATCGGGTTTATATAGGGCCATCAGGGCTGAGAGTCTAGGGTCCCTAAACCCTAAACCCTAAACCCTAAGCCCTAAACCCTAAACCCTAAACACCCCCTAATCCTAAACCCTCAGCCCTAAAGGGGCTTACAGCGACAGGCAAAGGCCGATCCCAATTTGGCGGGGCCACCTGTTGGCTGCGCCTTGGTGCCAGGGTTTAGGGTTTAGGGTTTACGGGTTTGGGGTTTAGGGTTTAGGGTTTTAGGGTTTAGGGTTTGCGGTTTAGGGTTTAGGGTTTGGGGTGTATGCAAGCAGTTACTCCGACGGTCTCGAAACATCCACGTGGAGACTAAATTACACACACATGAAGCAGGGTTTGTTTTTCTATCATTGGCGAGTGTAGACAAGGTTCCTTTTTTAATAGCGTGAGTTCCCATATTGGATGTCCTTTGGAAAAAAAGCAAGGAATATAAACGGTACTCCATATTAAATATGAGCCGTGGAAGTCGACCCTAAACCCGAAACCCTAAACCCTAATCAGTGCTGGAAATGGAAAGCCTGCACACGTATGAGCCCTAAAAATACACCCGAAACCCTAAACCCTATCAGTCCTGGAAGTGGAGATCCTGCACAAATGTGAGCCCTAAAGATACACCCGAAAGCCTAAACCCTAATCAGTCCTGGAAATGCAAATGGTGGCTTCCGAACATAAGGGTACCTTATTGGAGTCCTTCTTATCAGGGAACCCTACTATTTGGGGTCTTTTGTAGGTTCCTTATTTTCGTGAACCCCCTGAATTATTATCAAGGGACTAAGAGAGGGCCTTGATAAGGGACCTTAGGGATTTCTTAGGGCCTTTTTTTGGTACATAGGGGCTATGACAGGTCCCAGATAGATGCCCTAAACCCTAAACCCTAAACCCGAAACCCGAAAACGTGCAGAAGCCGAACCGGTTTTGACGACACAGCAAAAGTTACACTGCCGGCCTCTGCCACCTCGAACTTACATCCTGTAGCCCTGCAACCTGCAACCCTTATCATCCTAGAGGGTTTAGGGTTTAGGGTTTGGGGTTTCGGGTTTAGGGCTAAGGGTTTAGGGCTTGAGTTTAGGGCCCCAAACACTTGCACCCTGAGCCTGCTTGACTGGGAATTTTGCTGAGGCCTGCGCACCATGCTCAGTTGGGCCAGCAGGAAGAAACTCGCCATGGGTGGCCCGGCTGCAGTCTGAAGGGGTATAAGGACGGACCCGTAGAATGGACCCTTAATTGTAGACCTTATAAAGGTTTAGGGTTTAGGGTTTAGGGTTTAGGGTTTAGGGTTTAGGGTTTAGGGTTTAGGGTTTAGGGCTCCTATATTCCTAAGTAGCCCCTAAATAACTCCCAAATAACCCCTAAGGTCCCTTATAAGGGTCCTTTACAAGGGTCCCTCCTTTAGTCCCTTGACAGTCGTACAGGCTCATCCTGTACCAGACTGGTTTCTGGTAGGAATCAGGGGCAGGGGCAGTAGGTGCCCTATCTGATCCCTCAAATGCCTCTTTGAGGAAATATCTGGTACCCCATTTCCTATTACATCCTACATCCTATACCCTAAACCCTAAACCCTAAACCCTAAACCCTAAACCCTAAACCCTAAACCCTAAACCCTACGAAGAACCAGCAACTTGCATTCTGGGTTTTGCCTGGCGGTTCAGTTGCGGGATCTTACATTATCCCAAGTCAACGGGCATGAGGCTCTCAGATATGAAGCAGGGTTTACGTTACTGTTATTGGTGGTGTAGGGTTTAGGGTTTAGGGTTTAGGGTTTAGGGTTTAGGGTTTAGGGTTTAGGGTTTGGGGTCTAGGGTTTAGGGTTTACCAGGGTTAGGGTTTAGGGTTTATATAGGGTTCCTTGGAATTATTGTTGAGTGTTGGGTGCCCTCTTTGGGGACACTATGAAACCTTGACCCAGAACAGACGTGCACCGTGCATCAGGGAGCCTTAGGTAGCCCTTACGACTGGCACCCTTTCCCCGGCCTTAGGTAGGGTTTAGGGTTTAGGTTTAGGGTTGAGGGGTTAGGATGAGGGGTTTTGGGTTTAGGGTTTAGGGTTTTCTGGCTTCGTTTGTACATCTAAGCAACAGTACAATGGTACCCTGAATACATGGGCGGTCACCGGGCTAGGCTGCAACTCTGAACCGAAGGTGCACGCTCGTGGCAACAAGCCCCAAACGCTTTACAGTCCCTACAAAACCTGGAAATCCTGCAACTGCTCACAAATCCCAAGCCCTAAACCCTGGAAAGCCCTATGACTTAGGTAGCGCAACAGAGCTGGAGTGGAACTTGGCAGTTGCGCAGCTTGTGCCGCACATGGGTTAAGGGATTAGGGCAGGGCTCAGGGTTTGCGACTTTCAGGGTTTAGGGTGTAATTAGGGTTTGCAGTTTAGGGTTGAGGGTTCAGGGTTTATAAGGGTTTAGGGTTTGGGGTTTCGGTGTGGGGTTGTGAGTTTGGGGTTCTTGCTTTTTTGAGTGCTTGGTGGAGGTTTCAGGTCTTACTGTGTAGGGCGCGTAAGAAACGGTCCAGAGTTGAGAAGCTTTGAGCAAATGGAGGGCATGGCTTCCGCAAAGATAAGTCCTAAACCCTAAACCCTAAACCCTAAACCCTAAACCCTAAGCTCTTAGGAAACCTCCCAACATGTTGGGGCCTAGGCTCCCCCCCCCCCCCAACACCGGCGCCGAAGCCTTGACTTAGGGTTTAGGGTTTAGGGTTTAGGGTTTAGGGTCTAGGGTTTAGGGTTTAGGGTTTAGGGTTTAGGGATTAGGGATTAGGGTTGAGGTTCAGGGTTCAGGAATGAGGGTTAAGGTTTAGGGTTTAGGATTTAGGATTGAGGGTGTCGGGTTTAGGGTTTAGGGGTGACTAGCTGTCTTCTCAAATCCTACTCCGAAAGCGCTTCCCTCTAACCTGAAGCCTTGAAATTCAGCAGGCCCTGAACCCGGAACCCTTAGTCTAGTATATAGAGGCTTTAGGGTTTAGGGTTCAGGGTTTAGGGTAGACTTTGAAACCCTGAAACGCGG
Source organism: Symbiodinium natans (assembly GCA_905221605.1). NCBI lineage: Eukaryota > Dinophyceae > Suessiales > Symbiodiniaceae > Symbiodinium > Symbiodinium natans. Next base: position 246,028 of record CAJNDS010002792.1, on the reverse strand, counting down.
AAGGCCTACAGCGGCCTACATACCTTCGGTTCTTGGACTCTAGGCACCCTCGGTGGCCGGGAAAAAGCCCGAAACCCCCCCGGAAAAAATGACGCCCGAAAAAATGAAGCCTAAACCTCTGGAGCCCTAAACCCTAAACCCTAAACCCTAAACCCTAAACCCTAAACCCTAAACCCTAAACCCTAAACCCTAAACCCTAAACCCTAAACCCTAAACCTAAACCATAAACCCTAAACCCTAAACCCTAAACCCTAAACCCTAAACCCTAAACCCTAAACCCTAAACCCTAAACCCAAAACCCTAAAACCCTAAAACCCTAAAACCCTAAAACCCTAAAACCCTGAACCCTAAAACCTAAAACCCTAAACCCTAAGACCCTAAACCGCAAACCCTAAAACCTGAAAACCCTTGAACCCCCAAAACCCCGAAAGCGCAAAGGAACTCGGGTACGCCTCTGCATCTGGCTGCCATAAATGGGAGCTTCCCTGGTCGCACTGCCCTAAACCCCGACTTCCCAAAACATCTCGAGTCTGTGCCAACGCGCTCACCACATTACCCTAAACCCTAAACCCTAAACCCTAAACCCTAAACCCGCAATGGCAGCTGTTAAAAAAAGTCACATCTGTCGACCCAAGCCTATACTAGGACCCAGAGGAGTCTTCCACTCCCATTTCGTAGGCTTCAGGTTCCCTTCTAAGCCCCTTTTTGAAACAAAAAGGGTGCCCTTCTTATTCCCAGGTCAAGTTGAACCCAGACATGGTGTCCTTAAGGGCTCCAGAAACCATGAGATGAAGTCCCTGGAAGTATGGGTTTAAACGAAAGGAATCGTGGGACATTACACTTGTGGGCGCGGTTTTTTTCGACCATTCCGTTGTGACTGCCAGATGGGCTATTCTACCCTATAGCCCCTTTAACACCCCCTTGAAAAAAAGCCCTTGAGGGTTTAACCCTAAACCCTAAACCCTAAACCCTAAATGTAGGGTTTAGGGTTGAGGGTTGATTCTGGGGATGATGCGGCTAGTGGCCCATCCTCGCGAGCCCAGTGCGGTCTTCCCGTTTTCTGTTTGTATATTCTGGCCCAAGGGTTTAGGGTTTCGGGTTTAGGGTTTAGGGTTTACCTTAAGAACCCAAAGACTCCCTTTTTGTATGTTGCCTAAGAATCCTTGAAGGGGCTTTACATTAAGAGCATCCTTTTTTGTAGGTTGCCGAAGAACCCTTGAAGGGGCTTTCTATTCAGAGCCCACATAAAGGGTATGTTTGGGGTTTATGGGGTAGGGTCTGCTGGCTTCGGCGGGGTCGTGTTGCGGGTTGCGGCAGGGTGACCGGGCCTCTTGGAACCCTAAACCCTAAACCCTAAACCCTAAACCCTAAACCCTAAACCCTAAACCCTAAACCCTAAACCCTAAACCCTAAACCCTAAAACCCTAAACCCTAGCCCTAAACCCTAAACCCCAACATGGAATGCAGAGCTGTCTTAAGCCACGACCATGGTCGACCCCAGAGTTCGCACTAGGTTCCGACCTTAAGGCCCTCTGAAACATGTTCCTACCCAGGGTTTAGGGTTTAGGGTTTAGGGTTTAGGGTTTAGGGTTTAGGGTTTAGGGTTTAGGGTTTAGGGTTTAGGGTTTAGGGTCCCCTGGGAGGATCCAAGCAGTAGATCCCCTTCAGGGGTTCCTAAAACGTGACCCACGAGCAGTATAATCGTAGTATGGGGTTTAGGGTTTAGGGTTTAGGGTTTAGGGTTTAGGGTTTCGGGTTTAGGGTTTAGGGTTTAGGGTTTAGGGTTTAGGGTACCATTTGGGGGTTCTACTTTTTGGATCCTCCCTGGAAGTACAGGGCATGGGCTGAAACTCTAGACCTTGAGCCGCAGAACCTTGAGACCACGGCCTTAGGGTTAGGGTTTAGGGTTTAGGGTTTAGGGTTTAGGGTTTAGGCTTTAGGCTTTAGGCTTTAGGCTTTAGGCTTTAGGGTTTAGGGTTTAGGGTTTAGGGTTTAGGGTTTAGGGTGCAATCATTCTCTGCGACCCTGACTGGGGCCCCAAGGGCTTCAAAAATCTTAAACGGCACCCGAATTTAGAGAACTACCCCATTTTTGCTATAGGGTCCTTAGTCCTTAAGGGAGGTTTAGGGTTTAGGGTTTAAGGGTTTAAGGGTTTAGGGTTTAGGGCTTAGGGTTTAGGGTTTTGAGTTTAGGGTTTGGGATTAAGATTCAAGGGTTCTTAAGGGAGGGGGGGTTCAAGGGGGGTAGGTAACCCAAGGTTCCCTACTACTCCCTACTACTCCCTAAGGCTCCCTAAGGTTTCCCTAAGGTTTCCCTAGGTGCCTACCCGCCTGAACCTCCCACCTTAAGAACTCTGTAATTTGGGGATGTCCGAAGTCAGGGCTACCTCAAAGTACCTTCTTGGGGTCCTTATTCTGGCAACTCCTACTATTTTGGGGGTGGTCATTCTTAGGGGTCCCTCATTGTCGTAGACCCCCAACTTCTCGAGCTCACAATAAACCCTAAACCTTTCTAAACCCTAAACCCTAAACCCTGAACCCTAAACCCTAAACCCTCAACGTGGGTATCGAGCTCAGGCTTAGAGATTGCAAAGTTGCTCTTGGCACATGGCGCCGATCGGGAGGCAACCTGGGGCGAAGACAAGCCTCTTGGCTTCAAGTAGGGGTAGGGTTTAGGGTTTAGGTTTCAGGGTTCAGGGTTAAGGGTTTAGAGTTTAGGGTTTGGGGTTTGGGGTTTAGGGTATAGGGTTTAGGGTTAAGGGTTCAGGGTTCAGTTCAGGGTTTAGGATTTAGGGTTTAGGGTTTGGGGTTTAGGGCTTGGGGTTAGGGTTTAGGGTTTAAGGCTACTAGGACCCGAGGTATTGAGGAAGCCGAGTCAATCTAAGTGTACTTCCATGGGCCCTCAATGTGGTCCCTTACATCCTTTTAACGGTTCTAAGGTATGGGCCCTTTTAAGTGCTGCTGCCGAGAATGCTAAGATGTCTTATGTAGGGCATACTCACGTACCCAGACACCTGGGAGGATCCAAGAAGTAGATCCCCTCAAAAGGTTCGTAAATGACCCGATAGCAGTATAGGTCACTATTTGGGGGTTCCGCTTGTTGGGGCTCTATGGTGAGTCGTCTAAACCCTAAACCCTAAACCCTAAACCCTAAACCCTAAACCCTAAACCCTAAACCCTAAACCCTAAACCCTAAACCCTAAACCCTAAACCCTAAACCCTAAACCCTAAGCCCTAAGCCCTAAGCCCTAAGCCCTAAGCCCTAAACCCAGGCTCCAAACTTTGCAATCTCGGCTTTGGGGCTGAGGGTTTCCCATGTGCGCCCGAGCCATAGCATCCCCAGGCTTCAGAAGCCACCCTAAGCCCTACGTGTTTTCGTTTTAGGGTTTAGGGTTTAGGGTTTAGGGTTTAGGGTTTAAGGTTTAGGGTTTAGGGCGCTGTAGACTCTCACACCGTACATCCTTAAACCTGAAGCCCTTAACCCTATAGATTCCAAACCCTACGTCCTAAATCCCAAGCCCTAAACCAGCTAGCTTCCAAACTCTGCGTCCGAAACCCTATAGGGTTGCAAACCCTACATCCCAAACCTTCAAGACCCCTCACCCTAAACGCTAAGCCCTCAACCCCAAACCTCAACCCAGGAACCCTAAACCTTAACCCTAAACCCTAAACCCTAAACCCTAAGCCCTGTATGTCCGAAACCCAGGCATACTCCGAAGGACCTTGCCCAACTACGGGACCACCAGGACAGATGAAGGGCTCGTTGTTTTTAAGCCCTTGAGTGTACACAGTCACAAAGCGTTAAGGCTTTGGGGTTTAGGCTTTAGGGTTTTTTGGGCCTTGAGTGTTTTCAGCACTTGCAGTCTGCTTATACGTTTGGCATGCGCCTTCGACCGCGAAAGCTATCGAACATTTTTGGAAGATGGATTGCCTCGACCCCCAATCGTGGTTCCCTAAAATGTAGGGTTAACCGCGAGACAAACCAGCATGCTTAATCTGATGTACGTTGTTTTGTCGTGTGCTTTCAATATCAGGAGAAGTCTCCGCACTTAAAAGCATTCACATGTTAAGACATCATAGAGACGCTAGGGTTTGCATGGTAGAACGGGCTGGAGGTCGAGAATGAAAAGACTGGGATCATTCAGTAGCACAGGCAACCCCAAACCCGAAACCCTAAACCCTAAACCCTCGACCCTAGACCCTAAACCCTAAACCCTAAACCCTAAACCCTAAACCCTAAACCCTAAACCCTAAACCCTAAACCCTAAACCCTAAACCCTAGACCCTAAACCCTAAACCCTAAACCCTAAACCCTGTTCAGGACATCGTCGCGCTCTTCGAAGGAGACCGCAAGTCGGTACCACCGAAGATGTCCACATCTTCCCTCGACCTGGACCGTGGTTTCATAAGGGCCGGGATCCCCGGTTTAGGGTTTAGGGTTTAGGGTTTAGGGTTTAGGGTTTGGGGTTTAGGGTTTTGCAGCTGCCCAAGGTTCCGTGCGGCAAAGGTGTCTGCCATGATCTTAAGGTGAATCTAGCAAAACAGAAATACCTTCTGGGTCGGGACATATTATGCTAGGATGCCCAGTAGTACCCTTGTTCCCTTTTTGGGGGGTTTAGGTTCCCTTATAAACCCCTTTAAGCAAAAAAGGGCACCCTTTTTTAGCCTAGGTTACTGGGCAGCCTAGTATGTGTCAATCTCTAAGGACAACAGAGTAAGCCCGAACTCTCAAACCCTAAACTCATGAGCTACCCCTTATGAAGGTACAGAGGTACTTCAGATAGACCTGTGGATTGAGCCCCTTCAGATTTGCACGCGGTTTGGGGTTGGGGTTCGGGGGTTTAGGGTTTAGGGTTAGGGTGCCACAGATGTGCTTCCATGCCAGTGGCATGAAATGGCGAGGGCACCATACACAGTCTAGACAAATTCTTGGTCCAGCTGTCAGGAAATGACTCTTGCGCCACCGGTATGATGCAGATGCACGTAGAAACCCCATACCCAGACCCTCTGGGAGCATCCAAAAGATCCTAAGAATGACCCAATAGTAGTATGGGGTTCTATTTGGGGGGGGCTCTATTTTTTGCATCCTCCCAGGGGTCCTCAACTTGAGAGTCCCAAACCCACCTACACCCCAATCTTGGTTCCATGTTTGTGCTACTTATTCGGGCGTTTCCCAAAAAATGGGGGGGCACCCCTTCAGCAAGCAAACAGACAGAGTATAGTATAGTTTCCTTGAGAAGGACCCCCAAAATAGGTACCCGAATTGTGGGAAACATTTTTGTTTATCGTCTTATCTTACCCGAACATAGAAAATGGTAGTCCAAACCACCTTAGTCTTAAGCTTCGAGAAGTCCTACATGCCCTAAACTGGGGCCTGACTTCATGCGGAGTTTATAAAACCCTCATACTCCTGCAGAAGCACCTTATGCCCTAAGCCCTAAACCCTAAACCCTAAACCCTAAGCCCTAAACCCTAAACCCTACCATTGCCCACCTTCACGGTTCGTGTCAACGCTGCTTATAGAGCTACGACAGTGAGCCCTAAACCCTAAACCCTAAACCCCAAACCCCAAACCCCAAACCCCAAACCCCAAACCCCAAACCCTAAACCCTAAACCCTATACCGTAACCCTATAAACCCTAAGGCTCTGCCGGTGCTTGGGCCCTGTTTGATGCCGGAAGGGGTCAGTGATCGATCGGAGGCTCAAGGCTTAATTGAGGGGTTTAGGGTTCAGGGTTTAGGGGTTTAGGGTTTAGGGTTTAGGGTTTAGGGTTTAGGGTTCAGGGTTGGCTTCGTAGTATGTATGGGCACATGAGATCACGCCGGAAGATCAGGCTTTGGGGGGCCTTGATGTACACCCTCAAACCCTAGTTAAACCTCAAAAGCCCTGAACTCTAAACCATCGATCCTCATTTCTCGTGCATTCTGCCCGACAGCGTTTGCTCATCGAACTTGTTGGTCCCACCGCTCGGCCTCGAGGCCTCATTCTTGGCCTTGACCAAACCCCTCCAGCCCGTGAATAGCACTCTTGTAAACCCTAAACTACCTTTAAACCCTAGAATCCTAGAAACCCTAAACCCTATACCTATACCCTATAACCCCTAAACCTTACAAGACCCTCAATCCTGGAGCTACTCAGGGCGGGTCCCCTTTCTTCGCCGAGCAGCACTCCCCGCTGTCTATGATTAGCACGTCCGCTTCTGATGGCCGCAGCGTCAGCAAGGGACTTCATGCTTGCCTGTTCAGTGTTCAGGAGGTTTTGTGGACCTGATTCTATGGCTAGTATGAAGTATACAGCAAAATCACCCAAAAGGCACTGTGCTTCAACACGCTTTCCGTCCTGTACCCTGTAAAACCTAAAGCCTAAAACCCAAGACGCCCTGAACTCCTGAACCCCGAAGTGACGTTTCCCTGTGCCTACACCATAAACCCTAGACCCTACTTGGAGGTTCATGGTTCCTATTCACCAATCATAACTGTACGTACTTGTAACCCACTTCAGAGCCCTAATAAGGTTATAAGTACAGTTATAGGTACAGTTATAACTGGTTAATAAGTACCATGAACCTCCAAGTAGACCCTATATCCCGGAAGTCTTCCAGTCATGTAAGCCAGAACCTTTATGAGGCTGGACACGGCCTTAGCAAGGCTTAGGGTTTAGGGTTTAGGGTGTCGAGCCTGGAGGCAAGACCCCCAAACCTAGACCCTAAGCCCTTTCAGGGTTCAAGGCTTTCTGCGAATTGGAGCACAAGGGTTGTAAGTTGTTAGTTCTTGGTCCCCCCCCCCCCCCCCCCCTAATCCCCAAATCCCCAACTCCGAACACCAAACCCGAAGCCCCAACCCTAGCCCCTGAACCCCAAACCCCAAGCCCCGAGAGCGCAAAAAAACAAATTGCCCTACCCCTGAAACCTCAACACCCTTCGAGACCCCTGAAGCCCAAGTAGGGTTGAGGGTTCAGGGCTTAGGGCAATCCCTAGCCTAACTTTCGGCTCAGGGAAAGGCGTTTGGGGTCTAGAGTTCGGGGTTCAGGGTTCAGGGATTGGAGTTTGGGGTCCAGGGTTCAGGGTTCAGGGTTCAGGGTTCAGGGTTCAGGGGTTGGGGTGGACGGGTTCAGGGTCTAGTGTTCAGGGATTGGTGCTTAGGGGTCAGGTATTAAGGGCTAGAGACTACACCTGGGACTCTATTTACCCACAGCTTCATTCCTAGCAACAGGTAGGTATAAACCCTTCAAACTTAAGACTGTAGGTAAAGAACCCTAGATTAATAGGTATAAACCCTTAAACCCCAGAACTGTAGGTAAAGAACCCTTTATTAGTAGGTATAAACCCTTAAAACCTTGGAACTGTAGGTAAAGACCCTTCGTTAGTAGGTATAAACCCTTGAAACCTTAAAACTGCAGGTAAAGAACCCTTAATTAGTAGGTATAAACCCTTAAAGCCTTAAAACTGCAGGTAAAGAACCCTTAATTAGTAGGTATATTCCCTTAAAACCTTAAAACCCTATGTAAAGAACCCTTAATTAGTAGGTATAAACCCTTAAAAGCCTTAAAACTGCAGGTAAAGAATCCTTAATTAGTAGGTATAATCCCTTAAAACCTGAAAACCGTAGGTAAAGAACCCTTAATTAGCAGGTATCAGGTAAAGAACCCTTAACTAGCAGGTATCAGCCCTTAAAACCTTAAAACCGTAGGTAAAGAACCCTTAATTAGCAGGTATCAGCCCTTAAAACCTTAAAACTGTAGGTAAAGAGGGTTTAGGGTTTAGGGTTTAGGGTTTAGGGTTTAGGGTTTAGGGTTTAGGGTTTAGGGTTTAGGGTTTAGGGTTTAGGGTTTAGGGTCCCAGGTAGGGCTGAACTCCCTTGGCTGCACAGGTCATGACAGCAACCCGTCGCAGGACAGCAACAGTCCGCCAGGGTCACCCATTCAGACGACCAGGCAGGGAAGGTTTTGGGTTTAGGGTTTTGGGTTTAGGGTTTTGGGTTTTGGGTTTTGGGTTTAGGGTTTAGGGCTTAGGGTTTAGGGTTTAGGGTTGGTATAGGTTTTAGGGTTTAGGACCTTTGTTTTCAAATCGCCCACATGGAGACATAGAGTTACAAGGCATCCAGGGCATCAACATCGACATCCGCAGCATCAACATGGGTGGGTGTGAGGTTTAGGGTTTAGGGTTTAGGGTTTAGGGTTTAGGGTTTAGGGTTTAGGGTTTAGGGTTTAGGGTTTAGGGTTTAGGGCTGGGGCGAGGGTATGTTGACGTACCCAGAATCCTTGGGCCGTCTAAGAGTTTGGGATTCTGGGTTGGTTTTGGATAGAGGATTCCGGGTTAAGTGTGCCTAAACTAGAGAAACGATCAGGAAACAATTTGCGTTAAGAAGTGACATTGCAGCCTACCACCAGGCGGTGGATCAGATTTAGGGTTTAGGGTTTAGGGTTTAGGGTTTAGGGTTTAGGGTTTAGGTTTAGGGTTTAGGGTTTAGGGTTTGGGGTAGCACTACTAGAACTGCCCCTCAAGGTCCGTGTACCTCATTATGATGTACTTGGGCCCTAAAGTCCCTAAAATAGGAGGTTGTTTAAGGCCCAAGTACTCCCCATTTAGGTACATGGGCGCTTCGGGTGCTACAAGTTACTACGACAACACCGACTGTTTCCAAAGTGATCGGTGGTTTTGATCAGTTGCCTCCAGCATTTGTGCGAAAACCCTAAACCCTAAACCCTAAACCCTAAAAGTGGCTGTATTCACCATGCTTCGTGGCCTTGGAGTTTTGTGAAATGCATAACCGGCATGGTCGGAACAATTGCAGATAACCAAAAAAAAGTCTGTATTTGCGGAGCCTCGTGGCCCTTCAGAAGACATGTTATTCGCAAGCGTGGTTAGCGCTCGTTTGCAACCGTCTGCGAAAAAGCAAACATCTTGTTTTACAGTGTCTGTTTGCATCGCGCTTTGTCGTGAAGCAACCAAGTTTCTCTAAAACCTAAACCCTAAACCCTAAACCCTAAACCCACAACCCTAAGCAATAAACCCTAAACCCTAAACCCTAAAGCCACAACCCACAACCCCAAACCATCCGAAGCCAAAGCGAACGCCAGAACCCTTAGCCCGTAAAGCCCCTGGAGTCTCAAAGGAGGGGCAACCTCAGAGGTCTAGGGTTTAGGCTTTAGGGTTTAGGGTTTAGGGTTCAGGGTTCAGGGTTTAGGGTTGGGGTCAAGGGCTTTCGGGCACGAGGGTTTCAGAGGTTTTCGGGCTTCTGCTTTGTCAGGCTGTCGGAATTGAGAGTTGTGGGATCTGCTGGTTTCAAGGTTTTTGTTTACCTTCGAGGCTAAAGCATGTAGGGTTTGGGGTCGAGAAGAACTGCGGACTTTCAGGATACAGGTTGGCAACTCAAAATGCGAAGTTTTGCGCATCGCCAATGATTTTAGAGGTATCGGGGTACTTTGACTTTCTCAAAATCCGTCCAAGCTCTGTGTACCTTTGCAGGCTATGACTTGATCATCGGTTCTGGCCGAAAGACACCGAATCGTGAGTCAAGCCTGGTGATTTTTTTAAGCAAAATTACCCTACACTTCCGGGGACCTACTATCATGTTTCCTTGTAGGCTCTCGAAACCTACCCTGAGGGTCCATGTACCTAAATAGGGAATGCTTGGGCCTTAAAGTACCTCCTATTTAGCGGCTTCAGGGCCCAAGTACATAGTAATGAGGTACATGGAACCTTAGGGCTGGCTATTAGGTCTCTGGAAGTACGGGGATAGGTTTGTTTGCGCTGACCTGGTAGTGCGTTCTTGCGGGAGCTGGTGCCCGGCTAGCCGCTAGCAGCAAACTCTAATCCCTCAACCCTAAACCCTAAATTTCTGCCTTAAACCCTAACCCTAAACCCCTATATAAACCCTGTAAACCCTAAATTCCTAAATCGATGTTCAGGGGAAGCTTCAGGCTCATGGAATTGGACTTCATGTGTTAGGCGGTTGCCCCTTGCAGCCTTCATGTTAGGGGTTCAATTGAGGGGTACACCTACCTTTTGTTAGCTAGTATATATATATATATACATGTATGTATACTTATATATATATATATATATATGTATATGTGGTCACTCCTCTAAGATATGGCCCCTTTTTTGGCTCCTGATTATAAGGCGGCCCCTCTTATTGAGGGTGCCCCAAAACCCGAATTTAGAGAACTGACCATATATATATATATACATACCCAAAACTCACCCCAAACCCTAAACCCTAAGCCCTAAAACCTAAACCCTAAACCCCAAACGCTAAGGATATGCATGTATGCATATATCCATATATATATACATATATATATATATATATATAAGCTTCAGGGCTTCAGGGAGTAGGACAAGATGTGGCTACCAGTTCCCTGGCACTGCGGGGTCGGCTTTTGTGACAAACAAAACACCTTCTGGCCAAGACGTCTTCTGGCACAGGATTTCGGGCTTGGGGTTTAGGGTTTAGGGTTAGGGTTTAGGGTTTAGGGTTTAGGGTTATAGGGTTTAGGGTTCAGGGCTCCAACCCCACCACTGCCGCTCCTCCCCCCCCCCCCCCCCCCCCCACACACAAAAAAAGCAATCCCGCCACAAAGTCTACCAAATCTAAACTCTTAAGCCCTCAACCCTAAACCCAAGAAGCAGAAACTACGACATTCCAGACGGCGGTGGCGAATCTAAACCCTGAAGCCCCAAACCCAAAACCCTAAACCCAAGAAGCAGAAACTTCGACATGCCAGACGGCGGTGGCGAATCGAAGGTTTATTCACCGCATGCGATCGCGGGCGCCAGAGCTTGCGTCGTTGAGACACTTCGAGCAGGGTGCTTTGGGCCTTTGCTCAGATCCCTCGCTGGAGAACAAGTCTGGGATCACCCTAACCCTAAACCCTAAACCCTAGACCTGCTCAAGACCCCAGAGTTGTTCTGCCTGGGGAAGATGCCCCAGTCCAGGACATTGGAGATGTCAGCTTCAGACTTCTGAGCCCATCAGGGTTTAGGGTTAGGGTTTCGGGTTTAGGGTTTAGGGTTTAGGGTTTAGGGTTTCGGGCTTAGGGCTTAGGGCTTAGGGTTTAGGGTCTAATAGTCTAGAGTCTAGGATTTATCAGGCTTAGGGTCGCGTGCTATCCCGGATCCTCCTTTCAAATTCCCGTCAGTGCTTAGATGTGCTTAGCCTCAAAGTCGAAACGTAACCTGCATCCCAAATGTCCACAAACCCTAAACCCAAGACCCTAAACCCTAAACCCTAATTCCTCACTATTTCTGCCTGCGGGTCTTGCTTAGGTCTTTGAGGGTGCTTCTTCCCTTTTTCAGGGCGAAACGGAAGGGGCCGCCCCCAAGCAGCCCACAGTCCACTACCCTGTCTATCCTTTAGGGTTTCGGGCTTCGGGTTTGGGTTTAGGGTTTTTGACTAAACCCTAAGCAGCCCCTACATCACCTAACCGAGGGTCCCTTAAATAAAGAGCTTTCGTTCCCGCACCCACAACTGCACAGCTTAAGGCTTTGGGTTTATGGCTTCAGGGTTTCGGGGTTTTGAAAAATGGGCCAATTGGAATGTCGATTTTAACTTTTTGATCGTCTCGCCAGAAGGCGGTTGCTCTTGCGACGTTCAAGCCAATCCAACCCTCTCCTGGGCCATTGTTATGTTTATGAGTATCCCTAAACCCTAAACCCTAAACCCTAAACCCTAAACCCTAAACCCAATAAGGAACAAGATGATATTTTTTTAAATCGTACGCCAACATTCCCTAAGGATCGATGTACCTCATTATTCCGTACTTGGGCCCTCAAGTCCCTAAATAGGAGGTGCTTTAAGGCCCCAGTATTCCCTTTTTAGGCACATGGACCCTTACAGGGTGGGGCCCCCTTACTATACTAACTGTAGTTAAGGGACTTATAACCTAACTTAGGGTCCTTATAACCCAATTTAGGGCCCTTATAACTCTACTTATAACTAGGGGGCCCCACCCTGTAGCAGTATCGTAGAGGAGCTTAGGATGCCGAAATCCCAAGTCGCAGGAACATCCCAAAGAGAATTCGTTGCCCCGCGCCTCGTTTGAAACGGTGACTGGCACACACTTCTGCCAAGCCTTAACTGCACTACGTACAGCTGAGCTACTAGTTCTTCATTGGGAAGTCGGGATTTCGGTACCTGATGTCCCCCCCCGTGAAGCTTATTTCGGGAACTTCATGCCCTCGTTACTAGGATGCCCAGTAGTACCCTTATTCCCTTTTTTGTGAGTTTAGGTTCCCTTATAAACCCCTGTTAAGCAAAAAAAGGGCACCCTTTTTATTCCTAGGTTTCTGAGCAACCTAGCTTACTTCCTTAGTCACAGCCAGTCGGCAGAGGTCTGTGCCGGAGCCTTGTGAGATCTCATCGGACAACTCGCGCATGCCCAAGGTTGTTTTTCTCTGGCCAAGGAGGAGCCTGGGACCGGGATAAAGCCTGTCTGGCATCCCGGAAATCCCAGCGCGAATTTCGAAAGGTCCAGATATCCTGGGTGTGTGCGCTGCTGTCCCATGCTGTCCCGACCCTAAACCCCACACCCTAACCCTAAACACTAAACCCTAAGCCCTCAACCTGAACTGCGGAGGAATCAAACCGAACCCTCGGGCCCAGAGTAGGCATATGCTTCCCTAAACCCGAAACCCTAAACCCCAAACCCCAAACCCTAAACCCTAAACCCCAAACCCTAAACCCCTCCCCCCTCAACCACAACGCTCGACGACAGGGCGTCAGATGGAGCGCATGATGATTTTAACACCCCGGATGCCCATGATTTGGGAGGTGCTTCGGAGACTAACCCCCCCCCCCCCTGCTCCCCCAAAATCCTGAGCCCCTAAGCCCTAAGCCCTAAACCCTAAATCTGCTCAAGACCCCAGAGTTGTTCTCCCTGGGAAAGATGCCCTTCACCCTCCGCTTCGTATGGATATCAATGTCCTCCCCCCCCGGCTTCAACAACACCAAACCCGAAAACTTTACCCTAAACCGTGACTCTGTCGGGTATCCCCTGGAGCCTCTTCGGTTATGATCTCAGGAGTTAGGGGTTGAGGGTTAGGGTTTGGGGTTTAGGCTTTAGGGTTTAGGGTCCCGGGTTTAGGGTTTAGGGCTACAGTTCAGGGGTTGAGTGTGTAGGCTGCCGAAATTCCTGGAGCCAAAGCTCGTCCGAAGCCCTAACATCCGAAGCCTAGCTTGGGCGGCGCGTGGGAGGAGGGGGGAACACGAACCAAATTGCAGCTCGTGCGCCCATTACCCCATGGTTCTTAGCAGGGAATGAGGGATGAGGGCCCTGAATATATACCCTTTCCCTAAACCCTAATTAAACCCTCAACCCTAAACCCTAAACCCTAAACCCTAAACCCTAAACCCTAAACCCTAAACCCTGAACCCTGAACCCTGAACCCTGAACCCTGAACCCTGAACCCTGAACCCTGAACCCTGAACCCTGAACCCTGAACCCTGAACCCTGAACCCTGAACCCTGAACCCTAAGCCGTGTTTTTATAGGGCCCTAATTCCCTCATGCCCTACTAAGAACCAGCCAGTTTGGGCCTTTGAAAAGGGTTCAGGGTCGGCCCCACACGGCTCCAACATCCGGACATATGAACCACCCCTATCCCTAAACCCGAAACCCGAAACCCTAAACCCTAAACCCCAAACCCTAAACCCTACACCCTAAACCCCCCTCCTCTCCCCGTGTCCGTGTGAGACCCTCGCGCCATGCACAGCTTTTCACCGGGGGAGGGTTTGCTCTCGCCCCCGGCCGCTGATGCCCCTGTGCAGAAGAATCTCAAAGCAACTCAAAGCTGTTCAGGGTTTAGGGTTTAGGGTTTAGGGTTTAGGGTTTAGGGGGTTAGGGCTTTCGGGCTTTCCTAGCTGGACCCCTACACTTAAAACCCTAAGCCCTAAACCCCTTGGACTATCATGTGCTTAGAGTCGGAGGAGGATCATGGGGTCAGCACGTTGAACTGGTGAGGTCCAGGTCCCATTTATGCCACACACACGCAAAGCTGAAACCACACTTGATGAAGGAGCCTACGATTGCACGTTTCAGGGTTTCGGGGTTTGATCGGTTTGATCGGTTTCATAGTTAATGTCAAAGGACTTTTACTTGTTCTGTCCAGGCAGCATTCCCCAAACCCTAAACCCTAAACCCGAAACCCTAAACCCTAAACCCTGTTCTTCCTGGCCCACGTACACTAATACACCACGGCTTTACCTGGAGTCTGTTTTTTGGTTCAGGCTCTGGGGTTGACGGCTTACCCAACGGCTCCTATGTAGTACCCTTTTGGGGTAGTATGCTGGAATGCCCTAGAACTACCCCCCCCCCCCCCCCCCCCCACGATGGAACTTCATTAGAGCCGCCTTCAGGTAGGGCTGAGAGTCATGAAACCTTGAGAAGCCCGAACCCTAAACCCTACACCCACCCGACACCCTTTAAAGCCTACACCCTAAATCCCCAAATCCCTCAATCCCTAAACCCTAAACCCTACACCCTTTAAACCCTAAACCCTTAACCCTTGATCGCACTCAGGACCTTCCGAGACAATCTGCGCTGGAAGCCGAGTCCTTCCGTCTCACCGGGTGACCCAGGTATTAGTTGTTTAGGGTTTAGGGTTAGGGTTTAGGGTTTAGGGTTTAGGGTTTAGGGTTTAGGGTTTAGGGTTTAGGGTTTAGGGTTTAGGGTTTAGGGTTTAGGGTTTAGGGTTTTGGGTTTGAACCCAAGTATCAGTCTGCTTAAAGCCTATTTAGAGGAGTTTATATGTACAGTTAGAATTGGGGTCATCAGTGCCCCTGAACCTGCAAGTAAGACCACCTAACATACAGGGCTAGGGTACAGGAGGCGGGCGCAACAGGGCATGTTTCATCCGTAGTGAGGTCGTTCAGAACACAGCGGTGCCCTTCATAGTCCCTCAACCCTAAACCCTAACCCTAAACCCTAAACCCTAAACCCTGAACCCTCATTTGGAGTGCACACACGGGCTGCGTGCACTGAGCAGCGAGGGCTTTGAGAGACCCTGTGGATCGTGGGTGCAGCTCATGGTTTGGCAGTAAGTTCTTTGTAGGGTTTCGGGTTTAGGGTTTAGGGTTTAGTCAACCTCGTGCGCCTCTTGCCTAGGAAACTACCAGCAAGCGCTCGCCACACACCATCAGGCGTGTCCGGATCAGCGAGGTTGATGTTCACTTCTGGTCTACAAGGAGGGGCCCCCCCTTACTATACTAACTATAGTTCAGAAGCTTACAATGTGAGTTAGGATCCTTATATCCCAATTTTTAGGGTCCTTATAGCTCTACTTATAACTATGGGGGGGCCCCTCCTTGTAGTTCGTGTCTCTTCACCGAACAATTTGGGGGGGGTCTAGGTGTCAACATGGGCCCCATTTTCTTGAGCTGCAGCACACCTACAGGGTGGGGCCCCCTAGTTATAAGTAGAGTTATAAGGGCCCTAAATTGGGTTATAAGGACCCTAAGTTAGGTTATAAGTCCCTTAACTACAGTTAGTATAGTAAGGGGGCCCCACCCTGCAAGATTCTCCGCCTCACCTCCAGCCCCACAACATGAAGTATCATTCCCTTTACATGATACACTTTGCTTTTTTTGGGGTGGGGTGGTGATATGTTTGTTCAAAGG
Source organism: Symbiodinium natans (assembly GCA_905221605.1). Lineage (NCBI taxonomy): Eukaryota > Dinophyceae > Suessiales > Symbiodiniaceae > Symbiodinium > Symbiodinium natans. The sequence continues at coordinate 230,412 of CAJNDS010002792.1, read as the reverse complement.
ATCCTAGGAGTCCCTATAATGTAAGCCGAAAAGGAACCACATTGGAGCCTTCAGGTTAAGACAAGTCACAGAGAGCCCCGCCAAAATCGCTGTAATGCCCACAACACAGAGAGGAGCATCCAAAGACCGGCCTAGCGTTTAGGGTTTGGGTCCCCAAACCCGAAGCCCTAAACACTAACCACTTGTACAGTTCAGGAGTTAGGCTATGAACAGGGCTTCGGCTTCGACACTAACCAGAACCCGAAGCCCGAAGCCCAAACCGTGAACCATGCAGGGCTTAGGGTTTAGGAACCAAATCCCTAAACCCCCAAACCCCTAAACTCCTAAACTCCCAAACCCTAGAAATCCTAAACCCTAAATCCCCTTAACCCTAAACCCCTAATCCCCTAATCCCCTAAACCCCTAAACCCCTAAACCCCTAAACCCCTCAACGCCTAAACCCTAAACCCCTAAACCCTAAATACCCTCAACCCTAAACCCCTAAACCCTTAACCCCTAAACCCCTAAACCCTAAACCCCTAAACCCCTAAACCCCTCAACGCCTAAACCCTAAACCCCTAAACCCTAAATACCCTCAACCCTAAACCCCTAAACCCTTAACCCCTAAACCCCTAAACCCTAAACCCCTAAACCCCTAAACCCCCAAGCTGGCATCAGGCGCTGGCGATGCTCAACGGGAAGCGCCAGACCATCGAGCACCACCTGCCAAAGTTAGAGATGAGAGATCCCTAGGTTTAGGTTTCGGGTTTAGGGTTTAGGGTTTAGGGTTTGGGGTTTGGGGTTTGGGGTTTGGGGTTTGGGGTTTAGGTATACCCTAGACCCTATAAGTGTATCATTGCAGCCTCCCTATTCAGGGTGGATGGTCGACTCGTCCCAGATGCTTTTGGGGGTTTTACTTCGAAATCCAGCCCGAGCCCAGAAAAGCCCAGGGGCCCTAAACCCTAAACCCTAAACCCTAAACCCCAAACCCTAAACCCTAAACCCCAAACCCTAAACCCTGAAGCCCTGAAACCCTGCACCCCAAGCCCTGCCTCTGCGAGAGCTGGACGCGGCTGCTCTTCAGATGCTGGGTGGCTGGAGGGCCCTATCCCTCTGTCAGAGCTCGAGCATCATGGTTTAGGGCTTTAGGGTTTTGGGTTTAGGGTTTTCGGGTTTAGGGTTTAGGGTTTAGGGTTTTAGGGTTTAGGGTTTAGGGTTTAGGGCGAGTGATCGACGACTACCCCATGAGTGGCGTGTGCCACAGTGCAGGACTTGGAGCCACCCCAGCCGCACGCCACGGACAAAGTGGTGGCGCGTTGTGCCTAAGTTTGCTCGCAAACTTAGGGTTTAGGGTTTAGGGGTTTAGGGTTTAGGGTTTAGGGCTTAGGGTTTAGGGTTTAGGGTTTAGGGATTCGGGGGATTGTTTCAAAGCCCTAAAGCCCTGTACGTGCATAGTATGTACTTGGGCCCTAAATTAGGGCTCCTTGTTGGAAGCGACTGGTTTGAGGTGTTGAGGTTCAGGGTTTTGGGCCTAATTAGGGTTTAGGGTTTAGGGCTTAGGGCTTGGGGCTTGGGGCTTAGGGCATAGGGCAGGGGCAGGATGGCCAGCAAGGAAGTGCCCACATTTGATGTCTGTGATGGAGTGCAACATGGTATCAGTTCCGTAGTCTCAAGAGCAGCAGAAGGGCCCACGACACAAACCCCCTAAACCCTTAACCCTAAACCTTAAATCCTAAACCCTGAGCCCTACCGAACCCTGAGCCTCAACCCTAAACCCCAACCCCCGAAACGGGGCGGAGCTCCACAAAAGCCTTGACATGTAGGGTTTAGGGTTTCGGGTTTAGGGTTTAGGGTTTAGGCTCGAAGGGCTGTCGACCTCAGGGGAAGGTTCCCTCCTTTTTCTTTCGAGGACCCAGAGCAGGCCTTGGGATGTTTCCCCTTATACTAGCAGTCCTTTATAGGGATTTTCATAGGGGGTGCTACATCCGTATAGAAAGGACTGCTCGTAGAAGGGGGAACATCCCAAAGTAAAAGTAGGCCCCTGATTCTTAGGGTTTAGAATTTAGGGTTTTGGGTTAGCAAAGCAACTTCCAGTCCCAGTTTCGAGGCCTGACGCGATCGTTAGATAATAGGTTTAGGGTTTAGGGTTTAGGGTTTAGGGTTTAGGGTTTAGGGTTTAGGGTTTAGGGTTTAGGGTTTAGGGTTTAGGAACACGTCCCTGGGACGTTGGGTCGGTTCTGGTCCAGGAGGAGAGAGTGAAGCCTCAGAAGCCCCAAACCGCAACCCGTAAACTCCAAATTTTAAACCCCAAACCCTAAACCCGGGCCGAACCCCGAATGTAAACCCCATTCTTTGCGTACGGGCGTTTGTCGATGAGTCTACGGCCTTTCTCGGAGTCTCGCCCTTCCCCCAAAGAATACCCCCCCTCCCCCCCAAAAGAAACAGTGGAGAAAGAAACTCGAAATGTGTTTTTTAGTATTAGAGGGGTGTTTTTATCCAAATAGCTGCGAAATGACTGGGAGGGAAGGGAGGGAAGGGAGCTTCAGGATGTTGGTTGGCTTGACAACCAGCTTAGCCCTAAACCCTAACCCTAAACCCTAAACCCTAAACCCTAAACCCTAAACCTTAAACCCTAAACCCTAAACCCTAAACCCTAAACCCTAAACCCTAAACCCCACTAAAACGGCTCATGGGGGCTCGGGGGCATCTCAGCCAGGCGCTTCTTCATCACCGCGCTCAAGTTGGGCCAGCCCGGGGCCTCTTGGGGTGAGGGAGGGCGTTCGGGGGTTTAGGGTTTAGGGTTTAGGGTTTAGGGTTTCGGGTTTCGGGTTTCGGGTTTGGGGGGGGGGGGGGGGGAGGGTGAGGATTTGAGGTGGGGAGTTGAAGGTTCAGGGTTGGTGTGTTTTGGGTGGTTAGGAGCTTCCGGTTTTAGGTTTAGGGCTTTCTTCTCCGTTGCGGCTATGGGCATTTGGGGCCTTGGGGGGGATTACACGATTTTTACATTAAGTGGCAGCCTTCTTGAGCTTGGTGAGGCGAGGTGGTAATTGTTGTTTTAGTGGGAACCCAGTTTGATGCCAGGAGCTTCGTGGCTTTTCTGCATGCTCTGAGGGGCCCGAAATGTCGACCCTGAACCCCAATCGCTCCTTCATGGGGCTTGGCGCTTTCTCTCGGTTCAGTGCAAGAGCCATACTGAAAGGCTCATGGGTAGTTGGAAGACAGTGCTTTGGGGTTTCGGGTTGAGGGTAAACCCTAAACCCTAAACCCTAAACCCTAAACCCTAAACCCTAAACCCTAAACCCTAAACCCTAAACCCTAAACCCTAAACCTAAACCCTAAACCCTAAACCCAGGGCGTGGGGATGCATGTGTCCAGCATGGTATAAACGGGTCAGGAACAGGGCCACTCTGAGGCATGGAGGAAGAAACAGGCATCTTGGTGCTCCGTGCATGCTTGGCAGAGGCCACGGTTTAGGGTTTAGGGTTTAGGGTTTAGGGTTTAGGGTTTAGGGTTTAGGGCTTGGGGCTTGGGGCTTGGGGTTTGGGGTTTAGGCAAGTGGAAGCCTGGTACAACTTCTTGACCGTTCCAGCAGCTTTCTGGCGGGATGCAGAGTTTGTTTGCCCCAAGACGGAAGACCATGTCTGGTGCACGGCGGCACTCTTAATGTCTGGGCTGCCACTTCATGCCCTTCCTGAAAAGACGCACATGGACCCTAAACCCTAAACGGGGTATTTACATCCTCCGCAAGGCTTATACGAGGATGGTAGTCAGGCACGCTTGTGGGGGTCTTACTTGGAAGTTCATGTGTACCGAAAAGCCCCAATCGTAGTCTACTTGTAACCTACTTAGAGGACTGATAGGGGGCTCATAGGTACAGTCAGAATTGGGTTCATAATTAATGCCTTAACCCTAAACCCTGAACCTCCAAGTAAATGACCAATCTCGAATTCCGGGGGTGCAGGCTTCTACTCGGGAACGGTGCGTTGTCGGTCAAAAAGCCAAGAGTCCCTCTTTTGCCCACGATTCCCTATCCCTAGCAGCGCTTGCACCCTGTTGGATACTGAA
>CAJNDS010002792.1:106371-221371 GCA_905221605.1 Symbiodinium natans | reverse complement strand
AAACCCCAAACCCCAAACCCTAGCTTAGGGCTGCAATGCAAACAGATGTCCTTATCGAGTCGAGCCTGCACGTCCTGGTAGCCTTACGGAAGCTCTCCGGAGCTCAAACCCTGACCCCTGTAACTGGGTAGGCCCTTGGGATATTTAGGGTTTAGGGTTTAGGGTTCAGGGTTCAGGGTTTAGGGTTTAGGGTTTAGGGTGTTTCCTCGACGGGGGGTGGGGTTAAGAGTTTGGGTTTAGATTCTTTCTGCCAGTAATACTCTGTTGCTGTGATATTCCGAAGTGCCTCTAATGTATATACCGTTTTTGCTTGACAGGATTTAGTAGGGTTTAGGGTTTCATCGGGCGATTGGTATTTTATTGCCTCCGACCTCTTCAGGCTCGCGGTTTTGGAATACCTGCAGCCCTGGAAAGATCCAAAAAGCAGGAGATCCCCTTCAGGGTTCCTAAGCATGACTCCCAATAGTCGTATAGGGTTTAGGGTTGAGGGTTGCCCTAAACCCTAAACCCTAAACCCTAAACCCTAAACCCTAAGGTTTAGGGTTTAGGGTACTACTTCTTTTATTTATCTTGGAGGCTGGGCCCTGGGTTTGGGTGTAGAGTTTAGACAGAGCTCTGGAGTCAAAAGCTCCAAAAACTTGACCGTTTAAGGTCATTTCCGAGTTCTTTACCGGGGGGTTTGTAGGTTTTAAGGGGCTTTGGGGTTTAACTAGGCGTTTAGGGTGTAGAAGGTTTGCAGACTTTTAGGGCGAAGTTTTCACCCTCTCTGAAACCAGCATTCTCCCTCTGCTAGCCCAGCGTCAGGGAACCCTAAACCCTACGTCCTAAACCTTAACTAGACCCAAGCCCCAAACCCCGCACCCTCAACCCTACACCCTAATTACACCCTACACCCTACACCCTAAACCCTAAACCCTATACCCTTGCTGAAGAGGTGGGGGGGGGGGTTGGGGGTCCCCATCCTAACGCCAGAGAATTTTCGTGCCTGGGCAAAGCCCCCCGCAAGCCTAAGGAGAAGAAGATGTCGCATGCCTGGCTAGTGAAGAGGACCCTTCTTCTCCTTCTTTTGGGGTGCGCGGTTTAGGCCTCAGGGTTTTGGGCTCAGGGTTGAGGGTTTGGAGTTTGGAGTTTAGGGTTTAGGGGTTTAGGGGTTTAGGGTTTAGGGTTTAGGGGTTTAGGGTTTAGGGTTTGGGGTTTAGGGTTTGGGGTTTAGGGTTTAGGGTTTAGGGTTTAGGATTAGGGTTTCAGGGTTTAGGGCCTTCTCTGGACTTTCTTGGCCTCAGGCAGTGTAAGGAGTGGTCCATGCTGGGCTCGGTAGACTGCTGGGGACATCCTGGCAACAAACCAACATTCAAACTAAGGCAAACCAACCCTAAACAGGGGTTGATTTGAACATATATATATATATATATATAAATTATATTTATTTGTTTATTGTTTTGCACCTTCTAATCCCCTATGATTTCCTTATCAAGCCATAGAAACTGACCCTAGTAGACCCAACTGATATTTGCCTTTTTCTTCGAAGCACCCGCATACTGAAACCTTTGTGGCTTAAGGGCCTTTCCCAAACTCTGGAACATGTCGAGGGTGGTTTAGGGTTTAGGGAGGCCTGCTCGTGTTTGTTAGGGTTTAGGGTTTAGGGTTTAGGGTTTAGGGTTTAGGGAGCCAGGGTGTCGGAGGTGGGGGGGTCTTTAGGGTGTTTTAGGGGGGTTTGGGAGGGCTGGGGGGGGGGGGGGTTTAGGTTCTGAGTGTTTGCGTGTCGGGTTTTTCTTGTGCTCTCCCCCCCCCCCCACCTCTCGAAACCCTAAGTAGGAAACCCTGTAAAAGGGTTGAGGGTTTAGGGTTTCTGGTTTAAACCCTAAACCCTAAACACTAAACCCTAAACCCTAAACCCCAAACCCAAAAGTCTCTTATCGTTCGGGTGCGGTTGTCATTGGTGCTCTTCCTGTTTTGGTTGCGGGGCCCAGGCCTGCCCAGCCCAGATCGCCTTTTCTGGGTTGATGCCCCCCCTCTGCGGTTTAGGGTTTAGGGTTCAGGTTCAGGGTTTAGTATCTAGGGGTTAGGGTGTATAGGGTTAGGGTTTAGGGTTTAGGTGTTTTCGGGTTTGGGCCCCTCGCCCTCCAACCTCCACCTCCCTAAAAGGCCCTAAACCCTCAACCGCACGTCAACAGAAGCGAAGACCCAACTTGATTCGCTAGACCCTAAACCCTAGACCCTAAACCCTAAACCCTAAACCCTAAACCGCCCTTACCAACGAGGACATGAGTCTGCTCCAAGAGGCCACGCGCTTTGTTTGGGGGGGCTAACAGCGGGCAGATAAAGCTGGTGTTTAGGGTTTAGGGGTTGTTTAATAGGGTTTAGGGTTAGAAGAGTTTAGGATTTAGGATTTAGGGTAGGAGATTTTGGGCCTAGGGTTCAGGAAGTTAGGGATTAGGGGGATTAGGATTAAGGGAAGGAGATTTTGGGCTTAGGGTTCAGGAAGTGGATTTAGGGCTCAGAGTTGAGTCTGGGCTTGGGGTTTGGGGAGGTTCGGGTCGGAGGGTTTACAGAGGCTTCAAGGTGCTAGAGCCGTTAGGGGCTTTAGGGTTTTAGGGTTTTATAGGGTTTAGGGGTTTAGGGGTATAGGGGTTTGGGGGTTTAGGGGTATAGGGTTTGGGGGTTAGGGGTTTAGGGGTTACGGGGTTTAGGGGTTTAGGGGTTTAGGGGTTTAGGGGTTTAGGGGTTTAGGGTTAGGGTTTTGGGGTTTAGGGTTTAGGGGTAAGGGTTTAGGGTGTAGGTAGGGTTGAGTGTAAGCTTCTAAGCCCCATGCTCTTGGCGGTTTTAGGGTTCATATTGTACCCCCTGGCTGCCCCCCCTCCAACCCCCTCCACCCCCCCTCCGCCCTCCCCCCTCTCTCCCCCCTCCCTTCCTCCCCCCTCCCCTCTGCCCCCCTCACCCTATGGTGGTACGCTTATTCCCACTGTTTGCCTTCTAAACCCAAAAAGACAAATGCGAGTTTGTGAATATGGGGCCCCTAATATGGACCCCCCCAAATAGTAGGATTCCCTTATCAGAAAGACCCCAACAGGGTTCCCCCCTAATTTCGGAAACCTCCAAATTCCACAACCCATAGGTTGAACTTTGTCCACAGTATGCTGCTTGGGGGGGGGGGGGGGGGGCTCCTTTTTTTCCTTTGCGCGTTGGACTCCTTGGCCTGTCTCCCCAGAAAACGTTCCTTAAAATGTTTTTTTATTTACAATCATGATTGTCATTATTGCGATTAGAATTACATACGCATATATATATATATATATATATGTGTGTGCATATCGGGGGAGTTAGCGTACCTGTTTCCCTACTTCTCTGTTAAGACAAGAGCAAGCAGCCCCTCCTTTGCTCACTGCAACGTGGCTTCCTTCCTTCAAGTCACTCGAACCTGGCACGCAAATCCCTCAGCTTTAACTAGAAAGGGCCCGGGGATGTGCTATCTTCTCCCTTTTTTATTGGGTTTGCGAGCATCTGATTGTAAGTTGGGTTTAGGGTTCAGGGTTTAGGGTTTAGGGTTTAGGGTTTAGGGTTTAGGGTTTAGGGTTTCGGGTTTCGGGTTTCGGGTTTAGGGTTTAGGGTTTAGGGTTTAGGGTTAAGGGTCTGTCCTTAGCGTAAGCGCCCCCGCGTGGCCCGGTCTCAGGCTGCGATGCGGAAGACGCACAAGGCTCCGGAGATCCGATGGGTTTAGGGTTTAGGGTTTAGGGTTTAGGGTTTAGGGTTTAGGGTTTACGGTTTAGGGTTTAGGGTTTAGGGTTTAGGGGGGTTCCTGCTGCTTCCCCCCCCTAAGGTTTCTCCTTGATCACGCTTGAGAACCCTGAGCCCTGAACCCTACACCCTAAACCCTAAACCCGAACCCTAACCCTAAACCCTAAACCCGAAACCCTAGGCCTAAACCCTAAACCCTGTATAGGATTTATCGGGTTGCATTGCCCTACGCCCTAAACCCTAAACCCCCTTCATTCACCTTAAGGGGGAACCTTGGCGCGCGGGAGGGATCCTATAGGTACACGTGGGGAGGGGGAGATCTGTTACACGAACTTTGGGAAATTCAGTTTGCTGAGATTCCCTTTGATGGTTTAGGGTTTAGGGTTTAGGGTTCAGGGTTTAGGGTTTAGGGAATCGAGGTTCCCTGAGAAGTGACAATGCACCAAGGGCGGTACCCTTCTTGCTCGCACACCGCTCGGCAAGTAAGGCCTCGCTTGAGAGCGCCTGAAAGTAGCGGGCCGTGAGAAACACCGTGCAGAACGGGTTGGAAGGGTTTACAGGCTTTGTGAAGCCCTAATCCTTAAAGGCCTTTAACCCTAAACTTGTGGGGTTGTTTAAGGGGCGGGGGGTTCAAGAGCAAGGTTCCGCAATACTTTCCGAATACTCCCTAAGGCTCCCCAAGCTTCCCTCAAGTACCTACTCCCCATGAACCCGCCCCCCTCCTTTAAGGACCCTGTAGCCCTAAACCCTAAACCCTAAACCCTAGACCCTATGTCCTGGGGTTTCAGCAAAGGATCTCCTACCAGAGCTAAAGGGCGCTTCGGGGGCCCTGAAGCCCCGAACCCTGCACCGTTTAGGGTTTAGGGTTTAGGGTTTAGGGTTTAGGGGAAGCCAGAAGTTCGGAACCTGACCCCGTAAAGCCGAGACCAACAGGGTTGGATTGAACCCTAAACCCTAAACACGGGGGTTCAAGGGTCTTAGCATGTTGTTATAATCATCTTTTCGAACTTCTGGCTTCCCCTAAACCCTAAACCCTAAACCCCAAACCCTAAACCCTAAACCCTTCATTATTGTTTTGGCGGGGGGCGGGGGGGGGTCGGGAGCTTGCTTCCTCCAACCCCACAAAATGCTAAACCCTAATCCCTAAACCCTAAACCCCTAAACCCTAAACCCTAAACCCTAAACCCTAAACCGACGAGGTCTACCAGGACTGCATCGAGCTTGTGCTCCGACCCTGGCTGCCTTAGGGCTGTTGTTAGGGGCTTAGGGTTTAGGGTTTGGGGTTTGGGGTTTGGGGTTTAGGGTTTAGGGTTTAGGGTTTGGGGTGTAAGGTTTGGGGTGTAGGGTTTGACATGTCACTGTGATTCTCATGAGTGGTTTCGTTCTTACGGTATACATCGTTGTATCATCGTGGTTGTCACAGACAATGTTCTCAGCATCATGGTTGGGATCAGCGTTGGTACGATTGAGCGCTACTGGAAAAGTGGTTCGTACTGTTATCATGTTACCACTAACATCGCTATCTCCATCACTACCATGATCGTTCTTATTTCCAGATTTCCTGTTATTATTTTGACCACTACAAGGATGATCCTGACCATCACTGGGCCCTGGGCCCTGAACCCTAAACCCTGAACCCCAAACCCTAAACCCTAAACCCTAAACCCTAAACCCTAAACCCTAAACCCTAAACCCTACACCCTAAACCCCTTTTTTGTCATTTTGGCTTTCGGGAGGTGGTTGCGGCTCAGGGCTCAAGGTTTAGGATGCAGTTTGGGATGCCAGTCAGGCCACACCCCCCCCCCCCCCCCCAACCCTAAACCCTAAACCCTAAACCCTAAACCCTAAACCCTAAACCCTAAACCCTAAACCCGTAAATCTTGGGATGTAGTTTAGGGTTTAGGGTTTGGGGTTTAGGGTTTAGGCTGTAGGTTTGGATGTTCCCCCATAATACTAGCAGTCCTTAATCTAACGACTGTGAGTAAAAGGGAGAACATCCTGACGTAAGTCTTTAAAGTCCTAAATTGCTGGAAGCCCCAAACCCTCAAGTTCTAAACCTCAACTCACCGATCCTAAACCTTACACCCCACCCTCAACTCTGAGCACATGACTTTGGAAGACGAGCGAGCTCACTTAACACGCTCTCCAACCCAACCACCACACCCCCCCCCCCCATACACACATATCGGAGAAAAAAAAAAATATATATATATACACACACACATAGACACCAACACTGAAAAAAAACTCCAGATGTAAGACCCTCTCAAGAACGAAGCCCAGTGCAGCCTGAACCCTAAAGCTTTCTTTGCCCCTGCCCCCCCCCCCCCCACCCCTGGCCTCCCTAAACCCTAAACCCTAAACCCTAAACCCTAAACCCTAAACCCTAAACCCTAAACCCTAAACCCTAGGTCGCCCTCAAGAAGCTTAAGAACCCACCGGTTTCAAGTGTAAGCCCTAAGTTGGGATGTTCCCTACTAAATAGGGATTCTCATAGGGGTACTCTTATCCCTATCAAGGACTGTTAGTATATGTCCTTAGACTAACAGCCCCTACATGGGGGTTATCATATAGGGTACTATAATCCCTATGAAGGACTGCTAGTTTAAGGGGAAGCATCCCAAGCCTTCGGCCCGAACCCGCAACCCGACTTGGAGGCTCATGGGTTAAGGCTTTGGGGTTTAGGGTTCAGGATTTAGGGGTACGTGTTCACCAATTAGAACTGTACTTATATCAGCCCCTCTAACCTTATTAGGGCACATAAGGGGCTTACAAGTGGGTTACAAGTGCAGTGATAATTGGTTAGTAATGACGCCTGAACCCTAAACCCTAAACCCCTAAGTACCCATGAACCTCCAAGTACACCCTGAAAGCACAAGGCAGGGCCTCTACTCGGTGCAAAACATCTGCGATAACGGCGAGTGCGCCGTGGGTGGTCGCCTAGAGGGGTTTAGGGTTTAGGGTGTAGGGTTTAGGGTTTAGGGTTTCGGGTTAGGGTTTAGGGTTTAGGGTTTGGGGCTTAGGGTTTAGGGTTCAGGAGTGAGTAAGGACGTAACTTAGTACAACCTCTGTGCACCTTGCCATCACAATCCCAATCAGATCTGAACCTTCTGCTCCCCTAGAAGCTGCACTAGCAACTCATTCCTTGCAAGTTCATAAGCTGCAGGCCAAACCCTAAACCCTAAACCCTAAACCCTAAACCCTAAACCCTAAACCCTAAACCCTAAACCCTAAACCCTAAACCCTAAACCCTAAACCCCCTAGCAGAAGAAGCACCACACAACACGAATAGCATCCTGTTGCAAGCCCATGCGGCATGCCATAACTTCATATTAGTCACAGCTGCAAACTCAGGGTGGCGCCCATTGGGAACCCTAAGCCCTGAACCCCCTAAACCCCCTAACCCCCCCCCCCCCCCCGGAATCCCTAAACCCTAAACCCTAAACCTAAACCCCCCCCAAACCCCCTAAACCCTGCATGGCCAACCTAGGGATTCCTTCGCCCAAGGACGCCCTGGGATTTTCGGGAGAATTTTGGTAGGAAAGCCCCCCGGAGCTTGGCCAGGGCACCACGGAACCGAACCATGAGGCTTCCAATGGTTTAGGGTTTAGGGTTTAGGGTTTGGGGTTTAGGGTTGAGGGTTTAGGGTACTTGGTACCCATACTAGAAGAAAAGGGTACCTTTTCTTGGGGGTTGGCTCCTTTAGAAGGGAACGTTGAACCAAGAAAAGGGTGAGGGGTACCACCGGGCTACCAAGCATACAGCTCTAACAATAAGCAAACACAACTTACAAAACCCCAAACGCCAAACCCTAATCCCAAACCCCAAACCCTAAACCCTAAACCCTAAACCCGAATCCCTAAACTCTAAACTCTAAACCCCAAACCCTAAACCCTAAATCCTAAACCCTAATTTAACAACCAGCTAACACAACTTACAAAACTCTAAACCCGAAGCTCATATCCCTAAGCTCGAAACCCTAAACCCTAAACCCTAAGCCCTAAACCCTAAACCCAAAACCTTGTTGGAGGTACGTCCGCCCAGATGGCGAGGCCGTGACCATGGAGCGGCGGAGGCCCGTGTGGGTCAGGGTTTCGCGTTGCGCTCCGAAAGGTTTAGGGTGTAGGGTGTAGGGTTTAGGGTTTAGGGTTTGGGGGTTATATGGGGTTTAGGGTTTAGGCTTTAGGGTTTAGGGTTTAGGGTTTTTGGTTTTTGGTTTTTTGTTTTTGTTTAGGGTTCAGGGTTTAGGGTTTAGCTTATAGGGCTTCGGAGCCCGAGCACAACGCCCCCCCCCCCCCCCAGGCGGACGCTCGTGCCCAAGCCTTCGGCCGTGTCCTGGCTGAATTTGTCTTTTTCGCGGGATTTGGGCTTATGGGTTTAGGGTTTAGGGTTTCGGATTTAGGGTTTAGGGTTTGGGGTTTATAGCTTGGGATGTTCCCCCTTGTACTATCTAAGGGTAGTTACATGGTCCCTTGGTTTGGGCCCTTAAACAGGTACCCCTTATACCCCTTGCATACCCTATACAAATTAAGGGCCCCATACATCAGAACCCTGTAAAGGAGGTTAGGGACCTTATTGAGGGCCGGGGGTACTATAATCCCTATTAAGGACTGTGAGTATGGGAGCATCCCAACTCATAGCCCTAGACCCTCAACCCTAACCTAGACCCTCAGATCTGATAAGTCTTAGTTGGAAAGATCTGTGAACTGCCTACTAGAGCACCCTGAACCCTGAACCCGAATCCCTTGTGAAGAAGCCAGCGCGCCAGCGCCGCTTTTAGGGCCCAGCCCGGTTTAGGGTTTAGGGTTTAGGGTTTAGGGTTTAGGGTTTAGGGTTTAGGGTTTAGGGTTTAGGGTTTAGGGTTTAGGGTTTAGGGTTTAGGGTTTAGGGTTTAGGGCCTCTTGCAAGCAAAGCCCGGGTGCCCGGTAGTGCCTTTTCTCCCATTGTTCTAGGTAGTCTCAAGTAGTATGCGGTTGCTGGGCCACCTGGAGAAAAAATCAGAGAAAAGAGCAACAAGCAGACAGCCAGCTGCAAGCAAGACGGAAGTCGTCAAGCCTTGCAGGACGAGGCAGATGTCGACGACGATGACCTCTTTTTTGACGTCATGCATCAGTCTCTTGGCTGCCACCCTTTGGACATATCATCTTTTCTCTTATTGGCTTTAAGAGGATGATACCTCGGAATGCATGTTCAAGAGGGTTACCCGAAACCCAAGCCCCTTTCCCGAGTTCAAAAACCCCTCGTGTATTGGCCCTTTCGGCCTAACGGTTTGTCGACTTACCACCTCGTCCACTGGAGGCTTGAATGCTTCTTGCCGGTCCCCCCAAAACCCTAGACGCTAAACCTATAAGCTGAAGAACCCTACACCCTAAACCCTAAACCCCAGACCCTGAAAGTTTGCACACATTCGCGTCTCCAACCGGGGTCGAGAGACGCCCAGGTCAGGTTTAGGCACGGGCCCCTCACTCGCACCCAGAGTAGGCCCATATGGGTGGTTCTTAAAGAACTTTCATGACATATTTTGTGTTATCATCAATATTATAGTATATTCTGGTATGATATATATATATATATAGTATCTATACGTAGTACAGCACCCTGAAAATAAGGACCAGGGACCCTATAATTTAGAGAACTGCCCATGTTCACATCGGCTTTGGGTTTAGGGTTTAGGGTTTAGGGTTTAGGGCTTAGGGTTTAGGGTTTAGGGTTTAGGGTTTAGGGTTTAGGGTTTCGGGTTTAGGGTTTAGGGTTTAGGGTTTCAGCGAAGACCCTAATTCTCGCTTTTCAGGTGTCCAGGTTCCCTTGCAAGCAAAGGCCTTCGTTGGTACATAGCACTCTGAGACTTAGAACAAGGTTCTGAGCTACTCGTCCGATGCATGTACCCGTTGGTAAGGGCCAAGGGTTCCCTTGAATTCGCTTAACGTATGGTCGTAAGAAAGCGGGGTCTTTCAAAAGCATCTAGGTCTAGGGCTTAGGGTCTTTGAATGGTCTTTAATGAAGGCATCTTCATGCCATGTTTTGGAGGGCACCTTAGCGAGTACGTACCTTGAAAAGGAGATGGGCCTGGGTATAGTGTCCAAAAACGTGCTTCACAACACCAACGCCAACGCCCTCGAAGCCCTGAGATTTGAGCTCTAAAGACCCTAAAAATCCCTGAGTGTTGGACCATTTTCATGATGATTTTGATGCCTTAAAATCCCTGATTTTTATGGCCATGTTTGATGATCAGTTTGATGTTTCCATCAGCAAACCCGCGACCCTCAGCCCAGCCAACCCTAAACTCTAAACCCTAAACCCGAAACCCGAAACCCTAAACACTAAACCCTAAAACCCAAACCCTAAACCCTAAACCCTAAACCCTAAACCCTAAACCCTAAACCCTAAACCCTGAACCCTGAACCCTGAACCCTGAACCCTAAACCCTAAACCCTAAACCCTAAACCCTCAGCCCAGCGGGAGGTTCGTCAAAGATCATCTGCAGCCGGCGGAGGACCTTGGCGAGTCAGCTTTCAACCTCATCCTGCTCTACAAGGCGAGTTTAGGGGGTATAGGGTTTAGGGTTTTGGGGTCTGGGTTTCGGGTTTAGGGTGTAGGGTTTAGGGTTTAGGGTCTAGGGTTTTGGGTTTAGGATTTAGGGAGTGGGGGGGGGGGGGGAGTTGACGGCGCGTCGTTGTTAGTGTCTTTTTTGGGAGGGTACCTGTACTTGGCCCTAAACGCTAAGCCCTAAACCCTAAATGATTCAAAGCCCTGCTCTACAGATTAGCTAGGGTTAGGGCTGACAAGCCTAAACGCTGAAAACCCGAAGCTCTCAAAGCCGAACCACTTCATGTGCAAACTTTGACTCCCAAACGCTTCCGCACATCTTCAGCACTCTTTCAGGTTACCAAACTAAATGGCCTTGATAGCAGCTCTCTGATAGCGAGTCTTGCATTCTGAAGGAGTTGGCGATCTACTTCGACGATCTGCGAAATGCAGCCCAGCCTGCATGAAGCTGGTCATTGCCGGGCGGACTGGGGAGTTGGGTTGAGGGTTTAGGGTTTAGGGTTTAGGGTTTAGGGTTTAGGGTTTAGGGTTTAGTGTTCAGGGGTTTAGGGGTTTAGGGTTTCGGGGTTTAGTTTTTCGGGTTTAGGGTTTAGGGTTCCAGGATGTGTGTAGTTGAAGCCAAGGGGCTTTGTTCCGACTGTTCCAATTCTTGCAAGTTCGTATTTTGCGAGTGCTTGCCACCAGCGGCGGGCAGGGGCGGTGCGCTTTCCAGCAGCTCAGGTCTATCCACCTCCGAAGAAGCTCGACTGCAGCTGACGCTAAGGGTCCATGCACCTCATTATTGCGTACTTTTGGGCCCTAAAGTCCCCTAAATAGGAGGTACTTTAAGGCCCAAGTATTCCCTATTTAGGTACATGGACCCTGAGGGTGAGTCTTGTACAGAGTCACCTTGATCCTCGCCGACGCTCAGCAGCGGGACGAATTTAATCAACACTTCTCAGGGCCCATACAGGGTGGGGCCCCCTTACTATACTAACTGTAGTTAAGGGACTTATAACCTAACTTAGGGTCCTTAATTATAACCCAATTTAGGGCCCTTGTAACTCTACTTATAACTAGGGGGCCCCACCCTGTATGCATGCCCCAGCCACGACAAGCCGAAGGGTCCACAGTTGTGGAATTGCCTGAACAGTTCCCATGTTGAACACCCTAGGCCCTAAACCCTAAGTCCTAAATCCTAAACCCCAAACCCTAAACCCTAAACCCTAAACCCTAAACCCCATACACCATACACCCTACACACTAATCTGAAATTGGAATTGTTTAACCCTAAGTTCTAGACGCGGCCGGTTGCTTTGAAGGAGTGAGAACGACTCGCGCCGGGATTTGGTCGAAGTCTTCGCGCGCTTCCTGCTGCAGATCCGGCGCCACCGGGAGCAGGCGAATTGACCAGGGGGTTTACGAAAGTAAGGGACCCTGAACATGGACCTCAGATATTTTCGGAAACCTCCCACCTATAGATCTTGATGTGGGTTGGGCTCTGGATGTTGTCTGTAGATATAATAAGAGTAAGTAGTACAGACCTGGGCATTTCCCAGGACCGGGGGGGGGGGGGGGGGGGTACCCCTTTTATACCCCAAATAGAACAGAAGCCCCCCTAAAGGGCCCCAAAAAGGGTACCCCTTTTTTCGGAAACCCCCGCCTCTTCCAATTGTGCATATGTGTATATATATATATATATATATATACACAGATGTGTATATATGCATGCAATGTATACATAGGCCACAAGGCATGAACAATCAGCAATGGAGAGGGCAACATCGGTCAGTGATTTGATAGTTTTGACCACCAAAATGTACCTTTTTGTGGGAACCGTCGCTATGGGGGTCCCTAGGCCCGGGGGGGGGGAATGTAAACGTATATATGTATGCGTATATACATGTGTATATATATATATATATTTATTTATTTATACTTATTCATATATTTGAATTATCTATTTATGTATTTGTTTGCAGGTGCATATGTATATGTAGATGTATAAGTGTATGCATAAATCTGTGTATACGTGTATGTACTATACATATATATATATAGAGAGAGAGAGAGAAGTGCGTGGCATGTCTATAGAGAGAAAATGAGACCCTGCACCCCGAACACAACTTAGATCAACCCGTGTGACTTCCACTACGTTCGAGGGATTGAGACTCGTACCTCTAAAGGTTCCCATTAATCTACTCCTAATGTGGCCCTTATACTGCCTTAGGGATCCCCAAAAAAGGGTCCCCAAAACCCAAGGGGTACAACCTTAAGGGTCCAAGGTACAACCCCTAGAATCCTAAACCTGAACCCTAAACCAAAACCATAAACCTAAACCCTAAACCCTATAAAGCCTCCAGAATGGCCCAGGTGGAGAGCGAGAACCTCCGAGATCTCATAGGAGGCTTGGACGGGTTGAGCCCCGACCTTCGAAGTCCTAAACCCTAAGCCCAACCCCCAAACCCCAAACCCTAAACCCTAAACCCTTAACCTGAACCCTAAACCCACCTGTTCCATGACTTGTATGATTCCTACCAGCTCAGGGTCGAAGTCGAAGCTGTGGGCTTGTTTAGGTGCTTGACCCACCCTCAACTTCTGTAGTCCCTAGAGAGCAAAACTGTGGGCCAGGGTGAACAGATGACCCAGAGAGAGAGGGAGAGAGAGAGAGAGAGAGAGAGCGATAGAGAGAGAGAGAGAGACAGTGAGACAGCGAGAGAGGAGAGAGAGAGAGAGAGAGACAGACAGAGCGAGAGAGACAGAGAGACAAAGAGAGACAGAGAGAGACAGAGAGAGACACAGGGAGAGACACAGGGAGAGACACAGGGAGAGAGAGCGCGAGAACGAGAGAGAGAGAGGCAGAGGGAGACAGAGCCCGCACAAACTCCCACAACCCTTATTATAGGAACCTCCCCCCCCCCCCCCCCCCACAAAAGGATGTTCCTGTCTTGGGAAAACCCTACAAGAATGACAGCGCCAAACACTAAACCCTAAAACTACACCCCCCCCCCCCCCTTCTCAAACCCTGAACCCTAAACCCTAAACCCTGAACTTAAACCCTAAATCCCACTGACCAGGCAGCAGCTTAAAGGATTCTGGTCAGCAGATGCCGGCCATCGCCGGCTGAAGCTGTTGCTTAGTCTCCCTGAGGGCCCATGTACCCATAGAGTATGTACCTCAACCCTAAACCATAAACCCCAAACCCTAAACCCAAACCCTAAACCCTAAACTCCTTTAAGGCCCAAGTGTCTACTATAAGGGTACATGGACCCTCTGGGTCTGTAGCCTCCTGGCACACGCAGCGGCTAAGTCCTTCCAGTGTAGGGCCACACGCCCTTGTGCGCCTTTGTCCTTTTTCTGAGGAGCATATGGGAACCCTTGTAAAGGTGTACATAAGGGTGTATCTATATATGTATATATGTACACATCATCTAAATACAGAAGACATATACATAATACATGTACATATATGTACATATATAGAAACATGTATACAAACCTTGGGGTATGAGGAACGAACATTCAGGGCCCATGTTAAAGTTGAGCACTTTCAGCCCTGAACCCTTGGATGCTTAAACCGCATACCCCTAAAGCCACTAAACCCAACAAAAACCCTAAACCCTTCGTTCCAAAAACCCTTATAAAAAGCTCTAAACTCTACACCCGTGTGCGGAGGACAAGGTGCGTGGAGGAGTCTTCATAGGTTACATCGAAAGCCTGCTTGCGTGGCTCAGCGTGTTGATGTTGAACCGTGCATCCCCCCCCCCCCCCCCCCGCCGCAAAGTACACCGTGTTCTACGGGCATGAGGCGTCCCCTTCGCAAGGCCCGTTATCAAAGGGACCATGCAGCTAGCCTTAGATCAATAAGGGCCAAGGTGCACCTTAATGGGATGATTTTTTGGCATCTTAAACGGACAGTTTGGGGCTGGCTTTTGCTACTGCAGTGTGAAGTACTGGCAGTTTGCTGGCTTAGGGCTTAGGGTTTAGGGTTTAGGGTTTATAAGGCTTAGGGTTTAGGGTTTAGGGTTTAGGGTTTAGCGTTTACTGTAAAAACAAAAATGTTGTTGAGCCCATGGTCACACCAGCCACGCCATGCAGGCCGCACGCACCCTGGCAAGGCAGTTATCGCTGTAGCAGATGGTGACGCCAGGGGCACTTCATGGATTACTTCTTGAACTCAGGGGCTTGTTTAGGGTTTAGGGTTTGGGGTTTAGGGTTTAGGGTTTAGTTGTACAAGGTCAGTTCGAATGTGTAATCTTATAAACGAAAGCACATCAGATCTCGCTACTTGTAAATGCCCACTCCTGCCCTCTGGTCGCCCGTAGTAATTCAGCAGCTCTGTACACATTGTGTTTGCAGAATTCGATGCGCGAAGAGCCCGCGGGCACTTCAAACACAACAAGACGGGAGTCATGTAGGCCTACTAAACCCTAAACCCTAAACCCTAAACCCTAAACCCTAAACCCTAACCCTAAACCCTAAACCCTAAACCGCAGCTCTGCTGTCCTGACTTGCATACCTCGCACTGAGAGGACAACTTTACCCAGAACGTCTTCTCTTTCCCCGACAACTCTTGCCTGCCATCTCGAAAGCCCGAAACCCTGAAGCCAAGAGGATTAGGGTTTGGGATTTGAGTTCTTAAGTGTAGGGATGAGGGTTTAGGGTTTAGGGTTTAGGGTTTAGGGTTTAGGGTTTAGGGTCAGCCCAATCCCCCTAACCCCGAAGCCCCACCTTGACCTGCAGGAGGGGCTCAGGGATTCCAGGGCAGCGAAACGTAGTTTAGGGTTTAGGGTTTAGGGTTTAGGGTTTAGGGTTTAGGGTTTAGGGTTTA
Organism: Symbiodinium natans; assembly: GCA_905221605.1. Classification (NCBI taxonomy): domain Eukaryota; class Dinophyceae; order Suessiales; family Symbiodiniaceae; genus Symbiodinium; species Symbiodinium natans. The sequence continues at coordinate 206,280 of CAJNDS010002792.1, read as the reverse complement.
GGGTTTAGGGGGTTCAACCTAGTCTGTTTCAGCTTACGTTGTTCAGATCAGTTGGGTTCAAAAGTTAGTTTCTTTCACCTTGGTAGGGCGGTCCAAGTCTTTTTGGTTCAGTTGGATGTTTAGATTAGAGTTTTTAGGGTTTAGGATTTTAGGTTTTAGGGGTTAGGGTTTAGGATTTAGGGTCCAATTCTTTAAGGGTTGATATCTGTGGCGTCGAAATCTTGTGAACCTAGTTGGGCTCAAGCTTTTATTGCGGTTCACGCTTTGGGATTTCAGCGAGTTTGGGGTGTAAGGTCTGGGCTTTGGGCTTAGGGCTTATAGGGCTCAGGGTTTAATTTAGGGTCTTTCTTTTAGGATTTGAGGCGTAGGGAAAGAACAGGTTGTTGGGTCCAAGGATTGATCACGTGTGATATAGGGGTTGATCCTTCCAAGCGCTTGGGATGATTTGTCCCCACTTGGCCGTCTAGTTTAGTATTTGGACCCTGTTTTCTAGTTCTTTGTTGTTGGGGAGACCTGGTTTAAGTGCAAGCAGAATCCAGCAAACCTGAAACCCTGAACCCTAAACCCAAAATTTTCGGCGCATGTAGGTATCAGCTGGGGGAGCTCTATGCCTAGTGCTCCAAGCTGAGGCCTATACCGATACCCTACAAGCCCTGTAAACTCTACAATCCGACAACCCTTACAAGACCCGTAAATCAATGAACTCTGTCAGGCCGATAAACCACCTCCTGTAAACCATATGTGCGCACGTTCCCTCAACCCCATAAACCCCTTAACCCCTTAACCCTAAACCCTACACCCTACACCCTACACCCTACACCCTACACCCTAAACCCTAAACCCTAAACCCTAAACCCTAAACCCTAAACCCTAAACCCTAAACCCTAAACCCTAAACCCTAAACCTGAACCCGAAACCCTAACCCCAAAACCCGCAACCCGCCTTGTTGCCGCTTCCACGCCGCTCCCCAACGGTGCCCATGGCACGGTCCATGCACGCTTCGGGTGGAGTGAGCCGAGTCTGCCATCGAAAAGCAGCCACGGACGAACAAGGGGTTGTGGTTTTGGGGCTGACCCAAAAGCTCCTATGTAGTACCTTGGTAAGGTAGTATACCATCATCCCCTAAAACTAACCCAAAAAGGAACTACACAGGAGCCTTCAGGTAGGGTCCTCTGGCTCAGGGTCTCTGGCTCACCGCTTGGGCCCCACACTGGATGTTAAGATCTGGGGCTGAATATATCAGGAAAGATTCCTGAAATTTGTCCTTAGGGATCCTAATACGACTTAAGAGTGCTTGCCCTTTAATTAAGAGGTCTCCGGGAATGCAATACCTGCATGAGACTTTTGGCAGAGGGGGATTTCCCAAAATAAGGAACACCGCGCCTAAGTACAGCCCCAACTACTACAATCCTTATTGCAAGAACCAACGAAGGGTACACACCATTTCACCTGGCTGGTGTGGTTACGTTAAACCCCACACTCTGAACCCTAAACTTTATGCCCTTAGGCTCAAAATAGTCCAAAAGCCTTCAAGAATAAGGCTTTTGGGACCCAGAAACCTTAAAAGAAGAGTCCTTGGACCCTTAGGGATATACTCTACAAGCTGAACCCTAAACCCTAAACCCTAAACCCTAAAGACTTGAGCCACTCTGCGTTGCTTTCGGCCCGAAGCATCGACTTATTGTGGCTCTTGCTTCTGTCGACGCCATGGGTGCAACCGTCTCGAAGATTTCCGAGGCTGGGCACGTATCTATATATACAGATATATATGTATATACACATATATACATATCTATGGGTTTAGGGGGTAGGGTGCAGGGTTTTCGAAAAAAATGTTGGTACCCCTTATACACCCCTAAATACTATAGAATCCTTTAAAAGGAACCCCAAATTAGGTGCCCCCTATTTTCGGAAACCCCCATGTAGAGTGGCCGGTCCCCGCTGGTCGGTGCCCGCTACTGTCATTTACTTAAGAGGTTTAGCGAAAAGGTTTTAGTGCTTAGGGTTTAGGTTTCGGGAGCGGAAATTATAAGGTACCTAGTCTCCCTTTCTCCTCACCAAGAGAACTCGACATATTTTCTTGGGTTTGAGGCCGCAGTGGGGTCCAAAATTCAACGCGGCCGCGGGACAGGGATGCGGAAATCATGTCCAGAAGCACTTTGAGACAATCCTTCTCAAACCCTGCAATCTGGAGTTCGGGATCCATGAAACGGGCTGCGGGTTTAGAGGTTTTAATTGGGGGGTTTTATAAGGGTTTTCGGGGTTTCGGGGTTTTGGTTGGCATCGTTTAGGGTTTGGGGGCTTAGGGGTTTACCATGAAATTATTTAGGGTTTTGGGGATTTGGGGGTTTCGGGGTTCAGGGACCGCGTGTCTGCACGAGGTGCTTAGCTCCACCCGAGCAAAGAAGGCGGGAGCCGCTTTCGCCAGTCAGCCTGCGTCAGTTTGTGTTGCGAGTTTCCCTAAGGGTCCATGTACCTTTATAGTCTATACTTGGCCCCTAAAGCTGCTATATAGGAACCCCTTTAAGGCCCAAGTATCTACTATATATGTACATGGACCCTTTGGGTTTTTGCTGCGGAGGAGCCGAAGTCTTCTAAGATAGGGTTTAGGGTTTCGGGTTTCGGGCTTCAGGTTTAAGATTTAGAGCCTGTTCAGTGCAGAGCAGCTATCCCTGAACCCTGAGCTCTTTAACCCTAAAACCCGAACCCCAACCCCTAAACCCTAAGAAGAGAGGGGGGGGGTAGTAGGGAGACCCACGAAACTATTCGCCCGAGCCCATTTCGGCACGTGCAGGCCAAGACAAGGATGTCGAAGCTTGTCTCGGTGGCGCCCTGAGATCAGCTTGCCTCCGCCCTTGTAGGGTGTAGGGTTTAGGGTTTAGGGTTTAGGGTTTAGGGTTTAGGGTTTAGGGTGTAGGGTGTAGGGTGTAGGGTTTAGGGTTTAGAGTTTAGGCCCCCCGCACACCCCCAAGTACTCATGCATGAGCGCCTATACCTTTCTGGGAGAAGTAGTGTCGAGGATTCTGGTTTAGGGTTTAGGGTTTGGGGTATTTGTGCACAACTTGATGGGGTCTACTGGCTGTATAAGGCCACTTCTGAAGTAGGGTCCCTTTTGGGGTTTACTTCCCATAGCCTAGAGTCTAGAATTCCAAAAGCTTGACGCGAAAACGGCCTTCCCCTTAAAGTCCATGTACCCATATAGCATATAGGAACCCCTTTTTAAGGCCCAAGTAATAAACAATATGGGTACATGGACCCTTTGGGCTCCCATCTGGAACAACCCATAGCAACCCTAAACCCGAAAACCCATGGCCCATGTTCACACCCAATGTGATTCAGAGAGGCCGTGCCATGAGAGGTCGTTGCAGGTTTGGGTTTCAGGCACGCTGCCTACAGGGTGGGGCCCCCTAGTTATAAGTAGAGTTACAAGGGCCCTAAATTGGGTTATAAGGACCCTAAGTTAGGTTATAAGTCCCTTAACTACAGTTAGTATAGTAAGGGGGCCCCACCCGTAGGGCATGGGGCTCATAGGGCTTAGGGTTGCGGTTGTGGGTTTCGGGTTTGGGGTTCAGTGTGGTGGGGTTTTGACTTTTGGGCTGCAAGAAGACTGAGCGAGCAAGGGGGGGGGGGGGGGGGTGGGAGGCAGGGGAAGGAGGAGAAAGCGAGAGAACGCCAACGAAACGTCGATACACATTGAGATAAAGCCCTAAACCCTAGACCCTAATCTTTGTCATAGTGGGATAACATTTTACATTTTTAAGGGTACTTAAACTCAATAAGAATAAAATTTTAAATTTTATTACTATCCCAACTATAAACCAGTAATTAATCCCTAAACCCTAAACCCTAAACCCTAAACCGTAAACCCTAAAGCCTAAACCCTAAACCCTGAACCCTAAATCCTAAACCCTAAAGACCCTAAAGACCCTAAAGACCCTAAAGACCCTAAACACCCTAAACACCCTAAACACCCTAAACACCCTAAACCCTAAACCCTAAACCCTAACCCGCCCTGTATCAACAAACCGAAGCTGCACGCCGCACCCCGCGTCAAAGGACTTGCCCAGCCCCTGTTCCTGGACAGGGCCTTGCTTTCAAAACACCTGGTTTAGGGTTTAGGGTTTAGGGTTTAGGGTTTAGGGTTTAGGGTTTAGGGTGTCACCCATAACACGAGGTACCCCCAAGAAGAAGAACTACAATCTAAGGGCCACATGTGGAGTTTCGGGTCAGAAGTTTTGTTTAGGTTTTAGGTGTAGGATTGAGGGTTTAGCTAGACCTTACACCCAGCAATCCTCAGCCTGATTCTCAGAAAGCCTGGTGGTTGGGCGGCCACTTGCTGTGGACGGGCGTCACGGGCGCAATCATCCTTGCGGTGCCAGCCGGGATCCAAAGCATCAGGGTTTAAACCCTAAGCCCTCAACCCTCAACCCTCAACCCTAAACCCTAAACCCTAAACCCTGGGACTAAACCCAGGGTTTAGGGTTTAGTAGCCCTAGGGCTCTAACCTTAAGTAACCTTAATATTGGGTTTTAGGGTTTAGGGTTTAGGGTTGAGGGTTTAGGGTTTAGGGTCCCTGGAAGTATAGGGCGTAGCCCAAATTGCAAAAACACGGAGCTAGAAATGGTTTAGGGCTCAGGTGATCCTGAACCCTAAACCCCAAACCCCAAACCCTAGACCCTAGACCCTAATCCCTACAGTTGAGAGTTCCCGAATGGGGAAAAACCCTAAACCCTAAACCCTAAACCCCAAACCCTAAACCCTAAACCGTGGGTGACCCCAGCTTCGCGATGTTGAGGGCTTAGGGGTTTGGGGTTTAGTAGGGCTTAGGGTTTATGGTTTAGGGTTTAGGGTTTAAAGGGTTTAAAGGGTTTAGGGTTTAGGGTTTAGAGCTAACTGCAGCTAGCACCAGTGATACATCCAGAAGGGTTCTGGTAACCTCACTGTTGTCTGGTACGGGGCACCCGGAACTGCTAGTTGCTTAAGACCCCCCCCCCCCAAAAAAAAAGAAAGAAAGTAAGATATTCTTCCTTAGAAAGTGATAGCCGATAGAGGCAGTATTATCTTTTGTGGGGGTTCTTCAGCTCTTCAGCAAAGTAGTCCAGAAACCTTGATAGCCCCTGGCGGAGCACGCGGCGGAGCCTTGAACCCTAAACCCCCAAGCACTAAGGCCTCAAGCCTAAACCCTACATCCCAAACCTAAACCCCAAACCCTAAACCCCAAACCTTAAACCCTAAAACTCAAACTCCAAACATGCTCAGGTCTTCTTCGAGTACGAGCGGGAGTGCCAGTTGCTGGTCTCTCGTCCCAAAGCCTCCGAGCAATGTGTGTGCTTCAAGGGCTTTTGTGGCAGACGTTGTTTCCAGGTGCAAAGTCTGATGGTTTAGGGGTTTAGGGGTTTAGGGTGTAGGGTCTAGGGTTTAGGGTTTAGGGTGTAGGGTTTAGGGTTCAGGGTTTAGGGTTTAGGGTTTAGGAGGACTTCGGAAGTTGAGCATGTTGCATAGGTCAAACTTTTGGGGAGTCACATCAACCGACACCTCCCTCCACGGTTTGGCGAACTCAGCTGAAGCCTGTGCCCACGGCAACCTTTGGGTTTAGGGTTTAGGGTTTAGGGTTTAGGGTTTAGGGTTTAGGGTTTAGGGTTTAGGGTTTAGGGTTTAGGGTTTAGGGTTTAGGGCGTTTTGGGGTTTCATAGGCTCACCTGGACCCGCAGACTTGGTTATTTCCTTTTGTGGGTGCATTCGAAGAGTAATCATAGGTACCCCAAGCAGTTAACTAGCGAATTCGATGCCTCAAGGGACTAAAGGAGGGACCATTCTAAGGGATTTAGGGGTTAGTTCGGGGCTACTCAGGTATACAGGCACTATACAAGGTATATATAGGGGAATAATGTTCAGGGCCCCTTCAAGGGGTCCCTCCTTATACCCCTTAGGGGTCGTAGCAGTTGAAGATGACACTTCGTAAATCTGCCGGGGCTCGTTGAAGTCCAAGGTTCCCAGTATGGGGCCCTTAGTAACCCTTATATACACTCTACATCTTAAGGGCCCATACTTTCGGATCCCTATAAGCAAGGGTAAGCGACCACCACCACGGGCCCATACCTCCAACCGCAGATGAAGCCAGCTTTCACATGGTGCGATGTTTGTTCTAGAAGGCTATGCGTTAAAAGTTAGAAGAGGGCTATGCGTTAGAAGTTAGAAGAGCGAGATGAGGGACAAACGAGGGACCCTTGATGCATTGACCCTAAGGGGTCTAAGTACCCATAGAGTAGATATTGGGGCCCTAAAGCTACCGTCTAGGAATCCCTTTTTTTAGGCCCAAGTATGTGCTGCACGGGTGCGTGGACCCCTTGGGATGATCTACCAAGGAGCAGAACGCCCAGATGCAGAGCTTGCAGCTACAGGCGACCCACACCAGTTAGTGGCGGCCCCTCAGTCTCTTCAGCCTTCTGCAGAAGTAGCCACACAAAGCTGCGGCGTGTAGGATGGCTGAGTGTTTCCACAGGAACTCTAAGATATGGGCTTAGGATTTAGGGGTTCGGAGTCAGGGGCTTCAGGGGTTAGGGTTTAGGGGTATAGGAGTTACTGCGGGCGTTGGGGTTGAAGGTTTAAGCATATAAGGAGACTTTGGGCTCATAGTGTGGGGCGGAGGTTCACAGGTATAGGAGCTACTCTGGGCTTAGGGCTCAGGGGTTGAGGGAAAAGGGCTAAGTAGGGGTTTAGGAGTTACACCAGATCCCCATGGTGGGGGAAAGGCAGGGGGGGCGGGGATCCCTAAACCCTACACCCTCGCCTCACTAAGTCAGAAGGGTGCTTACCAAAGTCTCTCAGCCATCCAACACAACGTGAGCAGCCGCTTCACGGGTTTAGGGTTTAGGGTTGAGGGTGTAGGTTTCAGGGTTTAGAGTTAAGGGTATAAGGTCACCTTCCATGTAGCGGCGATTGATGCCAGAACATTTCCCGAGGGCCTGGGAAGACCCTGAGCCACAGCAGAACAACATGGTGTTGGGTTTAGGGTTTAGGGTTTGGGGTTTAGGTTGAGGGATATTGAGAACTAGGAGCCAGTAAGCCCTTAATCCATTTTTCTAGGGTTTAGGTTCCCTTAAAACCCCCTTCTAAACCCTAAGCCCAAATTTATAGCCCGAAACCGTCGAATCCTCGTGATCCCCGGACGTTCATACTTACCCTGATTAGGTCTAAGAGCACCTTAGCTGGGAATCATTTCGCAGGGATTTATATACCCTAAATCCTAAAACCCTAAATACCTAAAGCCCTAGTCCCTTAAACCCTTTCAACCCCAAACCTTATAAACCCTAAAACCCTAAACCCTATTAACCCTATAAACCCTAAACCCTCAAACCCGAAACCCTATAAACCCTTTTAAGGCCCGACCTCGTCTTTTGGCGTTGAACCCCTGCGCATCAACCCCTTGAGGCACGTGTTTGTTTGCGCATGAGGTGGCGGTCCCTAGTCTCCCCCGGTCGGGGTGTAGGGTTTAGGGTTGAGGGTTGAGGGTTGAGGGTTGAGGGTTGAGGGTTGCGGGTTGAGGGTTGAGGGTTGAGGGTTTGGGTTTACAGAATGCCTAGGGTTGGCGTCCCAGAACGGTTTCACGAACAGTGTTCAACGAAGCGTTTTCAACGAACGTTTGCAACGAAAGCTTTCAACGATCATTTTCAACGAACATGTTCGACGAAGGTTGTCTCTTTTGGACTCTATTCTTTCGTAATCATTGAACCCCATGCTTGGGGATCTGTAAAACCTGCTTCACAGGAATCGTCTAGGGCTCCAATAACGTTTTGAACGAAAGTTTCGAGCGAACGTTTTGAACAGCTTTGAGTTTTTAACGCTTGGAGGGGGAAGGCCCCAGAGGTTTAAATCTAAGTGAATCGAGCATTTTGGCCTTCCATGGGCGCTTCAGAGTAATTTGCTTACACTCGGCTTGTCCCCGAATTTAGACAAAGCATGGGACATTCAGAATGGTACCACATACAACTTCTATCTATTTTGTCTTGGGGGCTTAAGGTTTAGGGTTTGGTTTAGGGCACCTACAGGTGCGTTTGCAGTTAGGCCGCCCCAAAGGGGACAGCCCCCACACAGCGTGTGTAGGGTTAACAGGTTCAGGGGTTTAGGGTTTAGGGTTAACAGGTTCAGGGTTAGGGCACATAACGGGTGCAGGGCTTAGGGCAACTGCACAGGGTTTAGTCTTCAGGGCAGTGTAGGCAGTAACCCTAAACCCTAAACCCTAAACCCTAAACCCTAAACCCTAAACCCTAAACCCTAAATCCTAAACCCTAAACCCTAAACCCTAAACCCTTTTTTCTTGCATGTAGAGCTGTAGAGCCGGGCCCTCGTGGAACGGAGCAGATCAGGAGTTTCACATAGTAGGTGAGTTTTGCCACTCCAACACACACACCCGGACGCAGGACGCCGGACGCCCTCATGCCCTAAACCCTAAACCCTAAACCCTAAACCCTAAACCCTAAACCCTAAACCCTAAACCCTAAACCCTAAACCCCGAAGACTGGTAGCCCCATCTATATTGCAAGGTGCTGCAAAGGTGTGGAAGGTATGTCAGAACATGGCGGACCCTGGACGCCACCGATATTACCATACCCGAACCCCCCTAAACCTGTAAAAGCCTAGCACCCTCAACTCTGAAGCCCAAAAGCCCTAAAGCCAAAACTCTCAAATCCCTGAAGCCCCACACCTTAAACACCGAAACCCTAAAGCCCTAAAGCCCTACCCCCTACACCTTCATCACTGAAGCCTTTGTGCCCCAAACCCCCAAACCCTACATACGCCTTAAACCCTCAAGCCCTGAACCCTAAACCCTAAACCTTAAACCTTAAACCCTAAACCCTCAACCCCTAAACACTAAATCCCTTGAGTTTCGGCTCTATGCTGCCACCCAGCCTGAAGCTTATAATGCCAGGTTCAGGGTTTAGGGTTTAAGGTTTAGTGTTTAGGGTTTAGGGTTTAGGGTTTAGGGTCTCCAGGAGCCCATAAAGCATACAACCCTGCAAGGCCTAGAAGCCTATATAACCGGCAGCCCTATGAAAACCCTAAAGCCTAAACCCTATGAATCCTATAACCCTCTAAGCCTGGAAAGCCCATAAGCCCTATAAACCCTCTCTAAGGCCTGAAAATACGACAAGCCCAGACCCCGTTCCTCAAAGTTCGAAACTAGGAGCCAGTGTGGGCCCAAACCCTAAACCCCAAATCCTCATTCCGTCTTTTTGGGCTTGTGTTACCTGAGACCCTATAACTCTCATCCCCTTTTACGGTGGAGCTCCCTTACAATCTTAGCGCCGTGGTCATTCCCAGGTTATTCCGGGGCCCCGAAACCCTGAATCCTGAACCGTGAACCCTAAACCCTAAACCCTAAACCCTAAACCCTAAACCCTAAACCCTAAACCCTAAACCCTAAACCCTAAACTCTAAACTCAAAGAAAGAGCCTGGGCAGCACGTGCACCAGCCGATACTGTAGCACGGTAACACTTCCCAGGGTCCGCCGGCAGCGACCAAAGACGACTCGGAGCTGCTGAGGGGGACGAGGGGCTTATGGGGTTTAAGGTTTAGGGTTTAGGGCTTAGGGTTTAGGGTTTAGGGTTAGGGCTTAAAAGGTTTAGGATAATTAGGGCTTAAACAGTTTAGGGTTGCGGGGCTTAAGGTTCAGGGCTAGGGGGGTTCTAGGTTGCTTGTTACGCGCGAAGCCCTGAACTGTGGTCGCCCTCGGGAGGGTTTAGGGTTTAGGGTTTAGGGTTTAGGGTTTAGGGTTTAGGGTTTAGGGTTTAGGGTTTAGGGTTTAGGGTTTAGGGTTTAGGGTTTAGGGTTAGGGTTTAGGGTTTAGGGTCAGTTCCACGGAGCCCCCCCAGTGGCATCGTGGGATCAAGCTGACAAGGCTGCGTCCGTGTCCCCGAAGTCATGTGGAGACCTAGGTCGGCCCTGAAGGTATATCTAATATTGGGTTTAGGGTTTAGGGTTTAGGGCTGAGGGTTTCGGGTTTAAGGTTTAGGGTTTTTGGTTTAGGGTTTAGGGTTTAGGGTTTAGGGTTTAGGGTTTAGAGGATCTTAAACTCTTGGTTGAAGACTTTAAGAGGATCATACTTAGGAAAGCTGTTCAGAGGGTTTTTCGGGCCAACCTAGCTACAGGTGCGCGAAGAGAAGCACGAAAAGGTTCGTTGCAAAGCTCTGACGATGCTGCCACGAACACGCCGAGGTGGACTCCCTGAACCTAAGCCCTAGACCCTATAGACCCTAGACCCTAGACCCTAGACCCTAAACCCTAAACCCTCAACCCTAAACCCTAAACCCTAAAAACCCTTCAAAAACAACCCCAAATCTTAAACTCCCAAACCCTGCCTGCAATCGCGAGCACTACAAGTGAGCAGGAGATCCAACCGCCCAAGGACCAAGTACCGGCTCAAGAATCTTCAGAAGTAGGTTTAGGGTTTAGGGTTCAGGGTTTAGGGTTTAGGGTTTAGGGTTTAAGGTAGCTGGTTGGGGGATCCTTGTGGGGTTTACCACTTGGTGGATCGGCCCCGTACCTAGAACTCAAGTAGAAGCCTCAAATGCCTAGAATCTTATACCCTGAAGTCTGTTGAGCCTACTAGGACTATTGAGGCTGTTCCTGACTTGCGGGGGTTTCGAAGACCTGGGTAGACTACTATTTGCTTAAGAACCCCCCAAAAAACAAACACAAGGTAATCTTCCCCATATTGTCTGTATATGGAAGGTTTTGTTTTTTTTTTTTTTGTTGGGGTGGGGGGTTCTTAAGCAAGTAGTAGCAGAAGAGTGCCATGGCGCCGAAGCGCACCGCTTCTCCTGGAGCCGTGGCGCAGAAGGAGCCAGAGCTGTCTCAGGCTGCCCCCCCCCCCCCCCCCCAAGGTTTGGGTTTAGGGTTTAGGGTTTAGAGTTTAGGGTTTAGGGTTTAGGGTTTAGGGTTTAGGGTTTAGGGGTTCGGGGTTAGGGGTTAGGGGTTAGGGGTTTAGGGTTAGGGTCTAGGGATTAAGGTTTACGGTTTAGGTTTTAAGGTTCCATGTACCCATATGCGTGTTTCCGAAATTAGGGGTACCTTATTTGGGTCTTCACTATAAGGGAATCTTACTATTTGGGGGTCTATACTAGTGTTCCCGTATTCGGAGACCCCTAGCAAGTAGATATTTGGGCCCCTAAAGCTTCGGTTTCGGAACCCCCTTTAAGGCCCACGTGTAAACTATAGGGGTGCATGGACCCTGTTGCCCCAGACCAGTTTGGGTACGGAGTGACTAGCCTTCAGGTTTTTTTTCTCTTACGGAGACCACCACATAGACGGTGGACATGTTCGTAGCGTTGTTTCGATCTGGTTTCAGCCCAAACGTCTCTAACCTGTGGTCCCATGGGATTCTCCTGCCGTTGGCTCTTGATTATTCTATATTTGCCGGTACTTCCGGGGTCACTATTGTGTCCTTCAGGGGTTCGAGTAACCGAATAATGTACCTGGAAGTCTAGGGTTTACCTGGGTTTTGGAATACAATTTCTGTAGCTGACATTTGCGGTGCATCGTCCAAGCCAAGTCCACGAAAATTGCAGGAGAAGGTTCATCTCCAGGAGCCCCAAACCCTAAGCGACGAGCAGAGCCGACGGTTCGCTGCGTTTCAGCATGGAACGGAAGTGCGCCTGGAGAGCCTCCAGGGCCAAGTCGACCACGTGGTGGTCCGGGAAGGCGACATTGGCGGCCGCGGCTGGCTGCTGGTGGCAAAGGTCAATTCGGCGGCGACCAGCAGCGTCGGTGGGGCAAGCCCCGCTCAAGGGTGGGTGCCGTGGGAGTACTACGCTTTAATACTTTTTTGGGTTCTGGGTTCCTATGGTAGGTAATTATACTTATCAAGTACATACTTTTTTCCCAGGGTCTACTCCCAGGTAGGGTTGCCAGCATTGTATTTGCGTTTCTGGCGCATGGGCCTTGTGGGACTCCGGCCCTAAACCCACTGTACAGCGGCTTGAAGACCCAAGGTTAGACTCCTACTAAGCCCCCTACAGGCCCTAAACCCGAAACCCTAAACCCTAAACCCTAAACCCACCCTGTACAGGTACATGGACCTTGTGCATCTCCCCACCCCAAAGATGATTTTTTTCATAGGAGATTCAGCCCATAAGCCAAGCGTTCATCAACAGGGGTTCTGGCGCTTCGGGTTCTGGCGTTTCGGGTTTAGGGTTGAGGACTTAGGGTTTACTAAGGGTTTTTGGGTGGTGTAGAGGGTCTGTACCTACATGGGCTATTATACCCTATAGCCCCTTAAAAAGGCCCTTTATAGGGTTGGTTAGGGGAATGATAAGGCCTAATAGCCCATGCTGGTAAGGTTTGTAGGGTTTGGGGGTTTGGGGCTGGGGATGCTTGGCAACAGAGGGTTTAGAGGTTTAATCGGGGCCTGCAGGAGGTATCGGGGCAAGGTTCAGTTTTAGGGTGTGGGGTTCAGGACTGAGCACTTTGGGTTTAGAGGGTTTGTAAAGGGCTTAGGGTTTAGGGTTTAGGGTTTAGGGTTTAGGGTTTAGGGTTTAGGGTTTAGGGTTTAGGGTTTAGGGTTTAGGGTTTAGGGTCAACAGCTTTGCCGAAATCACGGTCCTTTTGCGGGATCCTTTTCGTCATGGTCTATAAGGGTAGTTATACGGGGCCTTCATATGGTGGGTCTGTAAGGGGTATAATCGCTTCCGCCTACTACTAAACCCCCCTAATTTTGATTATTATTTTTCCCGGACCCTGCCGGCACCCAGCCCAATACTAAACCTGTTTGAGAATTAGGGGCGGAGGGTTCAGGGCCTTCGACCTTGAGTTGAGCCATTAGCGTTTCAGGATTTAGGGCTGAAGGCTGACAGGATCCAGGGCTCAGGGCTTAGAGGTTTAATTATTAGGTTGCGGAATTCAGGTTTAGGATTTAGACCCCCCCCTAATCTTAAATATTTTTCGGGCCCAGGCGAATTTCAGAATTAGGGAGGGGGGGGGAGGGATTTAGTATTAGGGGCAAGGGATTATAAGGCGTACCCTTTTCAGGGCCCATACTAAGGGACCATGAAACCCTAAACCCTAAACCCTAAACCCTAAACCCTAAACCCTAAACCCTAAACCCTAAACCCTAAACCCTAAACCCTAAACCCTAAACCCTAAACCCTAAACCCTAAACCCTAAACCCTAAACCCTAAACCCTAAACCCTTGGAGTTGGGTGGCAGGTGAGACGGCGACACGAAGGCGGCGCCGAAGCGAAAGGAAGAGAGAAGCCAGAGCCGAGCAAGGACATGGGGTTTAGGGTTTAGGGTTTAGGGTTTAGGGTTTAGGGTTTAGGGTTTAGGGTTTAGGGTTTAGGGTTTAGGGTTTAGGGTGTAGGGTGTAGGGTTAAGGTTTTAGGGTTTAGGGTTTAGAGCAAGGACAGCAGGTTGACAAGGCAAAAAATTAGGGGTTAGTGTGGGTGTGGGGTTTAGGGTTTAGGGTTTCGGGTTTAGGGTTTAGGGTTTAGGGTATGTGGTTGATTGATTGTGTGTGTGCGCTCGTGGGTTTAGGGTTCATCTGGACCTCTTAAGGGACGGGTGCCTCCAGCATTTGAGCGGCAGGACGCCACGCCGGACAAAGACGAGCTTCTTGGTCTGGAGTGAAAGGGTCACCCCCCCCATTCCTTAGAGTAATCCCTAAATCCGAAACCCTAAACCCTAAACGCCAGTTGTCTATTGTTTAACAAAGAATCAATAGGGCATCTAAAGGCGTTGTAGGGCTTAGGGTTGCTCTTTCACTCTGGACGTCAAGCTGCCTGAAAGATGGCAATGCGACACCCAAAGGTTCCAATGCGGTGTTGGGGTTTAGGGTTTAGGGTTTAGGGTTTAGGGTTTAGGGTTTAGGGTTTAGGGTTTAAGGTTTAGGGTTTAGGGTTTAGGGTTTAGGGTTTAGGGCTTAGGGCTTAGGGCTTAGGGCAACATTTTCGATATTGGTCCATGACTGCCCCCTTCGGGGTTTCCGAAGTCTGAGTCTGACAATAGCCCTAAACCCTAAACCCTAAACCCTAAACCCTAAACCCTAAACGACATCCTCTATTCCCCGAAGGAAGGATATGTTCATTTTTTTTTTTGGGGGGGGGGGGGTCTCGGGGCATGCGTATCTGGACTCACATCAAGGAAGGGTGTATTACCAGTCGGTCCATGTGCCATTCATTGGATATGCTTAGGCCCTAAGGCTGCCATTGGTACCCTTTTGCCCCATTTCCTGGTTTCAAGGCTCCTTTAGAAAGCAACCCACCCTAAACCCTAAACCCTTGCAAAACCCTAAAACCCTAACACCCTAAAACCCTAAACCCAAAACCCCAAATATGATATGGTGTACTTCGTACTGTTCAGGGACATTTGCCTCCACCCTGATGTCGGAGGCGGGTGGAGCCCACGACCAGCCGGCCGAAGTTCCGCCAGCAAGACTCAGCCCCTTGAGGGCTTTTGAGTGCTTCTAAGGTCCATAGGGATAGTTATGGTGTAGGGTTTAGGGTTTAGGGTTTAGGATTTAGGGTTTAGGGATATTGATAACTAGGACCCAGAGTAGGCCCTTGTTCCCTGTTTTTAGGGTCTGGGGTTTAGGTTCCCAGGTCAGTCCTGGCTCTAGATAGGGACAGTTACTCTTTGGTGTTTATTTGGGAGAGGGATTTCTTTGCAGCAGGGACCAAACGCGGGAGGAGAGCTTAGAGAACTGTGGCCATCACAAGGTTCTTATGGCCTAGAGGCGTGTGGGGGGGGTCTAGGGGTTGAAGCTCTGGCAGTCATGAGTCTTTCCCAACGTATGGGACCGAAACCCCTCATTATGTACCTCCAAAATGCGACACTCCTGGGTATAGGAACCCCCAAAAAGCGTTTAGGGTTTGGGTGCCTTCGTTGGGAGTTCCCATAGAATGTTTTGGGTTGAAAGAGGAGTGTCGGGGGTGTGGTAAGAGAATTGGCATACTGATGCTTTTGATTCTTGGGGCTTTGGGATGTGCAGTGGAGTTCCGCATGAGTGTGAGGCTGAACTGGCCTACATGCCAAGGCCAAATTAATCCCAAAAGCCAACACCCAAAAAAGGGAAGCGCCACAAACCCGAAACCCCCGTAGGTAGACGTGCCCGCAAACTGTAAACAGTAAACTGTAAACTGCAGGTCTGCTCGTCTAGGCGACAGGACGGCCTTACCCTTCCCCCGCCCCGGCCCCCCCCCCCCCCCTCCCCCCAGTAAGCTTCAGAGCGGTAGCAGGCACAACGACCCACCCCCAAACCCTTGACCCTAAGCCACGTAATTGAGCCCCTAGACCCTAAAGCCTAGGCCCTAATCCTAAGCCCAAGCCGTGTAAACCCTACTAAAAATCTATAAACCCTGTAATCCCTACAAACCTTTCAAAACCTAAACGATAAACCCTATACATCCTATCAGCCCTACAAATCCTATAAACCCTATAAACCCTTTCACCCCTATAAACCCTATGAAGCCCTATAAACCCCAAGCCCCAGCAAGCTCGAGGTCTTTAAGCCCTAATTAAGGCCTAAACCCTATAACCCCTGGAAACTCTATAAGCCCTGCAAGCCCTACAAACCCTGCAAACCCTCTGAACCCTAAACCCTAAACCTCTATAGATTCGAGGTCTATGCCCTGAAGCCCGACGTGCGCTGGCTCCGGCCGAGCTGGGCGTTCCCGCTCTATGCAGGGACGCTGCTGCTCACTCTCGTGCCCTGGGTGCTGGTAGCGTTTAGGGTTTAGGGTTTATGGTTTATGGGTTTTAGGGTTTAGAGGGTTTTTAGGGTTTTGTTTAGGGTTTTTAGGGTTTAGAGGGTTTGGGGTTCAAGGTTTAGGGTTCAAGGGCGCCCTAGACCCTAAACCCGAAGCCCTAGCCTTGGTGTTCAGGGCTTAGGACTGATGACCCTAAGCCCTAAGCCCTAAGCCCTATAACCCTAAACCCTAAACCCTAAACCCTAAATTTAAGAGCCTCCGCCGACCCCGCTGGAGCATAGTTGAGAGGTCTAAACCCGCTCGCATGGTTCGAACTGTGAAACGTTTGGGGGGGGGTAGGGGGTAGCACGAGGACAAGCGCAAGCCAAAAAAACAGGGGAGGGGGGGTGGGGGGGGTTGGGGGGGGTTGGGTGGGGGTGGGGGGGGGGGGTGGGGGGGGGGTGGGGGGGGGGGGGGGGGGTGGGGGGGGGGTGGCGGGGGTGGGGGGGCCGAAAACGCTGATTTTGCTGAGGGCGCCCCTACCCCCCTGTGCTGAACCGCCTGTTTACGCTGTGCGGGTGGCGTGGTCCTCCACGAAAAAATTGTGCACCGACCCCCCCTACCCCCCCCCTCCCCACGTTTTGGGGGTAAGGAGGGAGGTTTTCACCTCCTCAAACCCATCCAACACGCCGCCAGGGTCGGCGGACCCTATAACCCTAAACCCTAAACCCTAAACCCTCAACCCTCAACCCTCAACCCTAAACCCTAAACCCTAAACCCGAAACCCTAAACCCTAAACCCCATAACCGAAGATGGTGGCCTCTCAGGTTTGTGGGCGGTGGGTCCCCCCCACCAAGCCCTGCTTGAAGGTTCATGGACACTTCTAGGAGTACTTTTGCTCGGAACATGGGCCCTTAAAAAGGGGACCCTTATGCACCCCTTATAGTCCCTACAAACACCCGCGCCCATACTTCAGAACCCTTTTTAAAGAGGGTAAGGGACCATATTAAGGGCTCATGAAACTACCCTCAGATCCTAAGTAGGCCCTCGGGACAGCTTGTATTTTCCCTTGGTGGGGTTTAGAGGATCAAATTAAGGAGTTTTTTTTCCAGAGGGTTTTAAGGGCCATCCTAGTTAAAGAGGGTCATTAAGGGGGTTTCAAGGGGGGTTTGAGGTGTAGGGATTTGGGTTTAGGGTTGAGGGTTTTGGGGTTTGCACCGTAACCTAAGGCTCCCGGAGCTTTCCTAAGGCTCCCTAGGTACCTACCCCTCATGAACCCCCACCCCCCCCCTCCCTTAAGGACCCTATAAGTACAGGGTTGCACGTGGGGTATACACCTTAGTAGCCCTAAACTCTCAGCCCCATACAAACGCTCGAAAGTCTAAATATCCTGAAGACGTCCTGATCCGCCTCACCCTAAACCCTAAACCCCAAAAACCCTAAACCCTAGACCCTAAACCCAATGTAAGTTCATGGAGTTCACAATAACCTTTCGACCCAGATCTTGCGCTCACGGCCTCTGTAATTGTGAGAGGGTCGTGCGGGCATGTGCGTTTCACCATATAGGGCTCAGGGCTTCGGGTGTCGGCCTTAGGTTCAGTACTACAATTTAAACCCTAAATCCTAAACCCTAAACCCTCAACCCTAATCCCTAAACCCTCTGAGCCATTGGGGAGCCAGAAGCCCAAAACCCTAAGCTGCCCTGCGCCCAGGCAAGCTGCCTGCTTTGGCAGCCATCGTTCAAAACCTTGCGCCTGCAGTACACCGTCGTTGCCGCGGGCTTGCTGCTGTACCGAGTGTGACCTGGGTTTAGGGTTTAGGGTTTAGGGTTTAGGGTTTAGGGTTTAGGGTTTAGGGTTTAGGGTTTAGGGTTTAGGGTTCAGGGTTTAATTAGGGTTTGTGGTTTTGGGTTGCTTCTGGTGGGGCTTATGTCAAGGGGCCTTTTAGGGGTCATGCACGGGCTAGCTAGGCACATAGGCACTGTGTAAAGTAGATTTAGAGGGCGTCTGTGAGGGAATAAGATATGGGTCCGTATAACCCCAAACCCTAAACCCTAAACCCTAAACCCTAAATCCTAAACCCTAAACCCTAAACCCTAAACCCTAAACCCTAAACCCTAAACCCTAAACCCTGGGGTCCCTCCTTCGCACCCTTAGTCATGGGTTGCTGAGTCCAGAATCCCAAGACCTTGAGATCCCAGTTCCCTGGAGGCTACAGGGGGGCATAGGAAAAGGAACTGGGCGTTTAGGGTTTAGGGTTTAGGGTTTAGGGTTTAGGGTTTAGGGTTTAGGGTTTAGGGTTTAGGGTTTAGGGTTTAGGGTTTAGGGTTTAGGGTTTAGCCATGTGGGGTCGACATGTGCATGAACCGCGAGCTGGCCAAACATGCACCACAACATTACTTGCCCATGTTTTCGCAAATGAGAAGCCGCCTAGATCCCCACCCCCCCCCCCCCCCCCCCAGGGTTCCTGCAAATGACCTCAAGAGTATAGGAACCCTAAACCCTAAACCCTAAAGGGTCCTATTTGGGGCCTCTACTGCTTAGATCCTCAAAGGGCTTGCGGTGAGCTCAGCATACGTTTCATCTACACCGAAAACCTTGCTCTCAAGTGAAGCCTTTGGTTTAATTATCATAGTTTGGCACACTCAAAAGCCTTAAAAAGAGAAGCTTTCGGGCCCAAAAAACCTCACATTCTGGTTTTTGGAGTACTTTGCTTTAATACTTTTTTTGGTTCTGGGTTCCTATTATGGCTACTTTTACCGAAAAAGCAGATACTTTTTTCCAGGGTCTACTCCAAAGTAGGGTATTAGGGTCCTGGCAGTCTGTATCAAATGCCTGGTTGCGAAGAAGTACTAAACCCTAAACCCTAAACCCTAAACCCTAAACCCTAAACCCTAAACCCTAAACCCTAAACCTGGTTGCGAAGAGGTACTACTACGCGCGAAAGGAGTGGATGCTGTACTTTATCGACCTGTGCTTTGTCAACAGCCGCATGGTGGCATCCTGGAAGCTTGTTTCACCCTAAATTTAAGAGCCTCCGGCTCAAGCCGCCGACCCCGCTGGCGCATAGTTGAGAGGTCTAAACCCGCTCGCATGGTTCGAAGATCATCCCAGCCTGCTCGGCAGAGTTCTGTGAAACGTTTGGGGGGGGGTAGGGGGTAGCACCAGGACAAGCTCAAGCCAAAAAACAGGTGGGTGGGGGTGGGGGGGGAGCGGGGGGGTGGGGGGGGTGGGGGGGGGGGCGGGGGGCGCGGTCCTCCACGAAAAAATTGTGCACCGACCCCCCCTACCCCCCCCCCCCCCCCACGTTTTGGGGGGGTAAGGAGGGAAAGAGGGAGGTTTTCACCTCCTCAAACCCATCCAACACGCCGCCAGGGTCGGCGGACCCTAAACCATAAACCCTAAACCCTAAACCCTAAACCCTAAACCCTAAACCCTAAACCCTAAACCCTAAACCCTAAACCCTGTGTTTCTTGTCGGTCTTGGACCAATGGGGTTGCCCCGAGGCCTGGGAAAAAGCCCTGCACCCCCAACAGCCCTACCCAAAGCCCGGTAAGCCCAATGGTCCGAAACGCTTGCCTTGCCCAGCCGGCCCATGTCATCAAATTGGAAATAAAGAGGTTTTGAATAGCAAAATCGTCCGTCCTGCACCCCAATGGTCCTAAAACCCAAAACCCTGAACCCTGAACCCTAAACCCTAAACCCTAAACCCCCAAAGCCCCCCTCCTAGGCATCCTACTCATCTACAGCCTCTGGTCTTGCGAATCTGGCTGCTCTCGCGCGTCTCGGAGCTCAAGCAGATGTGTCGGCTGTGAGCCCTTCTTTCCTTTCGTGGGGTTTAGGGCTTAGGGTTTAGGGGTTAGGGTTTAGGATTTAGGGTTTAGGTTTAGGGTTTAGGGTTTAGGGTTTAGGGTTTAGGGTTTAGGGTCACACGCACAAGGGAGAGCCCGTATTATTCGAATAGGCAGGGTTCAGAAAACTCCACTTGCGAGCCTTTAGGGAATTGCAGGGTTTAGGGTTTAGGGTTTAGGGTTACATTCAGTCTGCTTTTGCCGCAACAGTACCTTCTGTCCGCGTGTTCCATTTTTTCTCAAGTGGTAATATTGGGCTTGAAGGCCTGTGCGACATGGCTTTGCCTGTTACGGGCTTTAAGTACAGGGCTTACAGGGTTCATTCTAAGGTCTATAGGGCTTACAGGGCTTTTGTCGTTTGTTGCGGTCATTCTGGCGCTTTTGAGCTCCAGATTTGAGGATTACGTGTTGAGGCCTGTACCCGACACGCGAAGACTTTAAGAAGACAGACCATTCACCCAAACCGCATCTTCGACTACAGTCGCGCAACCCAAGGGTCAACACCCGAGTTAAACTCTAAGGGTAGTTACATGGGCCCTTTGTATGGCCTTACCTCCTTTAAAGGGTTCTGAAGTATGGTCCCTTGGGATGTACAGGGTATACAAGGGGTGTGTTCAGGGTCTAGGGCATATGGTTGAGTTTAATCACCCTGATTCGTTCATTTCATGTATGCCTTGTCTTGTGCAGTTTGTTTATCTGTATTTATTGGGCTTGTCAATTCCAGGTGGTGTGATCATGTTGTTCGTCTGTTGCTGTGTTGTTTTCAAGTTTTTGTCTTTGTGCAGCTGGTGTGCCCTTGGAGCAAAGGGCGGAGGCTAGACTGTTTCCGCCACTCGCTAACCCAGGTTTAGGGTTTATCTAAGAATAGTTACATGTCTCTTAATATGGGCCTTTAAAAAACAGCCCCTTATACCCAAAACCCTAGAACCCTAAACCTTAAACCCCAAACCCCAAACCCCGCAATCGTGTCAGGAGTGGCTCTTGGCGACGTACATCGTCGCCCAAGGGCCGGTGGCTGGCGCGACGTTTCCGCTTCAGACGCCGCTCACGCTCCACCACCCTGAGGACAGGGCGCAAGTTGGGGTTCATTGCGTGCGGAGTACGGTTTGGGGTTCAGGGTTTAGGGCTTGGGGTTTAGGGTTTAGGGTTTAGGGTTTAGGGTTTAGGGTTTAGGGTTTAGGGTTAGGTTTGTTTTGAGGGTGAAGGGTTGGGGTGTGGCAGGGTTTCGGGTTTCAGGTGCTTTGCCTAATGATGTAAGGCTATTATACAAACAGTCTTCACAGAGGCACATGTCCCATTGCCTTTTGTATGCGATCTGTTCGGGTCGACTTTTGGGAACCCGAACCCCCCAGCAGTCCCCAAAACCAGAAAGGGGACCGTAGTTTTGCAAGGGGATCACGGAGGGGGGCCTTTTGAGAGGATTCAGGGCTCAACGGGGCGTATTGGTACTTTGAATGGTCACTGTTAAACTATGGGTGTTATACGAAAGGGTCACAGGGTTTACAGGACTTGTAGGGTCTGACATGTGCTTGGAGGCTTTCGAGAGCTTCTTCCTGCACGCTTCCCCGCCACTGGGCATACTTTGAAAGGCACTATCTCTACAAGCCCACCGTCATCCCCATAAGAACTACCAGCCAGAATAAAGCCTAGATTCCCTTTTTATTCAAGGCTTGGGTTCTCTTCTAAGCCCTTTTTTAAGCCAAACAGGGCACCCTTTTTTATTCCTAGGCTACTCCTGGGTCTAGATGAGCACTGCAAGATAAACCCCACTCAGCCCTACGAGCCTTAAGAGATCCATGCAGTGGCCCTGAGTTCAGCTTTCGAAAGGTACTAAGGCCGAAACGAATCTGAGCACTTACACCCTGAGCCCAGTCTGAGCAGCAACCCCTAAACCCTAAACCCTAAACCCTAAACCCTAAACCCTAAACCCTAAACCCTAAACCCTAACAAGCCAGTGCGAGAAGCCTTGGGCGCCCATATATTTCAGGCCCCTGCTACGATGCCCAGTTGTACTCCTAGGGCGCACTGTAGGCCCTTGTTCCCTGTGTTTGGGCCTTGATTTCCCCCATTGATTGTAACCCCCTTTAAACCAAAAAAGGGCACCCTTTTTATTCCTAGGTTACTTTTGGGTCTAGACTCGTTCTTCTTTGTTTTAAGGGGTTTGGGGGGGTACAAGGGGGGCAGGTTCCGTTCTTGCTTCTTCTTCCTAGCTTAACCTAGGCAACCACGCCTGCTTTGAAGTCCTATGGGTTTAGGGTCAGGGTTCAGGATTCAGGGTTTAGGGTTTAGGGTCTGAAGGGGTTCTTGCCAACCTAGGGCTACTCCTAACATACGCAACAATACGATAAAGCACAATCTCAGCACCCCTCCCCATACAAAAAAAACACCAAGCCCAACAGATCTAGGCTTGTTTTTATGAGTGTATGTAGGCTTCCTTGTGAGTATTTATGTTGTGTGTCTTTTATACTAGTGCTGGAAGCCCACTGAACCCTGAGCGCAAAAAACCCTATAAGCCCTAAGCCCTGAAAATCGGTAATGAACAGGGAGTCGGAAGAGTTTTTCCTTCCAAACCCCAAACCGCAAACCCGCAAATCCGCAACCCCGCAACCCCAAACCCCTAACCCCCAAACCTAAATCCTAAACCCGAAACCCTAAACCCTAACCCCGAAACCTTAAACCCTAAACCCCACATCCTAAACCCTAAACCCCAGATCCTAAACCCTAAACCCTACCTCCCATCCTACCACCTATTTCTGAGAAGTGACAGGATGTGGATCGCCTATGCAGTGCGCTGGCGCTGGCCGGACGTACTCGGACCCATCCCCTCAGCAACCGGGGCTTGAACGCTTAAGCCCTAAACCCTAAACCCTAAACCACCTTAAACCCTAGCCCTAAACCCCGAACCCTGAACCCGAAACCCAGCCCCTGAGCCTAAACCCTGAACCCTGAACCCTGAACCCTAAACCCAGCCCCTAAGCCCTAAACCCTAAACCGTCCGCTTGTTCGGTTTGGAAGTCGAGTCTGAGGGTTTGGGGTTTCATAAGCTGCCCGCCGCTTGGTGTTTGAGCTCAGGTTTTCGGGTTTAGAGTTTAGGGTTCAGGGTTTGGGGTTGGGGTTGGGGTTTGGGTTTAGTGGTTGTGGGGTTTCCATCTTCGTTTTCGGGTTCAGCGATTTTTCGTGGCTGCAGAGTGGGGCCTTATTCGTGTCACGTTCCCTTTAAGACAAAAGGTACCGTTTTCGCCGATTCCTACCCTAAGCCTCGCCCCCTGGGCCCCTATAAACCCTAAACCCTAAACCCTAAACCCTAAACCCTAAACCCTAAACCCTAAGCCCTGCTTTCAGGATCCCTGAACCCGGAAACTCTGCAGGCTGAGAAAGCCCTCAGCCCTTGAGCCCTACCGACCATTTGCGTAAGAACCCTTCCCCCCAAAAAAGAGAGAGCATATTCCATATGTATATATATATATATATATATATTCTTATAACGGCATAGGGAACATACTTCTTAATATTTTGGGGAGTTCTTAAGCAATTCGTAGCCACGCTCCTGAGATAAGGTTGTTGACCTGCTATCCGTTGGCTTCTGGCGGCTTTACTTCCCCTGGAGCGCGTCATATCTTGCCTCCTGACCGGGTGCAGCCAGTGATTTGGGGATGTTCGAGATTGCAAGCAGCCTGAATTCTTACCAACATTCTCCCCTTGTAGGCTCTGTGCAATTCTGTTACAAACTGGCCGAAATACACAGCCCCTGACGAGCGTACTTGTTTCACCCTCAAACCCAAAGCCCTAAACCCTAAACCCTAAACCCTAAACCCCAAACCCTAAACCCTAAACCCTAAACCCTGAACCCTAACCCCTGAGACCTACTCCCTAAACCCAACGGCTCAAGACCTAAGAGGGGCCCCGATGGGCCCCCTGCAATAGCCATGACGAGCCCTGAAGGCCGAGAGCAAACCCTGAATTCTAATCTCATCCCTAAACCCTAAACCCTAAACCCTAAACCCTAAACCCCAGACCCTAAACCCTAAACCCTACACCCTAAACCCTAAACCCTAAACCCTAAGCCCTAAGCCCTAAACCCTAAACCCTAAGCCCGGTCGCCCCTGGGCCCGGCACCCGCCCTGGGCCCTGGGCCCTGGGCCCTGAGCCCTGGGTCGGGTGGGCCCTTGGGATGTTGTGTGCTGTGTCTTTTTTTCTGGGTGTTGGAGTACTATTCTTTCATACTTGTTTCTTGGTGTCAGGGTTCCTATTGTAGCTACTGAGACCTAAAAAGTATATACTTCTTTCCAGGGTCAACTCCAAAGCAGGGGTTTCGTTTTGAGAGGCTCGTGTTCGGGAATCTTTTTCGGAGGGAAGCGCTATATTGTGGTGGTACGAATGATGTTGATGTGTGTTGTTGGGTTATTCTCGGGGGTTCAGTGCACTAATTGTAGTTTTTGTGAATAGAAGCCCAGGTGTTCCTGCTGCTGCAGCCGCCACTTGGACAAGAACTGGGGTGTTTAGGGTTTAGGGTTTAGGGTTTAGGGTTTAGGGTTTAGGGTTTAGGGTTTAGGGTTTAGGTTTAGGGTTTAGGGTTTTGGTGTTCATGTTCGCTGTCTCGAACAGAATGCGCTTACTCTGAGGCATAAGGCTTTAGGCTTTAGCGGTCCATCCGGAGACTTGGCCAGACGCTTTTTCTCCACGTTATTTTTTCCTTCGCTACATTCAAGGCGAGGACTATCCATGCAAGCTGGCTAGTTTGCTTTATGACCCGTGATCCCAACCCCCCGGAATGTAGGAAGAGTGTTGCCGGCTGACATGCTGCGAGGTTTCTTCCCGACAGAATCGCCGGTTTGGAGAGCCTTGGGAAGCAACCTTGGGAAGGTTGGGATGTCATATAGGGGTTTAAGGCTTAAAATTTAGGGTTGAGGGTTGAGGGTAAGGGGTTGATAGTTTGAGGGCTTCGGTTGAGGCACCTAGAGTTTGGGGTTGGGTTTAGAGCGCGTCATAGCGCTTGATCGACCTGTGTACCTATAGAATACTATAGAACTTTATTGATAAGCATTCTTGGTTGAAAGTAGCAACAGGGTCTAGGGTATTTAGGGTTTAGGGTCATATCTAAGGGTAGCTACATGGTCTCTTAATATGGGCCCCCAGGAAGGGGAACCCTCATATACCCCTTTTAAACCCTTACAAATCAAGGGCCCATACATCAGAACCCTTTAAAGGAGGTAGGCGACCAAATTAAGGGCCCATGAAACTACCCTTAGAGTCATAAACTAGGGTTTATACAGTTTAGGGTTTATAGGGTTTATGGCGTTTATAGGGTTTGTGGGGTTTAGGGTTTATAGGGGTTTATAGGGTGTATAGGGTTTGTAGGGATTTACAGGGTTTATAGGGTTTATAGGGTTTGTAGGGTTTATAGGGTTCATAGGGTTCATAGGGTTCCCTAAACCCTAAACCCTAAACCCTAAACCCTAAACCATAGGGTTTATAGGGTTCATAAGCAGGACGCTGATGGACGGTTTCATCCTCCCTGCCTCCACCGCGGAGACCCGTCTCACGGCCAAGCGGCAGGACCTGGTTAGAAGCCATAAGGCTTTAAGGGAGGGTCGGTAAAAACCCTAAACCCTAAACCCTAAACCCTAAACCCTAAACCCTAAACCCTAAACCCTAAACCCTAAACCCTAAACCCTAAACCCTAAACCCTAAACCCTAAACCCTAAACCCTAAACCCTAAACCCTAAACCCTAAGCCGCTCACACCCCATACGTAGTCCCAAGTTTATGGCTTCAAACCCCGATGGCCTACAATTGTGCTTACAAGAAGTGGTGCTGGGCATGGTGTAGCCTTCTTTTGAGCCGCTTTTTTTAGACCTAAAGTTTAGGGTTTAGGGTTCAGGGTTTAGGGTTTATCGGCGTTTAGGAGCAATGGACTGGGCTTAAAAGGGATGCGGTGCGGAAGGAACCCTAAACCCTAAACCCTAAACCCTAAGCCCTAAGCCTTAAACCCTAAACCCTAAACCCTAAATCCTGGACGTTGGCCAAGAGCATCGCTGCTCCTTTAGCAACCTGGACCTCGGGTCTTTACCGCGCCCCCAAGTATGTACTAGGGCCGCAAAACTGCTGTATAGGAATCCCTTAATATCAAAAACTATGCAGGAATACAAGACGTACGCCTCCAACGTGCTGATGGCCACGCTGCTTCGAGAGAACGCTAGGGTTGCTTCTTGCTGGATGTATGCCATGACTGCCCTAGACAACCCTATAGACCCGAAACCCTAAAACCTAAACCCCCCTAAACCCTAAACCCTAAAACCTAAACCCACCCTAAAGCCTAAACTTGAAACGCTCTCAAGCATGCCTTGGGGAAGAAAAAGGGCAAACCACTGACCAGGCCATGCTTCGCGCATCCGTTCTTGTTGCCGGAATATGTGTGTAGGGTTTAGGGTTTAGGGTTTAGGGTTTAGGGTTTAGGGTTTAGGGTTTAGGGTTTAGGGTTTAGGGTTTAGGGTTTAGGGTGCTCAGACCCTCAATCTAAACCCTTTTAACAATATAAGCTCCCTTTCAGCTGAGCTGAGGGTACACGTCGGCAGACCGCTGCTAGGGCCGACGCAGGGGTTGTGGCTGCTGTTAGGGTTTTGGGTGTAGGGTTTAGGGTTCGGGTTTCGGATGTAGGCTTTTTTCGGCTTTCAGGGAAGGTCTAGGCTGATATACGAAACTCCCCCTTGCGCGGCTGCGCAGAAGACAGAAGTGAGGGGACTGAAGGAGGCACCCCTATAAGAGACCTTGGGGGGGCTTTACAAGGTATGTAGAGGGGTTTTCTAGGGGAATAAGATTAATGTGGTATCCTGATTAGTGTGAGGGCCCCCCCCCCCCCCCCCCCCCCCCCCCCCCCCCCCCCAAACTAAATCCACCCCCGTAATAGTGTTAAAAAAAAGGGACCCCCCCAAACTAATTTTCGGCCCCGGGCCCCCCCCCCACCGGCTCCTCTTCATTTCCTCTTCGCTCCTCTTCCCTCTCCTCTTCCTCTCCTCTTCCTTTCCCTCTCCTCTTACATAATTAAGCTCAGGTAAGCTCAGATGAGCTCAGCTCAGGTAAGCTCAGGTAAGCTCAGGGGCCCAGGGCTTTAATTCAGAAGCTTGAAGGCCTAAACCCTAAACCCTAAACCCTAAACCCTCCCCCCCCCCCCTCCCCCCGAAAACCTTGACATTATTGTGGGGGTGCAATTTTTGTTTTTAAATGGGGTTCGGGGCAGCACGTGGACTACCCCCTTCAAAATTTGATGGCTAGGCCTCCTCAGATAAGCGAAGTCATAAGGAATCCTTGTTTTCCGGCCTGGTCGTCGACCCTGAACCCGGGAAGCTTGAAGGCCCGCCCCCTCCCCCCCCTCCCCCCGAAAACCTTGACATTATTGTGGGGGTGCAATTGTTTTTTTTAAATGGGCTTCGGGGCAGCACGTGGACTACCCCCTTCAAAATTTGATGGCTAGGCCTTCTCAGATAAGCGAAGTCATAAGGAATCCTTGTTTTCCGGCCTGGTCGTCGACCCTGAACCCGGGAAGCTTGAAGGCCCGCCCCCCCCCCCTCCCCCCGAAAACCTTGACATTATTGTGGGGGTGCAATTTTTTTTTTTTTAAATGGGCTTCGGGGCAGCACGTGGACTACCCCCTTCAAAATTTGATGGCTAGGCCTCCTCAGATAAGCGAAGTCATAAGGAATCCTTGTTTTCAGGCCTGGTCGTAGACCCGGAACCCGGGAAGCTTGAAGGCCCGCCCCCCCCCCCCTGCCCTCGCCCGAAAACCTTGACATCTTCTTCTCTTTTTTTCTCTGTTCCGAAACCCATGCCCGAAAAACTTTACTTTATTGTGGCGGGGCAATCCAAATTGGGTCTCCTGAATAATTTTTGGAAAACTTTTCATTATTGAGGGGGTCCAGACTAATCAGGATACGACATTAAGGGTCCCTTCTAGTGGTCCCTCCGTATACCTAAGCCCTAAACCCTAAACCTAAACCCAGAAAACCCTAAACCCTAAACCCTAAACCCTAAATTTTAAGTGAGGCTCCTCCATGCGGTGCTCTCTGGATCGGGCTTCCTTGCGGCAGCCATGGCGTACCAGTACCATGATGCCTGTCCACAAATTGAACAACGGTCCATGCACCCATGTATCCTATAAAATCCCTTAAAAGGCCCTATTATACCCTATAATCCCTGAAAAGGCCCTATTATTCCCTATAATCCCTTAAAAGGCCCTATTATACCATATATTTGGGGCCTACATGCTATGGTCTAGGAACCCCTTCAAGGCCCAAGTATGTACTACATGGCTACATGGACCCTTGTGGGTTTCAACAGGGAGGACGGGTTGCCAAAGTCTCCTACTAGACGGGCAGTGGTTTCAGGGTTCCCCAAGGCCTAAACCCTATACCCCTAAACCCGAAACCCGAAACCCGAAACCCTAAACCCTAAACCCTAAGCCCTAAACCCTAAACCCTAAACCCTAAACCCTAAACCCTAAACCCTAAACTATCCTAAGTCCGTTCGCCCGAAATCTTAGATCGGCCTGAAAGGCTCCCAACGCCCAAACGCCCTGAGGGGGCTATGGCGCAGGCCTCACTTTAGGGTTTAGGGTTTAGGGTTTAGGGTTTAGGGTTGAGGGTTTAGGGTTTAGGGTGCCTCAAATACAAAAATAGTCGTTTAGGGTTTACTTAGGGTTTAGGGTCAAGGGCTTAGAGTCTTAGAGATCACAATGAGAATCGTAATGACTCTCATCTTAATCATAACAGTGACAATCCTCATAAGATTACGCGTTGTAGTAATACACCCGAAGCCCCCTAGCCCTAAGCTTACAAACCCCACATGGTTGAGGGTTTAGGGCTTAGGGTTTAGGGGGGGGGGGGGGGTAGGGCTCAGTCTTGGCCTTTGATTGCCCCAAACAAGCCCCGACATCCTGGAGTTCTAGCGTTGGGGGGAGATACAGGGTGGGGCCCCCTTACTATACTAACTGTAGTTAAGGGACTTATAACCTAACTTAGGGTCCTTATAACCCAATTTAGGGCCCTTATAACTCTACTTATAACTAGGGGGCCCCACCCTGTACAGGTCGACAGATGTTAGGGCCCTGCAGGCTTCTCATTTGGGGTTTTGAGGGGGCTTTTCCGCCTGGTTCTCAGTAGGGAACCAGGGAATTAGGGCCCCATAGGTACCCTTTAAAGGGTTTTTTGGGGTACTCATACCATCCGAAGCACCAGCCAGTTTTAGGGTTTAGGGTTTGGGGTTTAGGAGTTTTAGGGGCCGTGGGGTTGGGGGCTGAGGGCTAAACCCTAAACCCTAAACCCTAAACCCTAAACCCTAGAACCCTAGAACACTAGAACCCTAGAACCCTAGAACCCTAGAACCCTAGAACCCTAAACCCTAAACCCTAAACCCTAAACCCTAAACCCTAAACCTTAAACCCTAAACCCTAAACCCTACCCGAGAGAAGCTGAGGAGGTGCAGGTGGCCTGGATTTCCTGCGTTCTGCTCGGGTGCCTGGCCTCGGGCGCGCGGCCGCCCGGATGTGCTTGGTAAGTTGAGTGCGAGCATCATTCTTAGGGTTTAGGGTTTAGGGTTTAGGGTTTTAGGGTTTAGGGTTTAGGGTTTAGGGTTTAGGGTAAACTCCAAAAAGTCGGAACACCCTTGTCCCCATACCCCAAAAGGTATACTATAGGGGCAACCCAGCTGTGATCATCCTCACACCATGTTCCAACTTTCTGGAGTTTACCATAGGGGTTTGCGAAATGAGGGCCCGCAAAATATGGACACCCAAATAGTATGATTCCTCATAAGAAGGACGCCAAGAAGATACCCCGAATTTCGGAAACCCCCACATGAAGCCTAGCCACTGCAGCCCTTCAGCCTATAGACCGTCTGACTTCTAGACCCTAATACGCTAAAGTCTCAAGTTTGCTTGCCTGTAGACGTCTACGTTGCTGCGGCGACCATTTCTGTGAAAGCGAGAATGTCCCAGACCCTAATTAAACCTTAAACCCAGATGTGTGTGTGTGTGTGTGTGTGTGCTTTAGCGCCATGCGCGCAACGATCCATATGACATGGTACAGAGTCACGGTTTACGGTTTATAAGGTTTGTTGCTTGTATACTTCAAACCAAAGGGAATCATGCAGCCAGCTAGGGTGAGATGCGCTACCGCATCCCCTAGAAGAGGATCTTACTTACTTAGACAAATTTCGTTGAGAGGGAGAAACCCCTAACACCTCAACCCAATCCTAAACCTGGCAGGAGAAGGGGGGGAGAGGACCCTACGGTCAAAACTTATGATAAGAAAGGTTCGAAGGTCCACCAGAGTCTGGGACATTTCTTAACCAGGCAGATGTATTAAGAAAGGTAGATTTGAGGCGAGAGTCTTGAAACCATTTCTTATTCAACCTGACCAACCCTTTGCTTTCTCCGCCCTCCAGCCCTCCAGCCCTCCAGCCCTCCAGCCCTCCAGCCCTCCAGCCCTCCAGCCCTCCAGCCCCTCCAGCCCTCCAGCCCTCCAGCCCTCCAGCCCTCCAGCCCTCCAGCCCTCCAGCCCTCCAGCCCCTCCAGCCCTCCAGCCCTCCAGCCCTCCATCTGAATCCTTTCTTGCTCCAAAATCTTTGGGGCTGGAGGGCTGGAGGGCTGGAGGGCTGGAGGGCTGGAGGGCTGGAGGGCTGGAGGGCTGGAGGGCTGGAGGGCTGGAGGGCTGGAGGGCTGGAGGGCTGGAGGGCTGGAGGGCTGGAGGGCTGGAGGGCTGGAGGGCTGGAGGGCTGGAGGGCTTAATCCTGGAGGGCTTAATCCTGGAGGGCTTAATCCTGGAGGGCTTAATCCTGGAGGGCTGGAGGGCTGGAGGGCTTAGGGCTGGAGGGCTTAATCCTGGAGGGCTGGAGGGCTGGAGGGCTGGAGGGCTGGAGGGCTGGAGGGCTGGAGGGCTGGAGGGCTGGAGGGCTGGAGGGCTGGAGGGCTGGAGGGCTGGAGGGCTGGAGGGCTGGAGGGCTGGAGGGCTGGAGGGAGGGCTGGAGGGCTGGAGGGCTGGAAAGAAGGCTGGAGGGCTGGAGGGCTGGAGGGCTGGAGGGCTGGAGCCTTGCAAAAAGGCCATTCAATTTGTAATTACGTTTGGGTTGCGATTCAGACTCTGAATATAATTATTTTTCTCAATTCGAAAGTCTAATTTCTTGCTTCATAAAATTTCTTAACACAAAGTTCCACCGTACATCCTAACCCTAAAACCTAAATTTTTGAGACTGCTTGTACGGGGCCTAATCCTAGGCCTCCCCCCCCCCCCCGCCCCCAGCCTGTTTGGCTCTTCTGAGGATGTATTTGGTTTAGGGGGGTTTATAAGGGTGTAGGGCTTAGGGTTCAGCACTCCGGGTCGAGCAGTTTTATGGTTAAGTTTTTTTTACGGCCCTGATAGAACACCGACCCACCCAGAGAATCCCACAACATTGAGAAAGCAAAAAAACTGCCACATTCTGAAAATAGAGCGGCCTTATTCCGAAAAAAACTGCCTTATTCTGAAAATACAGCTGTCTTATTCTGAAAATAAAGCGGCCTTATTCTGAAAATGAAGCTGCCTTACTCTGAAAATAAAGCGGCCTTGTTCTGAAAATGAAGCAGCCTTGTTCTGAAAATAAAGCGGCCTTATTCTGCAAATAAAGCGGCCTACCTAACAAATAAAGCGGCCTTATTCTGAAAGTTATTTAGCCTTTGGCCTGATTCTGGCCTTATTTTGAAAATAAAGCGGCCTTCTTCTGAAATTCAATCAAGGCTTAAATAAATAAGTAAATACATGTAGACATATATATATATATATGTATGCATGTATAGTAGAGAGGTGTAGGGTTTTTAGGGTTAGGGTTCCTAAACCCCTTGGCACGAAAGCCTAAAGAATCCCAAGAGTCGGCGCCCGGATTGATCGGGGTTGAGGGTGTTGTTCGTTGCGCTTTGAGGCGCCGGAAAAGGGGGTTTCTGAAATGCGGGGCCTTTTTGGGATCCTTTCTAGTAAGGGAGTCCTACTATTTGGGGTCTATAGTAAGGCGGGGCCCCTTATTTTCGGAAACCCCCAAATGTTTTCGACCAGCTAAGGTTCTACTACCAGAGCGCGACGCCGGATCGGGCTGGTTTCAACGCAGGTTCAGGGTTGAGGTTCGAGGTCCACAGAGACCCTCAACCCTCAGCCCGAAGCCCTAAATCACCAAAAACCCAAAAACCTGAGCCCTTACCAAACTGCAACCTCTCAAGCACCAAGTCCTCAAAATCACTGGATCTTGGATCTCGGTTGCGGAGCAGCTTGATTCGTCTCTACAAGAACTCATGGCAGAGGCTTTTTGGGGTTTTGTTAGGGCTGAGGGTTTAAGGAAAGGTGGTTTGGAGGCACCCAAACCCCTAGCCCCGAAGCCACTAAAGCAGCTTCAACAACGAAGGAGGTCGGCGGCTGCAGTATTTTGGCTTAAGGGTGTATAGGGTTCATAGGGTTCATAGGGTTCGTAGGGTTCATTAGGGTTTAGGGTTTAGGGGTTAGGGGTTAGGGTTTTGGCTTAAGGGTTTATAGGGTTCACAGGGCGTATAGGGTTTGCAGGGTTTGTAGGGTTTTCAGGGTTTATAGGATTACTGGATGGGATTTATAGGGTTTATAGGGTTTACAGGGCTTGTAAGGTTTACAGGGTTTAGGGTTGAGGGTCTAAGGCTTGGGTTCAGCGTCTTAGGGTTCAGGGTTCTTGCATGCCTGCATTCGGGTGCAGGCTTTATTGATGTTTATGCACAACTGGAGTTTGTAGGAGTTGGAGTGTATGGGCCAGGGCTTCTGCTCACGGGCCGGATGTGAAAATCCCCTAAATTGAGTAGGGTTTAGGGTTTAGGGTTTAGGGTTTAGGGTTTAGGGTTTAGGGTTTAGGGTTTAGGGTTTAGGGTTTAGGGTTTAGGGTTTAGGGTTTAGGGTCGTGAAGGACTACATCCCTCCCGGAATCTACCGCGGCTTTCGCAACATGGGCCTCGCCTGGCTTGTCGTCTTGCCCACCTACCTTCACTGCGCCGGCTATGCGCCCCGTCCAGCTTACTTAGCCAGCAGTTGAACGTTAAACTTTTCGGGTTTCCGAAAATTTGCCGGAATAGTAAAGTCTATATTCTTGTTTCCCCCTTCTAGGGAGACTTCCCTGATGTTGAGCAAACCCGCCCTTTCCTGCACGATCAGTCCTCTGATGATGGTGCCCTGATTGGGGCTCCTGTAATTCATTCATATTAAGTCATAAGATGGCCTTCTGGAGACCTGACCGCATGCCACTCCCTCATGGCCCTGTTGTGCTGCGCGAGGTGGGGTTTAGGGTTCGGGTTTATGGTTTAGGGTTTCGGGTCCAAATCTCGCCGAGGTGACGCTGCCCATCTGAGAGGGGCGCAGCTGTACCATAAGCATCTGAAAACTGAGAACCCAAAACCTACCTGTGACAGGTCTTATGAAAGCCCCTCATGGTAATCTTAGCTACCCAAAGGCTCCTATGTAGTACCTTTTTGGAGTAGTATACTAGAATCCCCTAGAACTAACCCAAAAAGGAACTACATTGGAGCCTTTGGGTATAGACGACCTACCAAAGAAGTAGGTTGGGTGTTCACATCCCAGTATCTTAGCTACGACCTCCGCCGTGCCTACAAGTGACAGCAACAGTCAACAGTGCCAGAGCTTCCAGCTCCTCTTAACTCAGGAATATTGCTCAAGAATTAACTGCCTAAACCCTAAACCCTAAACCCTAAACCCTAAACCCTAAACCCTAAACCCTAAACCCTAAACCCTAAACCCTAAACCCTAAACCCTAAACCCTAAACCCTAAACCCTAAACCCTAAACCCTAAACCCTAAACCCTAAACCCTAAACCCTAAACCCTAAACCCTACACCCTAAACCCTAGACCCTAGACCCTAGACCCCAAACCCTAAACCCTAAACCCTAAACCCTAGTCGGGTCGGCATTTTTTCGTTAAGGGGTTATGGAAGCTCTGGAGGCTTCGCGTGCCATCGGTTCAGTCAAAAGTGCCGGCCATGCTGGACATATTTGAGCCTTTCACAGGGTTTAGGGTTTAGGGTTTAGGGTTTAGGGTTTAGGGTTTAGGGTTTAGGGTTTAGGGGATGTACGGTTTAGGTTTAGGGTGTAGGGGTTGGGGCCGTTCTCCAGGTCGTGTTCCCGTGTTTTGTTACCCCAAAGCAAGGCTCCTCCGCGTTGCACTCGTAACCCCCGCAAAAGAAGGGAACCCTAAACCCCAAACCCCAAACCCCAAATCCCAAACCCCAAACCCTAAACCCTAAACCCTAAACCCTATGTGGTTTGAGAGTTCTCCGAGTTTTCTTGGCTTGATAGCCTTCTCCGTCAGTTGTGCCCCGGGTGGTCGCACGCTGTTGCTCTCAAGCCCCAAACTTGGATCCAACTAGGCTTATGCTCCGCTTTAGCTCCTAGCCTAAACCCTAAACTCTAAACCGTAAACCCTAAACCCTAAAGACTAAACCCCCCACCCACCCCCCGCCGCAAAAAACAATATAGCAAAGAGAGAGAGAGAGAGAGAGAGAGGGAGAGAGAGAGAGAGATTGAGAAAGTGAGAGAGTGAGAGAGAGAGAGGGGTTGCTAACCCCAGAAAAGGCCCTTTAGACTCTGAACCCTAAGACGGAAACCCTAAACCCTAACCCTAAACCCTAAACCCTAAACCCGAAACCCTAAACCCTAAACCCTAAACCCTAAACCCTAAACCCTAAACCCTAAACCCTAAGCCTCCCGGCGCCAAGTGCATGGCGTCCCAGCGGCCGTCATGGAGGCGCTTCGCCGTCTGCCCGCGCGCCTCCGAGTTGCGGCAGCCTGGGATGGGTTTAGGGTTTAGGGTTTAGGGTTTAGGGTTTAGGGTTTAGGGTTTAGGGTTTAGGGTTTAGGGTTTAGGGTTTAGGGTTTAGGGTTTAGGGTTTAGGGTTTAGGGTTTAGGGTTTAGGGTTCAGGGTTTAGGGTTTAGGGTTTAGGGTATAGGCTTTTACTACGTGAGGTTTAGGGTTTGTAGCGTCGAGAAGGTCCAGGATTTTGGCTTTGCCGGTAAGGTTTAGGGTTTAGGGTTTAGGGTCTAGGGTTTAGGGTTTAGGGTTTAGGGTTTAGGGTTTAGGGTTTAGGGTTTAGGGATGCGTCGGGTCTTTCAAAGGGCTTTCTAGACTTGCCTTAACCCTAAGCCGCAAACCTGGAAAACCACGCCTACACCCCAAAACGCCTGACCTTAATCTCTTAAAACCCTAGACCCGAAGCATCCCCAAGCCCAAATCTATATGAAGTAGGGTTTATATTACTGTTTTTGGTGAGTGTATGTAAGGTTCGTTTTTAATATTGGTGAGTGTATATGTTGAGTGTCCTTTAGGGGCTACAAGACATATAAACCTTACTTCATATGCGCCCTTATAGACTTTATAAACCCTGACTTGTAAACCTTGTAAAGCCGTTTAAGCCCGTATAGACTTCTTGTAGGCCTTGTTGTAAACTCTTGTATGTCCTTACTTGTAAACCTTCCCGTCTAAACCCTTATAAACCCTTGCAAGCTCTTATACACCTGTGTAAGCCCTTGTAAACTTTTACAAGCCATTGTAGACCTTCACGAAACCTTTTAAAAGCCCGATAAACCACTACAAGCCCCGTGACCCTTCGACACCCTTACGAAGCTTTGGAAGCCCTTTAGAAACCCTAAACCCTAATCAACCCTTACGAACCCTTAGAAGCCCTTTAGAAACCCTAAGCTCTAAACCCTAAACCCTAAACCCTAAACCCTAAACCCTAAACCCTAAACCCTAAACCCTAAGCCCTAAGCCCTAAGCCCTAAGCCCTAAGCCCTAAGCCCTAAGCCCTAAGCCCTAAGCCCTAAGCCCTAACCGCAGGCCCGCCTCGGCCGCCGGCTCCCCCAAGCGCCGCGCGCCGCCTTCGCCCGGCGCTTCGCAGCGGAGGCCGATGGCGAGGAGGCGCAGCATGGGGTTTTGGGGTTTTTTGGGTGTGTTGGGGTTTTGGGGTTTTGGGTTTTTGTGGTTTTTGTGGTTGTGGGGCCTTTTTGGGGGTTTGGAGCAGCCTGGGGTTTTGGCAGTTTAGGGGTTTTGTGGTTTTGGGGTTTCGGGACAGCTTGGGGTTGCGGGGTTTTGGGGTTCAGGGTTTTGGGCTTTTTGGGGGGGTTTTAAGGGTTTAGGGGTGTTGGGGTTTAGGGGTGTTGGTTGGTTCCGGGTTTTTGGTTTTCGGGTTTCGGGTTTCGGGTTTGGGTTTGTGGGTTTGGAAGGGGTTTCATGGGTATATACCAATAGTTCAGGCACGCTTCCCTTTTCCAGGGGTGCACACATACATATGCATAGGCATATGCATAGATAGATAGATAGATATATATATATACATATATATATATAGAAAATGTATATTCCTATGCATATATATATGTATATATGTATACACACACACATATATATATATATATATATATATACATGTGTATACGCACGTGCAGCTTGCTCTATCGGCATGCGACTTACGCCAGAACTCAGGCCCCGAAGCATACATGTACCCACATTCACAAGTAGAGATTGAAGGGTTTAGGGTTTAGGGTTTAGGGTTTAGGGTTTAGGGTTTAGGCTTTACAGTTTATGGGACGGTAGTTCTGAAGGCATGTACTACAATAGATATCCTTCCCTCAACGGGGACGTATCCCCATAGAGTAACTAGGTTGGGGCCCGAGCCTTCCCCTTTGAAGCTCCATCCTCACATATAAGACTGGGACCCTATTTACCTACAGTTGCGTAGTAACTACACTTAATTAGGTATAACACATAAAACTGTACGCAAAGAGGGTCCCAGGTTGAGTTTTTGGGAGAGGCTGCCGCTGCAACTGGATCGCGGGCCGAAGATGCTGACTCTGACTTTCTCGCGCAAGTTCGGAGAATCCGGAAACTCCGAAGCACTAGGACGGCTTAGAGCAAAGCACCACCCTCAGCGCGCAAGCACCACGAAGTCCCAAACCCTAAACCCTAAACCCTAAACCCTAAACCCTAAACCATCCCCAGGCTCAAACGCACTCTACACCTCAAACCCCAAGTATTCGACCCCAAAGCTTTGAAGCGCCGGATAAAACGCCGACTTTAAGCACATGAGCCGGCTGCGCAGTAACAGAAGGTTTAGGGTTTATAGGGTTTAGGGTTTAGGGTTCAGGGCTTCGGGTTTAGGGTTCAGGGTTCAGGGTTCAGGGCTCAGGGTTGGTGGTTCTGAGGGTTGGGCGGCTAGTCATTTGGGCTACATGAACCTGCAGTAAAGGGTTTCGGGTTTAGGGTTTGGAGACCCCTACCGGGGAATATGAACCGCAAGGTGGCCACAAGCTTGTTTTTGGGCTAAGGTTTCTTTCCCCGAGGTGGGTGCCGAAGCCCCTACACCCCAAAAGCCTGAAACCCTCAACCCTAAACCCTAGACCCTAAACCCTAGACCCTAGACCCTAAACCCTAAACCCTAAACCCAAACCCCAAAACCTGCAAATGCTCAGGGATGGGAGAGACATGCCCCTTGACCACATGGGTCAGTGCTTGAAGGGGTTTGGGTTTTTTTTCGTTTTTTGGGGATTTAGGGTTTAGGGTTTAGGGCTTCAGGGATTTAGGGGTTTAGGGCTTTTGGGTTTTAGGTGTTTGGGGGGGTTAGGTGTTTCAGGGGGCAGGGGGTTTCAAGTGGACTCTTCAGGCATTTTTTTGCGAGCTCTCAGGTCCTAAACCCTAAACCCTAGAACCCTAAACCGTGGGGGTTAAGGTCTCGGGTTGCGTCCGCATTACATCTGCTAGCTTGTAGGACACAACTGCTCCCGGTGCCCTGGAAACCCTAAACCCCAAACCCCAAACCCTAAACCCCAAACCCTAAACCCTAAACCCTAAGCCCTACCTGCAGGTCTTGGTAGATCCCGTGCCTGGCCCTCTGAAACCACCAAACCCCACAGCACTTATACTATCCTGGACACTTTAAGTCTACTCCTCTCTTTCTCTCACATCTCAAACTCCTCCCTAAATCCAGTTTTCGTATAGTGTATCCGGGAATATTTCTAACGTTACGGCGTAGAGGGTCTTGAAATTTAGGGCGAGTATGCATGATAGGTAGGGCTCTGCGTACTTTAGCTGGGGTTTAGGGTTTGTGGTGGGGTTGTACTTGTGACCTCATGAGTACCCATGAGCCTAACCCCCTAAGCCCTAACCCCCTAGGCCAGTTAACCCCTAAACCCTATACTCCCTACAAACCCTAAACCCTAAACCCTAAACCCCCAAAGGTTCCAAAACGAACGGGGTGTCATCGGCGCCGCCAAGAAGGCTTTCGCGGAGCGCGGAAAGTACCACGACGACCGCGCGGCCTGGCTTGGAGTGATGGGTTTAGGGTTTAGGGTTTAGGGTTTAGGGTTTAGGGTTTAGGGTTTAGGGCTTAGGGTTTAGGGTTTAGGGTTTAGGGTTTAGGGTTTAGGGCCAGTATACCTAGGAGCTTAGGAGCCCAAAAACCCACATAAACATAAGGATCCTACAAGCAGGTTTTGTTTTTGTTCGGAACCCCCCTTATAGAGGCCCCTTATACCCCAAGAGTAGGCGCCTTATGTTTATGTTTTTGTTGGCATAATACCTTCTCTTGTTCCTTCAAAAGGGCCCCTTTTTGGGGTGGGGCCCCCAACTACCTGCTACTCACTTTAGGGGCTGGGGCAGGGAACTGGGCACGACTTGCTATTTTGTTCGGCGCTGGGCGCTTGGGGTTTCTTAGTAGCTGAGTGAGTACACTTTACACTTTTTGGGATGCGATAACCCCCATTTAGAACTGAAAGTGTACACTTTTTTGGGGCTTATGAACTCAGCAACTAAGGTTTAGAGTTCCAGGCCAAGTATGTGTAACCCTAAACCCTAAACCCTAAACCCTAAACCCTAAACCCTTCAAAGACTGCTGGGAATGCAGCTCTCACGGCACTTCAGTCGCATCCCAGGTCAGCTGGCACATGGTGCTGGATGAGCCGCGCGGTCGCAATCCCTTTAGGGTTTAGGGTTTAGGGTTTGGGGTTTGGGGTTTGGGGTCTGGGGTTTGGGGTTTGGGGTTTAGGGTTCCTAAACTCTACACCCTAAATCCCTAAAGGCCTAAAGCCCTCAAACCCGAACCCAAAACCCCTAAACCCTAAAACCCTAAAGCCCTAAAGCCCTAAAGCCTTGAAAATCTAGAGGTTTTGAAAGCGAAAGACTCCTCAAACCCGAAACCCCTAAAACTCTAAACCCGAGACCCCTACAAAGCGCTAACCCCTAAACCCTACTTGCAGGTTCGTGGTACCTGTTAACCAATTATAACGGTACTTATAACCCCTTATCAGCCCCTTAAGTGCCCTCATATGGTTATAAGTACACTTATAAGTACAGGTATAAGTACACTTATAAGTACACTGAAAAGTACACTTATAAGTACACTTTTAAGTACACTTATAAGTAGCGATAATTGGTGAAAAAGTGCCGTGAACTTCCAAGTAGAGGTGTTGAAGTCGCAGACTGCCTGGGGAGTTCTGAGATGGACTCACAGGGCTGTAGGGTTTAGGGTTTAGGGTTTAGGGTTTAGGGCTTAGGGGGGCTTTTTAAAGGTTCCCTTCTCACACCTAGTTTTGGCTTTAAGACTTGGGGTTTCGGGTTTTAGGGTTAGGGTTTACAGGGTATGGGGTTGAGGGTTTAGGGCTTGAGGTTTGGTGTTTAGGGTTTACAGGGTTTGGGGTTTAGGTTTTAGGTTTTAGGGTTTGGGGTCTAAAGTGCACCCGTCGCATTCTTCGGTTGCCGGGCAACCTGCAGGGTTTAGGGTTCTGAGTGTAGGTTGTTGCTTATTTGTGTAACTATTTAATTGTTTATCTATCT
This sequence comes from Symbiodinium natans, assembly GCA_905221605.1. Taxonomy (NCBI): domain Eukaryota; class Dinophyceae; order Suessiales; family Symbiodiniaceae; genus Symbiodinium; species Symbiodinium natans. Next base: position 166,881 of record CAJNDS010002792.1, on the reverse strand, counting down.
ATGTTTCTACTTATCTATTTGTTGTGTTGTTTAGTTATTGTGCGTTTTGGCAGGTTAAGAACAATTCCAGCTTGGAGAAGAATTTTGAAGCCTGAAGCCTGATCTGCTTGTGAGCTTGAGAAGTTTTCTGGCGTTACCTGGGGGTTTCCGACATTTGGGGTACCTTATTGGGGTCCTTAGAATAAGGGAATCCTACGGTTCGGGGACTATATTCGGGGTCCCTTCTGTTCGTAACCCCCCCCCCCCCACCTTAAATCCCCCAAACCTGTAAGCCCTGGACCCATAGCGGCATACAGTGGCATCCACACCCTGCCGAGGAACCTCAAAAGGACGTAGGCCCTATTTCCAGCGTGGGACTTCTTCAGCACAGTGCGCAAGCTTCTCACAGGATCAGCAGGACTGTGACTTACTAGGCAAGGAGGGGCCCCCTCAGTGATAGGTAGAGTTATAGCGACCTTAAATAGGGTTATAAGGATCCTAACTCAGGTTATAAGCCCCTTAACTACAGTTAGTGTAGTAAGGGGATCTCATGCTTAACTTCCCCAAAACTCACAGCAACAAGCAGGCTCGCACAGACTGGCAAAGACGGTTGGCAGGAATATGCGTGGCTGCGGCTGAAGTTGTTGGGAAATTCAGGGGCTTCAATGCTTCTTGACAGGGACGGCTTTCGCCCTGCTTTCTCAGACCCGAATTCCGAAAGCCTAATTTTTGGTTTCGGCGAGGATTTCCACAAAATCGCGATGGTTGGAGTTCTACATTTTGACCCCCTCAATGTTTACGGCTTGGGGCTATAGAACTTGGAGCTTAAGAGCCACCAAAGAGCCGTTCACAAACCTCGTAGAGGACAACAGCTGAATTACAAGTGGAAGCAAGTGGCCCGTGTGGGAGGCAGGGAGTTGGGGGTGCCGCTACCTTTCTTGGGGCTCTGTTGCGCTTGGCATTCCCACACAGGTTCTCGCATCTCTGGTGGTTTAGGGTTTAGGGTTTAGGGTTTAGGGTTTAGGGTTTAGGCTTTAGGGTTTAGGGTTTAGGGTTTAGGGTTTCCCTGTTGAGGCCATGGGGTTCACTCCAGAAGCCCTGACTGATGGTCAGTGAATCCGAAATTTAAAAAGAACAAGCCCAAGCTGCAGGTGAAGGGGAGACTTGAACCTCGCCCTTCTAAGGACCAACATTTGTTGATCTCGTCAAGGCCCCCGAAAGAAACAGGCATCCGAAAAGAAGGTGTAGGGGTTTAGGGTTTAGAGTTTAGGGTTGAGGGTTAGGGTTTAGGGTTTAGTTTTTAGGGTTTAGTTTTTAGGGTTTAGTTTTTAGGGTTTAGGGTTTAGGCCTTAGGGTTTAGAGTTTGGGTGTTACGGTTCTACGGGATTCAGGGTCCACCATGAAACTCCCGATGCGCAAAAAAAATACCTAGAGACCCTCTGGACCTCAAGGCAAGAGTAGGGCACCCCAAGCCCGAAAGCGCTAAACCCTAAACCCTAAACCCTAAACCCTAAACCCTAAACCCTAAACCCTAAACCCTAAACCCTAAACCATCTAAGGTACCTGAAAGAGCTGAAGTCCATGAATGAGCTGCTCCAGTTTGTGCGCATTCTGGTCGGGATCTCTCAGCCTGTGGAGAGGGCCTCCAGGGTTCAGGGTTCAGGGTTCAGGGTTTAGGGTTTAGGGTTTAGGGTTTAGGGTTAGGGTTCAGGGGGTTTGGGAGTGGGTTTGAGGGTATAGGGTTTCGGATTTTGGGTTTGGGGTTGAGGGTACAACCGGGTTTTCGGTTTTTGTGTTTGGGACGGTTTGCGGTGGGGTTATTTTGGGGAGGCCTCAGCCCTAGACCCTAAACCCTGAACCCGAAACCCCAAGCCTTAGATATACGTAGGCTTTGTTTAGGCTTCAGGGTCTGGGGCTTATAAGGTGCCCTAAACCCTAAACCCTAAACCCTAAACCCTAAACCCTAGACCCTAGACCCTAAACCCTAAACCCTAAACAAGACACCCGAGGTGGAAGATGCAGAGGTCACTCAGTCTTCCTTCTGGGAGAAGCTGACAGAGGCACGGCCCTGACTTAGGGTTTAGGGTTTAGGGTTTAGGGTTTAGGGTTTAGGGTTTAGCGTTTAGGGTCTAGGGTCTATGGTTTAGGGTTTAGGGTTAGGATTTAGGGTAATAATGATCCCTACATTGCCCTTGTAGGGACTAGTATTTTATATCTTTTGGGGGTGGGTTTCTGAATTGAGCAAATATGTAGTAGTATAGGGTTCCTAAGGGAGGGGGGGTTCATGGGGGGGGTGGGGTACCGAGGGAGCCTTATAGGGCTTTAGGAGCCTTAGCGAGCAGTGGGGAGTGTTGGGGGGACCTTGGGTTACACACCCCCCTTGAACCCCCTAGACGCTAAACCCTAAAACCCCCCCCCCTCCCTTCTATAATTTTAGAGTCGTTCGGTTTGGAGTCTGAGGGGCTTTCTTAGGTTTCACTGAAGGGTGGCACAAGCCCTAATTCAACCTTAAACCCAAACGTCCACACCCTCAACCCACAGCTTGGCCCATAGGGGTTTAGGGTTTAGGGTCTAGGATTGAGGGCTCACCTTGTTTTCCCCTCAGCCGGCCTTTGAGCTTGACATTTTTTGTTGTTGCCCTTATGAACTACAAGATTGGGCGATCGAATTGCAGAAGCTATGCTCGGTCCCAGAGTAGGCCCTTACTCCCTTTTTCAAGGGCTTAAGTTTCCTTATAAGCTCCTTTAAACCAAGAAAGGCACCCTTTTTATTCCTAGGTTACTCTTGGGTCCAGGCATTTTTTGGAACAGGCGTTGGATCAATTACCGAATCTGTGCTGATGCCATTCAATTGATTCAAAGGTTCGGGGATTCTGCGCATAGGCTTTCGGGTTTATATAGGGTTTGGGGTTTAGGGAGGCTGCAGCACAAGCGCTAAGAAAATCGGTCTAGCAGGCTCTGCAGGATCAATGTCCGAAGCCTAAATCCTCAGGTCCAAACCCTACGGGTCCATGTACCTTATGATTATATACTTGCCCCCCAAAGTCCCTATGGGAAGTACTTTAAGGCCCATGTATTCCCTATTTGGGAGTATGGACCCTTAGGGTGAGTTTTTTCCCTTGCTTGTGCAAGGCCTCCCGGCCAGTGTACACGGCTGAGCCGCCGCAAGAAGAGGCTCCGCATGTGCCCAGGTTTAGGGTTTAGGGTTTAGGGTTTAGGGTTTAGGGTTTAGGGTTTAGGGTTTAGGGTTTAGGGTTTAGGGTTTAGGGTTTAGGGTTCCCTAAACCCTAAACCCAAAAGGATCGCACACCCAGCCTGAAATGGACCACAACCCTAAAAAAAGGGACCCCTGATATTCGGAAACCTGATATGTGCACATGAACCTTTGGGTTTCTAAGTGGGGGTTGCGAGCCGAATTCCCGTTCGGCTGCGGGTAGGTATGGGGGTCCCGCAAAGGACTTAGGTTCACACAGGGTTTAGGTTCGGTTCCATACGGAAGGTGATATTCCAAAGCATGCCACTGCTAGCTTGCACAAGTTGACGATCCAACATGCTGACCGGACCGGAGACGTGTTAGGATTTCTGCTTTCGAACGCTGATTCTGAATCCCGGGACTCTGATGCCTTGTAGGGTTCAGGGTTTAGGGCGTACTCCAAACATTCTGAATCCCTTAAGTTCCTTCAGTCTAGCACTTCGAACCATCAGCTCACAGGGAGGTCGAGAAACGGACCGGGTTCAGGTTTTTGTTGGCTGAGAGGCTCTTTTTCAATCGAGCAGATGGGTGTAAGCATCAAGTTCAAGGGTTGGTGCTTCTGTTTAGGGTTTGGGGTTCGGGTTTAGGGCGGCGGCCATGCTAGCAGCCGCAAATGACGCCAAAGCCCGCAACCTAAACCCTAGCCCCTCAACCCATATGAACCTTATCCCGTAAACCCATATGACATATAGACCGCATATAAGAACCCGATACATAAACCCATTTATAAACCCTAAAACGCGAAACAGCTCGTAGCCGCAGCTCCGGCAGCAGCATTCTGAACCATTGCGCCCAAACACCCTCCAACGAATAGACCCTGTCTAAACGCATAAGCCTGTGAACCGTCAGCCTCTGATCAGTCTTACACGCTGAACCCCTTAACTTCTAAACCCTAAACCCTAAACCCCAAACCCTAAATCCGAAACCCTAAACCCTAAACCCGAAACCCTAAACCCTAAACCCTAAACCCTAAACCCTAAACCCTAAACCCCCAAGCCTACGAAAGGACTCGGCTATCGGCTTCCTGAAGAACTTGGAGTTGGCGAGGCCGCTTCCCATTGTCCCGACAGGGCGCGATGGGGCTCGGGGTTTAGGGTTTAGGGTTTAGGGTTTAGGGTTTAGGGTTTAGGGTTTAGGGTTTAGGGTTTAGGGTTTAGGACCACAATGTATGTTCTGTTCTTTTGAGGGAGTTGCTTCAGAGGGGTTTAGTCTTTTAACTGACAGAGAGGTTCGTTCAGGGGTTTGGTGTGTATGTTGACTGTGGTTTGTGTTCGCGATTTCCACCATCTCATGGCTCGCACGCACACACACAGACAGAGGTGCGGAACGAGGGATTTAGGAACCGCATATCCCCCTCTAGAACCCTCTCTAAGGGGTTCTGCAGCACCTGATTCCCTACCAGGAAGCTCTAAGTTGCAATCTCAATGTTTAGTGTTGGCAGGGGCTTTCAGGTTCCACGGTTGAGGCTTTTCGGTTTGGGGCCCGAGACGGGCCAGCTCGGAAATCAGCTTCACAAAATGTTTCATGCACCGCCGCATTCCTCTCACAGCGCGCGCAAAACATGCCGCCCTAAACCTTAAACCCTAAACCCTAAACCTAAACCCTAAAACCCTAAACCCGTTTTGGCTCGTCCTTTGGCAACGTCTCTGCGCCAAGTCTGGTTTCTTGGTCTGCAGGGCTTGTAGAGCTACCATTGAGAGGCCCTTGATGAGTGGCGGATTTTCTAAACCGTGATCCCGTTGTGGGGTTTAGAGCTTCAGGAGTTAGGGTGTAGGGTAACCCTAAACCCTAAACCCTAAATATAAAGCCTCGGTGTGATAGTAGGAACACCGAAATGAAAAGCATGCTAAGTACGGGAACCTTTGAACGAGGAGCAAGGGCAGGCTCAAGCTCGGGAACTCATGAAATCCCTGAACCCTAAACCCTAAACCCTAAACCCTAAACCCTAAACCCTAAACCCTAAACCCTAAACCCTAAACCCCAAACCCCAAACCCCAAACCCCAAACCCTAAACCCAAGCCAAACCTGTGTTCAAAAGAGGCTGTATACCACCATTGGGGCTTGGCACCTCGACGTCTTCAAGGCTGGCTGCGGGCTGCGGAAAGGTCTTGGTTTCTCCTTCAAACCTTCAACACCTTAAGGGGTTTAGGGTTTAGGGTTTAGGGTTCACAGGGTGGGGCCCCCTAGTTATAAGTAGAGTTATAAGGGCCCTAAATTGGGTTATAAGGACCCTAAGTTAGGTTATAAGTCCCTTAACTACAGTTAGTATAGTAAGGGGGCCCCACCCTGCAGGGTTTAGGGCCTTAGGAGGTCCATGTACCTGCCTTTTTCCAGTATATACTGGAGCCCTTCAATGGGTTCCCATCTAGTAGCTGTAGGGCCGAAGTAATCTAGGGACCCAAAATGCAGGGCACTCGACGCTGCGCATATGTGCCCTGGTAAAAACTCACAATTCTTGGGGACCAAATGAACCCTAACATTGGGGTCATATACCCGATGCGTTATAGTTCCTCTTCAGTTATCTGAACACCCTAAACCCTAAACCCTAAACCCTAAACCCTAAACCCTAAACCCTATATGCCCGGGCTCATTTGGTCCCCAAGGACACTGCATCTCTTGCCCATGCTCCCTCATGCCTGTGCCAGGCGGTGTTTGAGACCCGCAGTGGGACCAACCGCCCCTTTCCTTCATCAGAGGGTTTAGGGTTTAGGGTTTAGGGTTTTGGGGTTCAGGGTTTAGGGTTTAGGGTTTAGGGTTTAGGGTTTAGGGTTTAGGGTTTAGGGAGTTGTCCTGTCTGTGTTGGCGGTCTGCCCGTGTGATACAGGAGTCTGTAGATATTCATCAATGCTATCCCTCTTGGTGTCTTGAATCCCAAACTCATGATTCTAGAAGCTATATGCCTACAGTATGCTTTCTCATTTGTCTTGCCACTCTGTCAAACCTTATACAGGCACACACACAGACAGAGAGAGAGAGAGAGACACACACACCCAGACACACACGCACACACGCAGAGACACACGCGCGCACGCACGCACACACACACACACACACACACACACACACACACACACACACACACACACACACACACACACACACACACACACACACACACACACAATCACACACACACACACACACACACACACACACACACACACACACACACACACACACACACACACACACACACACACACACACACACACACACACACACACACACACACACACACACACACACACACACACAGAGACACACACACACACACACACACGCGCGCGCACATGTCTGCCTCTGTTTTTTGTCTATCTGTATTAATGTGTACTGTATATATCACCTTTAGATCTATTGGGGCATTTCTCCTTGGCATTGGTAGAGTCTTTCCGAACAGAAGTACACTTCGTCTCTCAAGGCTTTCACAGGAAACAAGTACAGAATTAAAGGATTTGTTCTTTGAGCTGGTCGTGATGCACCTGTCTAAAAAGGATTCGCAGAAGAACCACAGTCTCACTAGTGTATATGTACATATGCACACTATATATATATATATGTATATATATAGTTGTATAGAAAGCAAAGCTTCGATAGCAAGATGCTTGCAGCGGTCCTACGTCTAACCTGTACACACGCACAAAAGAGCTGTGTTAAGCATAGTCCTGTACCAAATAAATCGTCAAACAAAAATCGTCAAGTGTGAACCTGGGCCTGGTGACCGCTCCACTCGTGAAGGAGCATAAGTTTGAAATTGGTCTTTCAAGCAACAATTAGAAGTTACAGTAGGGTGCAGTGTAGTGACACCCCCCCGCCCCCCCCTCCAGTAGCAACAGCTGCGAAGGTCCTCACACCCCCCCCTCCCCCCCCTCCCTCCCCTCCCCCCCCTCCCCCCCAAACCCCCAACCTTAAAACCCCATGCACCCCGAACCCCAGACCCTCAGTCATCCGCACCCAGAGGAAGCGGGCGCATGGTCCGCTTCAGCGAGATCCACAGCCTGGAGGTGCGCCCAACACATTCATTGGGTATAGGGTTTAGGGTTTAGGGTTTCGGGTTTCGGGTTTCGGGCTTACAGTCCAGGTGACGTCCCGGTGCATTTTTATTTTGTAGGAAGCACGCGGGCAGGTAGCCGACACAGTCCTTTTGGATCCAAGGTTTCTGGTTTGGGGGGGTTTTACAAGGTGTAGCAATGTAAAGCGCAGGAAGATGTTTGTTTTTTGATGGAATATCTTGTGCTGCCTTGGGGCGCGTAGCTTACCGTGCTTTCGCCATCCTCACCTTGACCTGATTCCACACGCTCTTGTCTGGCTCATGCTGATTCTTCCGCTTCCCTCCTTGTTCCCTAGACCCTAAACCCTAAACCCTAAAACCCTTGTCCAGGGGGCACCGTGTGGCTGAGGTTTTCTACAAGGACTTAGACCTGGAACCTCAAATCACGTAGGGCGAAAGCTCCCGCCAGGACAGGCTCTGTAAAGCACTTTGCACATAAGGGTTTAGGGTTTAGGGTTTAGGGTTTAGGGGGGTTTGGGGTTCAGGGTTTAAGGTTGGGATGTTCCCCCTTATACTAGCAGTCCTTCATAGGGATTGTCATAAGGGGGTACTAGAATCCTTACTAGGGACTGTTAGTACAAGGGCACAGTCCAAAACCCTACTAGGACCGGGAGTAGGCACTTGTTTCCTTGTTTTTAGGGTTCGGGGGTTCCCTTATAATCCCCTTGAAGCCAGAAAGGGCACCCTTTTTATTCCTGGGTTACTCCCGGGTCTAGCCTAAAACTGAACCCCAAAACTGCAGGAGTGTTGCTGTAAGCCTCAACCTCTGCCACTCGACTCTCTCTACACAACACTTGACAGCCCCTAAGCCCTCAACCCTAAACCCTAAACCCTGAACCCTAAACCCTAAAGCCTAAACCCTAAACCCTAAACCCTAAACCCTAAACCCTAAACCCTAAGCCCTGGCAGGGTGATCAGCTGGTAGAGTTGCTGGACATCTTTGCCCGGGCCGGCCCGGTGCTTGGTGTTTTTGTTTCTTACCGATCCGGGCTATACACAGGTATGCCCTTTGGGGTTGTTTAGGGTTTAGGATTTAGGGTTTAGGGTTTGTACATCTTCCCTTCTTGCGGTTTAAGAGGAGCATTTATGTACTTTTTTCGCTTAAGAGCCATCCAAACAAATCAAGAAACAAACAATCCCTAATTATACTTCCCTTATAAGGGAGAACGTTTCTGTTTTTACTTGGAGGGGGGGGGGGGTCCGGGTGGGGTTCTCAACAAATAGTAGTTCAGGCCTTAGGGTTTAAGGCTTGGCCCCAGTTGTAGTTCCTTCAAGAACTACAACTACAATACTACACGTGGGGCTCTGGATTAAAACTGCAGCGTTCGAGTTCAGGAGGGTTTGGGGGCCGGGGGGGGGGGCACCACCGAATCTTTCCATCTCCTATACCTGCCTATACCCTAGACTCCAGCCCCTAAGCACCCCTGAATAAGAAGTGTAGTTTGTGGATCTTAAGCGGGTACTTTGGGGGGGGGGGGGGGGTCTAGAGTCTAGGTAAACCTCAAGACTCCAACCCTTAGCCCAAGCCTTGGGACGTTCCCCCTCATACTAGCACTCCTTCATAGGGATTATAGCATCCTTAAATCATTATAACCCCTATTAAGGACTGTTAGTATATGGGGGAACATCCCAAGCTATCCCCAAACCCCAAACCCCAAACCCTAGACCCTAAACCCTAAACCCTAAACCCTAAACCCTAAACCCTGAACCTTATAAGGGGAGAACATCCCAAGCTATCCCCCACACGCTACTCCATGACGACCGAGGCTCCGCTGCATCCGAGCTCAGCGGCCTGGCAACGAGGCGAGCTTCTAGTTTAGGGTTTAGGGTTTAGGGTTTAGGGTTTAGGGTTTAGGGATCCCAGAGGAAGCCCATACTTAGGGGTCTAGGGCTTAGGATTTAGGGTCCCTAAACTCTCTTAGGGAAGCTTCATTGAGTTTAAGGGACCAGGCAACTGCCCTAGGAAACTGATAACAAGAACCGTTTCTCACTGTGTAATCGCAGGTAATTCAGGGAGACGCCTCCAAAAGCCAGAGGAAAGCCCTCAACCCTAAACCCCAAACCCCAAACCCTATATACGCCCTAAATCTTAAACCCTAAACCCTAAACCCGGAGAGTTCCCTGTTTCTGGAAGTCCTAGGTTCACTGCAAGACTCACGAAGTTCAGTACATCAGGCTCCTGAGACAGCCTGAAAGAAGGAACCACACTTAAAGGGTTTAGGGTTGGGATGCTCACCTTTATACTAACAGTCCTTCAGAGGCATGATAATAGGGGGTGCTATCATCCAAGAATCCCTATTCAGGGCTGTTAGAAAAACGGGGAACATCCCAAGGTTTAGGGTCCCTGAACCCTAAACCCCTAACCCTAAACCCTTGACAAAGCCTTCAGAGCCCACGAGAGAAGGTGCTTCAATGAAGCGAGACTGCGACTGCAGGCCAGGCGCACGCAAGTGCACGATTCATTGCTCGAGTCGATGTAGCGTTTAGGGTTTGGGGTTTAGGGTTTAGTAGGATTGGCTCGGGGTCTAGCTGTACTAGGACCTCGAATGACACACCCCGCATTAAGAGCCCAAAGGGCCCCCTCAAACCCCTCAAGCTCCTCAAACTCCTCAAACCTCTCAAACCCCTCAAACCCCTCAACCCCTCAAGCCCCTCAAACCCCTCAAACCCCTCAAACATCTCAAACCCCCAAAAGCCCTCAAACCCTCAAACCCCTCCACCTCAAACCCCTCAACAAACCCCTCAAACCCCTCGAAGCCTCAAATCCTGAAACCCTCAAACCCTCAAACCCGCAAATCTGGCTGGTTCTTAGTAGGGGATGAGGGAGTGAGGTACCCTATGTAATCCCTGAAAGGGCATATATAGGGCCCTAACTCCCCCATTCCCTACTAAGAAGCAGGGGGAAATCCTCACCTCAAGATGCATCAGGAGGAAAGCCCTGACCCTAAACCTAAACCCTAAACCCTAAACCCTAAACCCTAAACCCTAAACCCTAAACCCTTCATGAACATGCGTCAGGAGGAGAGCCCTGACCCTGAATGGCACTATGAAGAGGTCGACAAGCACCCCGGCTTCGCTGAGACGGGTTTAGGGCTTGCGGTTGAGGGTTTCGGGTTGAGGGTGTAGGGTTTAATTAGGGTTTAGGGTTAGGGGGGGAGGGTTTAGGGTTTCGGGTTTAGGGTGTAGGGTGTAGGGTTTGGGGTCTGGGGTTTCGGGTTTAGGGTTTAGGTTGTAGGGTGTCTGCTGATTTGGTTTTATGTTGCAGCTTCTGAAGTCGATGCTTCAGAGCTTGCAGCTTGGGGGCTTGATTTTGCGTTTGGAGGCTTGCGGTCTAGGCTTCAGGGCAAGCTGGCATTATAGGGTTCTTAAGGAGGGGGGTTCAAGGTACCGTAAACCTTAAACCCTAAACCCTAAACCCTACTCCCCCCCCCCCCCATGAGACCCCTAATCGCACTTGGGATCCAAGTGCCCGCATGTTGTTTAGCTTCTCCTTGTATTGGCGACAACGAGCCCGAAGACCAGAAGCCAAGGCAACCTGCGAAACCAAACACCCCTCAACACTCGAGCCGAAACTCTCTTAAGACTGAACCCTAAACCGTAAACCCTCAACCCTTAACCCTAAACTCTCTCAAAACCCTGAACCACCCTCAACCCTAAACTCTCTTAAGACCCTAAACCGTAAACCCGAAACCCTCAGCCCCCTCAACCCCCGGAACTCTCTAAAGCCGAACACAATCGCGCAGGGTTTCAGGGTTTAGGGCTACAGAGGGCCTAAGCTGCCAACGTAGTTCCGTTTTGGGGTCTACCCAGACCCCTAGGGTTTAGGGTTTAGGGTTTAGGGCTTAGGGCTTAGGGTTTAGGGTTTAAGCAGATCCCCTTCAGGGTTCCTAAAGATGACCCAACATTCGTATAGGGCACTACTTGGGATCTACTGGATTCTCCAAGGGGTCTGGGAAGTATCTACTTTGCTGCATGGGCCCTTAGCCTCTGGGAATCCTCCAAACCCCCGAAGACCCGAAGGCACAAGTACTCAAAGAGGGCCCTTGAAGTTGGGGTTCTTGTATACCTGTGGTATCCCTTACCATACATGCCTATAAACCCTAAACCCTAAACCCTAAACCCTAAACCCTAAACCTTCAAAGGTTCCTACATTCTCCCCAGAACATGCCGAAGGCACCCCGGATAAGCCCGAATGGTCCTCACCTCGGTGACCCTGGGAGGATTCAAAAAGTAGGTCCCCTTAAGGGTTCCTCAAGAATGACCCAATAGTGGTTTAGGGTTTAGGGTTTAGGGTTTAGGGTTTATGGTACTATTTGGGGGCTCTACTTTTTGGATTTTGGATCCTCGTCAGGGATGGCCCTTCCAGCTTGCGGATTGTCTTTCCCACCAGCAGCATGCTCGCCATCATCGCAGCTTGATAGAATTCAGGCTACCTAGACTTAGACCTCCCCCAAATTGCAGCTCTTATTTGATGTTTTTTTTCCATTTTGTTGTTCTTTCTTTTTTAATGTGTATTATTTAGTTTGATTTAGTTTTTTTTTTTTTGCTGGGGGGGGGGGGGGTCGAGGGGGAGGGGGCTTACACAGTTCTCAGTCTCAAAAACGATCTACGTCTCGGGGGGGGGGGGGGGGGGGAGGGGGGCAAGATGTCTAATGCACCGTGGGCTTTGCAGGATCCTTCGTCTCATGACAACATTAGGGTTTAGGGTTCTTAGGGTTTAGGGTTTAGGGCTCTTAAGGTTCTTAGGGTTCTTAGGGTTCTTAGGGTTCTTAGGGTTCTTAGGGTTCTTAGGGTTCTTAGGGTTTCAGTGCCATGCATGCTGCTTCGGAGCCAGGATGCAGAGCACGCCATGCCGAACAAGAGAAGCCCTAAAGCCCTCAATATTCGAGAATGCCCCTCCACCTTGAACCGTAAACCCAAACCCCAAGTCCCGCAACCCTGAACCCTGAATCCAAACCCCTGAGCCCTAAACCCTGAACCCTAAGCCCTAAACCTCAACCCACCCGCGCTAAGCTCGGACGTCACCATCGATCAGTTCGATAGTCCGATGTCTGTTAGCTCTCGGGCTGGGAGTGTCATTTAGGCCCACATGTTGGCAGCCTCTTATGCTTATGCTCCTTACAAGCCCCGTTGCGCCAACAAGGATACTCTTGTTCTTAGCTTGGTGTGCCCCTATTTTGGGGCATGCTTGCACCAGTAACGTATGTATGTTTTTGTTATTCGCGTATTGCACGAGGCATATTAACAGGGTTGGTTATCAATATCAGGTGCTTAAGTTTGTCGTAGACTCTCTCGTCGTGTAGGAAGAGGCACTTTTCAGGGTGGGATGGCTTGAACCAGAGATATGACATCCTCTGAAACAACAAACCTCTACAGTCAAACCCCGGACCATTGTACATAAATGACTATGCCTGCTTGGGTTCCCGGAATAAAAGTCTATAGTGGCCTCCTTGTAATAAGGACTCCCCCCCCCCCCCCCCCCCAAGAGGGACCATATTCCAGAGGAGCGACCAGAAAAACCCTGAAATCTAAACCACCCGAAACCCCAAACCCTAAACCCAAAACCCTAAACCCTAAACCCTAAACCCTAAACCCTAAACCCTAAACCCTAAACCCTTCCGAGGAGAGCATGGCCCGGTTTTCCATGCAGAACAACGAAGTGATCCTTCGGAAGTTCGGCCGAGAGAGGCCCAGATGGCGGGGCTCGGGGAGTTTAGGGTTTAGGGTTTAGGGTTTAGGGTTTTTTTAGGGTTTAGGGTTTAGGGTTTAGGGTTTGCCTGGATGAAGCCCTACACCTTTTATATCATGGCTGAGAGGTTTAACTAGGGCTTAGGGGCTAGGTTTGGGGTGTAGGGTTTAAGGTTTAGGATTTAGGGTTCAGGGTTTAGGGTCTAGGGTTTAGCGTTACTTGGAAGCCCCTTTGACTTAGTAAGTCTACTTCGTATCCCCTAGGAAATCCCTCTGATAATTCCAGAACCCAATGACTAACCCAAGTTGCTAAGTCAAAAGGGCTTCCACGTAGAGATATAATCAGAGTCATTTGAGATACCCTAGACCCTAGAAGCTAAACCCTAAACCCAAATACTTGGGATTCTCGATATTCAGAGGTTGTCGACTTGATGTGTTTACCTGGGCCCTGAATAGGTCCCTTTGGGCGGCTACTTACCTTTTATGGGTTTAGGGTTTAGGGTTTAGGGTTTAGGGTTTAGGGTAGTAGGTGTTTATACAAAGACACTGATGCACTCAACTGACCGAGCTACATGAGAAGGAGTTGAGGGGGTGCAGGGGTGGCAGAGAAACACATCGCATCACCGACTGCTTCGACGTCCACTCATGGAAGCGCGCCTGTTCGGGAGTTCCCCTCAGGGTCCATGTACCTATATAGTATATATTTTCGCCCTACAGCTACTATATAGGAACCCCTTTAAGGCCCAAGTATGTACTATATAGGTACACGGACCCTTAGAGTTCGAAGGCGAGGTGTCTAGAATTCGTCGCAGTCGACTTGCCGCGTGGGACTGGCTGCTTGCTGACCCTAATCCCTAAACCCTGAATCCCTGAATCCCCAACAAGCGCAAAACAATCCTGGAATCTCACCGTCTGCAGAAGATACTGATACTGTGCCAGGGGTGCTACCGAGGCAGAGCAGTTACCTGGATAATAGCTTAGGGTTCAGCGTTCTGGGTTGTGAGGACCTTCGCTTCTTGACGTCGACTTCCCAGTGTATCCCTTATTACCTTGGACACTGCGGTTTAGGGTGTAGGGTGTAGGGTTTAGGGTTTAGGGTAGTAGCTTAGGGTTCAGTGCTCTGGGTTGTGAGGACCTTCGCTTCTTGACGTCGACTTCCCAGTGTACCCCTCGTTACCTTGGACACTGCGGTATAGGGTGTAGGGTTTAGGTTTTTAAGGTTTAGGGTTGAAGGTTTAGGGTTTAAGGTTTAGGGTAGTAGCTTAGGGTTCAGCGTTCGGGGTTGTGAGGACCTTTGCTTCTTGACGTCGACTTCCCAGCGTATCCCTTGTTGGAACACCACGGGTAGTTGCAGGACGAGGGGAGTTGGAGTGCAGGGTCTGTCTTTGGCCGTGAAGGCGTGGTTGAAAGTCTCAAGCTTTACCGGAAGCAAATGCAAACCACAAACCCCAAACCCGAAACCCCAAATCCTAAACCCCAAGCCCTAAACCCCAAACCCTAAACCCGAAATCGCTTAAAGTGGCCCTGCCCTACGGAGGCTGCACCCTCGGATTCTGGAGTTCGAGCCGCGGCAGCCGCTTGGGTCTATGAAACAGCTTCAGGGGATGAGGGTTTAGGGTTCAGGGTTTGGGGTTTGGGGTTTAGGGTTTCGGGTTTGGGGTTTAGGGTTAAGGGTTTGGGGTTTAGGGTTTAGGGTTTAGGGTTTTAGGGATTAGCGTTTTCATGGGATTTCGCCTTGGACCCCTAAGGTTGCACGGTTGGGTTTGTGGACCCTTTCTTATTCAAGATCCTCTAAGGCAATAGAAGGGCCATATTAGGAGTATACTAAGAGAACATCTTAGGGGTACGTCTTAGGGGTCCGAGTATGACTCCCTTGAGTTTTAGGGTTTAGGGTTTAGGGTTTAGGGTTTGGGGTTTAAGGCTCAGGGGCCTTGATTTCAAGGTCTCTTTGGTTTGGGGCCCCTTGGGGCTTTGGGTGAGTTTCAGGTACTTGTGATTTGGGTTTTGTTTTTTGACCTTAGGGGTTTTCCGGGGCCTTAGTGGTTTGGGTCATTCAGGGGTTGGGGAAACTGAATAGTGACCCTAAAGCCTAAACTCTAAACCTTAAACCCTAAACCCTAAACCCTAAGTCTTGGAGGGCTTGTCTGGCTCCGAGGGCTTAGGGGGCCTCCTTGCATCGCAACCTTCCCCGCAGAGCACTTCGTGTACTCAAGGCTCCCCAGGTTTAGGGTTTAGGGTTTAGGGTTTAGGGAGAACGACCCTTCTAGCCCTAAGGATCCATGTACCTGTATAGTATATACTTAGGCCTTCAAGGGGTTCCTATATCGTATCTCTAGGGCCCAAGTCTGTACTATATAGGTACATGGATCCTTTGGGTTGAAGCACCAGGAAGCCTGTGGTCCGTAAACCCTAATCCTAAATCCTAAACCCTAAACCCTAAACCCTAAACCCTAAACCCCACGCTCCTTAAGCACCAGGAAGCCTGAAGCCTAAATCCGAAACCCGAAACCCTCAATCCTAGCCCCTAAATACTCCTAAACCCTAAACCCTAAACCCTAAACCCTAAACCCTAAACCCTAAACCCTAAACCCTAAACCCTTGGGGTCCAAGGATCGCTTGCCTCTGCCACTCCTACTCGCGTCTCCGGTGGAAGCATGATACCGTCTTCCGCGAGGCTGGGTAGCCCAGTTGTACAGGGTGGGGCCCCCTAGTCATAAGTAGAGTTATGAGGGCCCTAAATTGGGTTATAAGGACCCGAAGTTAGGTTATAAGTCCCTTAACTACAGTTAGTATAGTAAGGGGGCCCCACCCTGTAGCCTTTACCAACCCCAAAAAGGGTGCCCTTATTATGGTATGATTCCTTGGCTGCCCGGTATTGTGTTCTTTGTTGGTTTCACCTTTTTGGGTTGAAGAGGGGTTATATGTTTCAAGAGAGTCTTGGTCACACTGCACAGATCCCATGATTGGAAGCTGTGCCGTTGCAAGACCCCTAAATCCTCAACCTCTTGCAGGGTTCTTAGGGGAGGGGCTTTCGAGGGGGTATGCAACCCTGCTACACCCTAAGGCTTCCCAGGTTTAGGGTTTAGGGTTTAGGGTTTAGGGTTTAGGGTTTGTTCCCTAGGTACCTAGCCCCCTCCCTTAAGAATCCTCTGAACCTCTAACAATTCAGGGCTTCAGCCTGTCTTGGCAGAAAGGCTTAAGCGTATCCAGGGTTCTCGGGATTTGGGGAAGACGGTTTTGGGCATAAAAGCTGAGTGTTTAAGAGTTTCGAGTTTAGGGTTTTACCTCGGCCTAGGACCGAGCTTGTGGAGTGCAAGGCTTTGAGGGCATTCCGTAATCAGAGGCCATGTGAAGCCGTGAAGGCTCAAAACCGAAAACAATCTCGGCGCGAGTTGTGCTGAGAGCGTTTGGGTGTCGGGGGATGACCCGTCCACGCCCGGAACCCGAAACCCTAAACTCTTGCAGTCAGACATCCGCCGCCGGTTTAGGGTTTAGGGTTTAGGGTTTAGGGTTTAGGGTTCAGGAGTTGAGGGTTTAGGGTTTAGGGTTCAGGGTTTAGGGCCAGCCGTCAACTCCAGTACATGTCCCCTCGCTCCCCTACCCACAACCTGGCGGATTTGTTGGGCTCTTCTCTAATGCCCTGAACCTCGGGATGTTCACCCTTATACTAACAGTTCTCAACGGGGATTATAATCGGGGTTTACTATACTGATCGAGGACTGTTAGTCTAAGGGGGAACATCCCAACCTGAACCCTGACAAAAACTGCAGTTCTTGTGTTGAGTGAAGGTGCTGACGGCCATCAGCGAGGACTTTGGGGTTTGTAGGGTTATAGGGTTTACATGGGGTCTTTGGGGTTTAGAGGTTTCGGGTTTAGGGTTTAGGCTTTTGGCCATGAACTTGAATCCGGCCGGAATTTGGGGGTGTGAAGCGAGGATATCGGCTCTCAGGGAGTAGGAGTTGCAGCTTTCGGAGCTTCCCATGGTTATTCGCCTAGGGCTCCGAAGCAGCTTGGACATTGGGATTTCGTCTTATGTTTACCCTATTATTGGAGGCTTTAATAGTACCTAGTTTGTCTGAGCTGCGGCGAGAAAAAACCTACTATGTAGGAGCGAGGGGGGGGGGGGGGGGGGGGGGGGTTCACCATTATGGTTTTGTTGTGCCCTTTTTGTAGTGTATGGTGGCGCAGGTAAGCATCCCTAAACCTAGACCCCCCCCCCCACAAAAAAAGACTCCAAACCCCAAACCCTTTATAAACCTATTAAACCCGCAGGCTCCAAACCCAAAATCGATGCCCCCCCCAACCGGGCACCCGCCCAGTGCGGGGCGCGTCTCAAATCTAGGACCCAGAATAAGGTTTGGGGTTTAGGGTTTAGCGTTTAGGGTTTAGGGTTTAGGGTTACTAGGAGCCAAAGTAGGCCCTTATTCCTGTTTTTCATGGCTTGGGTTCCCTTGCAAGCCCCTCTACAAAAAACGGTCACCCTTTTCATGCCTAGGATACTCTTGGGTCTAGAAAAACACCAGGCCTTAGCCGAACAGGGTTTAGGGTTTGGGGTTTTAGAGTTTCTCAACCTCATGTCGTCAAGGTCCAGGCAGGCGATTGAGGCCAGAGTTTACAGTCCAGGGTTTAGGGTTCAGGGTTCAGGGTTCAGGGTTTAGGTTTCAAGACTCAGGGTTCAGGGTTTACGGTTCAGGGTTTAGAGTGCAGGGTTCAGGGTTCAGGGTTTAGGGTTTGGGAGCCCTCTGACTCCACAGGAGCAGAGTAAGATCCAGCGAGATCGCGTGCTGGGCATTACGGCCCCGGGCGCGGAGGCTCCCTGAACCACAAACTCTGTTACCCCAAACCCTTTAAATGCAGGGTTTTGGGGTTTCGGGTTCAGGGTATAACCCTTTGCTGGGTCCTTGTTGGTCATAATTTTACATGTTTGTCCTACAAAATTCCCAATAATGTTGGACCCTCTTTAATGTGTAGGGCCCCCCCTGAACAGTCGAGGCGTGGATGGGATCCTGATTACACGGCCCCGGGGGCTTATGTGATTTTAATAGGGCGGAGTTTTAAATGCGCGCCGCGTGGATTTTTGTTACGGCGCCCGGACGGTTTGACTTGAAAGAGGACCCTCCAAACAGTCAGGGGATCCTGAATAATTCGGCCAATTTGACTTTAAAGAGGCCCCCCCCCCCCCTACTAAACAGGGTCCAACATAAAGGGATAAAAGTGATGATCTTCAATATGACCCCAACAAGGAAGCGGTTTAGTTTAGGTTGCTTGGACTACAGGGTGGGGCCCCCTTACTATACTAACTGTAGTTAAGGGACTTATGACCTAACTTAGGGTCCTTATAACCCAATTTAGGGCCCTTATAACTCTACTTATAACTAGGGGGCCCCACCCTGTAGGACTTAGTAGTTCAAGGGCAATTATAGTCCAATAAGGGTTCCTCCCTTCGACTCTGAAACTGGGGGCTTTCGGCTTTGGGCTGCTTGGGGCAGTAGATGCCTGAGGCTTTTTGGGGGGTTTTGACAGACGGCTTTAGGGCTCAGGGTTAGGTGTTTAGGGTTGTCAAGGGGACCCGAAACCCAAAAACCCTAAACCCCAAACCCAAACCCCAACCGAAGGTTCTTGGGTTCAGGATGATCCTACCCCATAGAGACGAGTCCCCCAAGCTAGCGGTTAGGGTGGAGGACACAGGCCGTCAAAGCTCCGACTTTCCAACAAAAACTCTGCCCTAAAAACGACCTCCCTGCCCTACAGGCCTAGAATAACATCCCCGAAAAAACCCTACAGCCCTGCCTAGAAGCTTGGGTTTAGGAGCCTTGCTCTAGAAGAACTGCACCACGCTGCTAAGCTCGTATTGTAACCCCGTACCTTGTTGTTCTGTTGGGGGGTTGAGTGCAACTGTAACCCACACACAGCCCTAAAGCCCAAAAGCCCTAAACCCTAAACCTCTAAAACCCTAAACCTCTAAAACCCTAAACCCTAAACCCCTAACCCCTAAACCCTAAACCTCTAAACCCTGCAGCTTGCCTTAAGACTTGCCAGGAGAAGCTGCGGTTTGGCTCGTCGGAGGCTGCTCACCTGAGATGTGCGGTTTAGACGGTTTTTCTGGCATGACCTTAAAAACAAGCCCTAAACCCTAAACCCTAAACCTTTGATCCCAGGGTGTAGGTTCGCGATCCAGTTTTCGGGTTTGGGCTGCCCAGGAACTCTCACACGTCCTAGCCTTGGTCAATCTTAAGTTGGATGCTCATAGCACCCCCCCAAATAGAATCCTTACTTAGGCTTGTTAGTATAAGGGGGAACATCCGAAGTTGTAAGGGTCTTTTGGTGCTTTTGGTTCTTTCAGCTGTCCGATTCTTCTGGGGGTTTACGATAATAAGGGACCCCTAAATAGACCCCCAAATAGTAGGATCCCCTTGTAACCCTAACATTCCATGTACGTCATCATTATGTACTTGGGCCCTAAAGTCCCGAAATAGGAGGTACTTTAAGGCCCAAGTATTCCCTTTTCAGGTACATGGACCCTTAGGGTCCCCTTATGACCCTAAACCCTAAACCGTAAACCCTAAACCCTAAACACCTAGAAATGTAAGACCCCATCTCAACCACTGAGCATCCCAAAGCTTCATGCTGAGAAGCAAACCACCACGTGGGCCTCGGTGTAGCGAAGTGAACCCTACTTTGTTTAGGGCTTAGGGCTTTGGGCTTTGGGCTTTGGGGCTTAGGGTCTAGGACAGGCTTTCAGGCTTTTGAAGGCCACGCATACATGTGACACGCCCACATCCGAGCCTTGCCCAAAGCAGCTTCGGGAGGTAGTATAGGGACCTTAGAATCGTCGTTTTTTTTTTTTTTTTGGGGGGGGGGGGGGGGGGCTATTCTAGTATAAGCATTATGGGGATCATAGGGGAATACGATTCGTAATTATTCCAACCCTATGGTGGCCACTTACCCTTGTTTATAGGGATCCGAAGTATGGGCCCATATTATATACAGTGTACATAAAGGGATGTACAATAAGGGGCCCAAATCCAGGGCCCATACTTCGGATCCCCTACCGAAGCTCCAGAAGCCCGAGCCCTTAACAGCTGTTGCCCAGATGGCGATGATCGCAGACGCCCTGGTTGTGCTGCGGATGTACCGCGGCAACAACGAATGGCGCCTCGGCGTATCTTTCGCCTGCAATACGCCTCCCTGCACTGCATGGCTGCTCTATTTACTTACAGTTTACTAGTAAGTACCCCCCCCCCCCCAAGAATGAAGCTTACAAAGTCAGACGTCGGCCTGAGTAGACATCCAAGAAAGTTTGACAGAGCTCCGACAAGAGCCTCGGAACAGCATGTCCGCTGAAAGACCTTGAGTCGCTTGTGCCTTTCCCAAAGGCTCCATGTACCCATAGAGTAGATACCTAGGCCTTATAAAAGGGGTTCCTATAAGGGTACCTTAAGGCCTAAGTATCTACTATAAGGGTACATGGAGCCTTTGGGTTTGCAAAAACCTGTGGTGTCGTAGGCATCCTGCAAGCCGCTGGAGTACCCGCAGACCCTAGCTCTAAACCCTGAACCCTAAAACCCCCCAAAACCCCAACACCCAAGACCCTAAACCCCAAACCCTAGAGGATTGAGACCCTGAGGGTCCGTGTACCTGAATCGGGAAGACTTGGGCCTTGAAGTACCTCATATTTAGGGGCTTTAAGGCCCAAGTGCATAATAATGAGGTACATGGACCCTCAGGGATAATTCTCCTGACAAGACGAGTGGACAGGCACCCTCACGAACCCTGCAACAGCCGATGGTGCCTTCTTTGCGTCTTGAGGGTGGTTCGTTTATCTGAGAAGCCACACTAAACCCAGAACTGGTACCCTGTTTATTCCTAGGTCCCCTTAGTTTTACATCGTTACTGGGCTCCCAAGCCTCAGAGGGTTCCAAAGGGTCAACCTACAGGTTGCAATTCAGCATCTACTTCAGTTTTAGTCCAGAGAAAGGCACCTGCAACCCAAAGGAACCCTAAAACCCCTGACGCTTAAAACCCCAGCTCGGAAGTCTTAAAACCCTAAAACCCTCAAATCAAATTCTAAACCCTGGTAGTCCTTGAACCCTATATTAACCCTATAAACCCTAAACCCGGGCAGATGCACCTGATGTGTGGTCTCCCAGGTTCCGTTGGGGGGAGACCTACCAGGCGCTGGTGAAGCGTGGAAGCTGAAGTATTGAGGTTGATGTGGGGTTGAGGGTTAGGGTTTAGGGTTTAGAGTGTAGGACCTAGGGTCGTGTAGGATCTAGGGTCGTCTCGGGTCTTCGGGTTTAGGGTGTAGGGACGCCAAAGCGTCCCTGATCCCTAACCCCAGAAGCTCCTAAGCCCGCAACGTGCCCACGGACAGTGAAAGCATTGTATAAGAAAGCTCATCTCCGGCGGTTGGGTACCCTGTGTTCCTGAACTTCCATTGCCCAAGATACCGGGGGGGGGGGGGGGGGGGGGGCACTCGAAGTTTCTTCATCCATACCAGTAGGTCACCAGGCCAAATCCACACACACACACACAAACAAGCTCGGGCAACTGCCGACTGAGGCAGCCTCAGTTTGTGAGCTGCAAGGTGTAATTGCAGCACCTCCAGTTCTTACCAGTGAATCAGAAAACCAGGTTCCTTATTATAAACCATAGCCTTTCATCTTATGTGCAACCTGCCCCAATTCCCCCTCCTCAGAATGCAAAGGTAAACGTTGCCCGAAACCCTAAACCCTAAACCCTAAATCTAAACCCGAAACCCTAAGCCATAAACCCCTGGACCCTAAGATCCTGAACCCTTTTGGAGCCCTGTGAAGCCCGAAGCGCCAAAACCAGG
The DNA here is from genome assembly GCA_905221605.1 of Symbiodinium natans. Lineage (NCBI taxonomy): Eukaryota > Dinophyceae > Suessiales > Symbiodiniaceae > Symbiodinium > Symbiodinium natans. The sequence continues at coordinate 145,078 of CAJNDS010002792.1, read as the reverse complement.
AGCAGCGGTCTTGCATATATATATATATATATGTATATGTATATGTATATTTTTCTATATATATATATACATACATACATACATATATATATATATGTATTTATTTATTTATAAGTATCTATATACACATATATATATATACATAGATTCGTGTATTTTAAGGGTTGTTGTATAACAAACGGGCCCAAACTAAGGGGCCATACCCTAAACCCTAAACTCTAAACCCTAAACCCTAAACCCCAGACCCCAAACCCTAAACCCTAAACCCACCCTAAAACCCTAAACCCTAAACCCCAAACCCTAAACCCTAAACCCTAGAGGAACTGCTGGATGTCTTGCAGCGGCGTCTGGAGACCACGCGGGACTTGGAGACCATGGCTGCCAGGCGCGAGGAGGTTTAGGGTTCAGGGTTTAGGGTTTAGGGTTTAGGGTTTAAGGTTTAATTAGGGTTTAAGGCTTAAGGTTTAGGGTTTAGGGTTTAGGGTTTAGGGTTTAGGGTTTAGGGTCCTGGTTCTTCGTAGGGAATGGGGGACTTAGGTACCCTACATCATCCCTTAAGGGACACACACACACACACACACACATATATATATATATATATATATATACATATACATAGGGGCGTTTTATGGGGTACCTCATTCCCTCATCCCTTACTACTAAGAACCAGCAAGTTATGGACCCCTAGGGCCTGTAGGGCTTGTCGGGCTAAGAGGGCCTGAAAGTTTACGGTTGGGGTACTGTCGGGCATAGATTTCCCGTTTATCCGGAGCCCTACGTCCTAACCGAAGGCCCGAAGCACTTAAACTCCAAACCCTCAGACATAGACCCTCAACCCTTCAACCCTGCACCCTCAAGCCTCAATCCCCAAACCCTACAAGCCCAAGAAGCCCTCAAAGCCCTGCAACCTTACGTCCCTCATCCTGTTGCCCGCTGTATGTCCTCGGGCCGCGACCCTCAAGCCCTGAATCCAAGGGGTAAAGGCTTCTTTCATTGAGAGAATGATTTACCATACGAAGGGGGCGACTGTTGCAGCAATATGTTGCTTAGCTCAGACAGCAATCAGTCTCGTTTCAACACCTACAAACACGAACTCTTCTATAGCTTCTATTTCAAATAATTACAGACGATGATACTTGGATAGATATATGTTTAAAATGTTCAATGGTCCCTTAACGTGGTCCCTTACCTCCTTGAAAGGGTTCCGACATATGGGTGCATGAATTTTCTGGGGTATAGAAGGGGCCTGTAAGGGGTCCCATAAGGGGTCCCCTTTGTAGGGGTCAGGGACCCTGGGAGTACCCTCAAGCTCTAGAGGTGGCACATATGCCCAGGAATCCTGGACCCTGCAACCCTTCATTCTACTGCCTTCTAAACCCTTCAACCCGAAACCTTAGTCCTAAACCCTAAACCCTAGCCCTAAACCCTAAACCCTAAACCCTAGACCTCAAACTCCTCCAAGCCCAAAAAGAAGTTAAAGGCCCCTGGCCGCCGCAGCATACGCCCTCGGCCGAGCGAAGAAAGGTTGGACCTGTGGGAGGGGAACAGGCCTTCGGGTTCAGGGGTCAGGGTTCAGAGCTTAGGGTTTAGGGTTTAGGGTTTAGGGAACATTTTGTAAGGCTTAGGGTGTAGGGTTCAGGGTACATTTTTTTCCGGGTTTAGAGTGTAGTGCTTAGGGTTCAGGGCAGAAGTTTGGGGTTTGGAGGTTTAGGAACCTGTGGCGCGGTTTGGTTTACTTTGAGGTCTGTGCGGGGTAGGGTTTTGGGTTTGGAATTCAGTGTTTAGGGTACTCGGGGTTTAGGGTTTCGGGGTTTCGGGACTTCCTACTGAATCGTTTAGGGTTAGCCCTTCCAAGCCCTACCTCCCAAACCCTAAGCCCTAAGCCTTAGAAAGTTTTGCGGGTTTGCGGTTTCAGGGTTTTGGGTTCATGTAAGGCTTATGCCTGGCCGGGCAAATTGACTCAGTGTCCCTAAGCCCTGAACGCTGAACACATCACGACTCCGTGCAGCCTCTGCACGAGCCCCCGAAGCCTGCCAATCCCGTTGCTGCACCTGACGAGGGTCATGTGCGGTTTCGGGTTTAGGGCTACTGTACTTGTAAGAAGCCTACTTCTAAGCACCCTGAACCCTAAAGCCTAATCCCTACTTGCAAATACCCATGAAGGTTCCCGTAGGGTACCCACAGGAACGTTCAACCCCCCAACCCTAAACCCTAAACCCTGAACCCCAAACCCCAAACCCCAAACCCCAAACCCCAAACCCCAAACCCCAAACCCCAAACCCCCAACCCCAAACCCCAAACCCCACACCCCAAACCCCAAACCCCAAACCCCAAACCCCAAACCCCAAACCCCAAACCCCAAACCCCAAACCCCAAACCCCAAACCCTAAACCCTAAACCCTAAACCCTAAACCCTATAAACCCTAAACCCCCAACCCTACGTCTATTTCTTGGGGGGCTCCGGTTGACTGTTTTAAAGGCTTGGGTCGAGAGATAGAGCTGAACAGGGTTTTGAGTATGTAGGTTTCCATATGGGGATTTCCGAAAATAGGGGTACCCCTTTAAAATCCCAAAATGCTACATAATCCTTTTGAAGTAACCCCAAAAAGGGTACCCCTATTTTCGAAAATCCCCATATACCGAGTAGAGCGTTTCTGCGTTGAGAGGCTTTACAGGTTACCCTGCAGGCCGTCCGTCGGCCTTGAACCGTCCAATTTTTCTTTAGGGTTTAGTAGGCTTTAGGGTTCTTGCGGCTAGCGGTTTCAATCACGTCGGGTTCTATCGCACCAGGTAAGGTCCAGAATGGTAAGATGTCGGGCATGTGTCAGTACTTTAATGTACTTTACACCAAAATCCTTCCCTAACCCTAAACCCTAAACCCTAAACCCTAAACCCTAAACCCTAAACCCTAAACCCTAAACCCTAAACCCTAAACCCTAAACCCTAAACTACCTTTGTCCCTAGAAGCCCACCCTCGACTCGCAAGGCTCTGAAGGGCTTTGCGCGGCCCTTCTGGCCCTTTGGCCGCACATGGGAGGTTTAGGGGTTTAGGGTTTAGGGTTTGGGGTTTAGGGTTTAGGGGTTTAGGGTTTAGGGGTTTAGGGTTTAGGGGTTTGGGGTTTAGGGTTTAGGGGTTTAGGTTTCAGGTTTGGGGTGTAGGGTTTTAGGGGCTTAGGCTTAGGGGGTTTAGGGTTTTAGGGGCTTAGGAGGTTTCAGGGGTCTTAGGGTTGAAGTTTTAGAAGCTTAGGGTTTCAGGAGCTCAGGGGGTTGTAGGGGTCTAGGTTTTAAGTTTTAGGGGCTAAGGGTTTTTTTAGGCGTCTAGGCTTTTAGGGGCTTAGACTTTAGGGTTCGAGCTTAGGGGTTTAGGGTTTTAGGAGCTCAGGGTTGTTGGGCTTAGGGGTTTAGTGGTTTAGGGTTGAGGGTTTCGGGCTTCCCGACAGTCCTTCCGTTTGCGTGTCAGGATTCAAGAGCGAGGGTAGCTGCTAGCAAAGACATGTACTCACCTCCAACACAGATGTCTCCATACTCAGGCGGTGTTTTGGTATGGGACAAAGGTGGAAGTTTGCCCAACCACTCTGAGCCATAGAGCCCCAATCCTAAACCACAAACCAACCCTAAGGGTCCATGTGCCTAGATGGGGAATACTTGGGCCTTAACGTACCTCCTATTTAGGGACTTTGGGGCCCAAGTACGCAATACTGAGGTACATGGACCTTAGGAAACATCCGACCCTAAACCCTAAACCCTACACCCCAAACACCAACAATATTGAGGCACATGGACCCTTAGGGCAACATGCTCGAAGAAGCGAGCCGACGCTGCAAGGTACTGTCAGGATCCTGTAAGAGTCACCAGTACCATCCCCACATAAGTTTAGGGTTTAGGGTTTAGGGTCACCAGTACCATCCCCAGATGTATTCCCTATACAATTCTAGTCCGGAAAGACCGATGTTTACCCCCCCCCCCCCCCCCAACCCCTACCCCCGGCCCCATGTCCTGCACACATTCATGGTTTAGGGTTTGGGTTTAGGGTTTAGGGAATTTCTCAGGGTTAGCTCGGGGGCATCGACCGAGTCCTGATTACCATTCTAGGGGTTCAGGTTTTAGGGTTTTGGGTATAACCCTAAAGCCTAGACCCTCAACCCGAAACCCTAAACCCTGTATTCCAAGGAGAGAATGCGACAGCTCCTCGAGCATCTGGGCATCGATTTGGAGACGCGAATGTGGGGTGGAGAGATGTAGGGTTTAGGGAATTAGGGTTTAGCATGTAGGGTTTAGGGTTTAGGGTTTAGGGTTCAGAGAGAAGGTAGCAGCTTCTTGTCCTGTGGGTGCCTAGGCTTTGTTTCCCTCAACCAGAGGGTTATGAAGCTGATGCGCCTCCTTTTACACCCTAAACCCTAAACCCTAAACCCTAAACCCTAAACCCTAAACCCTAAACCCTAAACCCTAAACCCTAAACCCTAAACCCTAAACCCTAAACCCCTAAACCATAAACCCTAAACCCTAAACCCTAAACCCTAAACCCTAAACCCTAAACCCTAAACCCTAAACCCTAAACCCTAAACCCTAAACCCTAACCCTAAACGCTACTGTAAACCCTAAACCCACCTGGCAAGGTCTCCATGGTGCCCATAAAGTGACACGAAGCGACCAGCTTGATCTTCCAAGTTGAGCACCCATGAACCCCCCCCCCTCCCCTAGGAACCCAAAAGAACCCTAGGGATAGGGTTTAGGGTTTAGGGTTTAGGGTTTAGGGTTTAGGGTTTAGGGTTTAGGGTTTAGGGTTTAGGGTTTAGGGTTTAGGGTTTAGGGTTTAGGAGGGACCCCTAGAAGGGACCCGTAACCAAAATCCAGAAGTATGAGAGTCAGTGCTAGCCCTCAAACAAAAGTAGCAACATACAGAGTACCCAAAAAACACTCCACCAAACCCTAAACCTCGAGATGCAGGCTGGACGACTCAGATCCACAAGGGACCCTTCCCAAGGCGGAATTCTGATTTCGGGGGAGCATTGAAGAACCGTAGGGATGATCATGTTAGGACCTGAACCCCTCATTCCTAAACCTCAAACCCGAAACCTCAAATCCTAAACCCTGATCCCTAAACCCGAAACCCTAAATTTCCAAAGCTTGTGCCAGCATAGTTGAGTGATGAGGTTGAAGGTTCTCGAAGTATAGCTTCTTTAGGAACGTTTTCTTTACATAAAGCCCTTTCTCTTTATGTAAAGCCCAGGGGCCTAGGAGAAGAATATGAGTATGATGTTTATGATGGCTCAAAGGGGAACATGGCGAAGAGTTAGGACGGAGGGCTTCTTCCGGGTAAGGGCAACGGTTTCATGGTTCCGGGGTTTCACGGTTTTAGGACTTCAGGGTGTTTAGGGTTTTGGGCGTTTTAGGGTCTCGGAGTTTCAGGGTGTTAGGGCTTCAGGGTTCTGAGGCTTTGAGATATTAAGCTAAGTTATGTCTTCCATACCTCCGATTCCTAAACCCACTGCCGTAAGCCCCTGAACCCACAGGAACCCCAACTTTGCCCCTCAGGCCACGCCACCACATTCAAGCTCAAACGCAACCCTAACCCCAAGATAGGCTGGGTTTAGGGTTTAGGGTTTAGGGTTTAGGGTTTAGGGTTTAGGGTTTAGGGTTTAGGGTTTAGGGTTTAGGGTTTAGGGTTTAGGGTTTAGGGTTTCGGGTTTCGGGTTTCGGGTTTAGGGTTTAGGGTTTAGGGTTTAGGGGCCGCCATAAGCCCTGATCTGCAAACCGACCCGAACCCCGAAGTGTGGTAGAACCCTGAGCGCCAACATCAACCAAGATCCAACAGAAAAAAAAACCTAAGCCCGATGAGCCCTACCATAAAATTTCCCTCCTATAGGACCACTAAATAACAGCAACTGGCAGTTATCCCCCCCCCAAAAAAACCTCCATAGATGCACACATGTAGACTGTGTAATGTCTAGTTTACATGGATTCATTTTTCGTTTGCACACTCCTAAACCCTCGAGCCCCTGTAAACTTGAAAGCCCTGCGACAGGAGCGGTTCCCTGCAGAACCTCACGCGGCCCGACCATTTTGGGTTTAGGGTTTAGGGTCCCTAAATTCGAAACCCTAAACCCTAATCCTTTTCATAAGGTAACGGGTTTCGCTGCAAAGTTCACCTACAAGGGGGCTCGAATGCAGGTGACCGCAGGGCATTTACCTTATTCAAGTTTTTAGGTGTGTAGAGCTTAATTAGGGCTTAGTGATCTTTCGGGCTACGCAATGTTAAGGGTCTCAGACGAACGGTCTAGGTCTGGGGAGGCTTCGGGTGAAGGCTTTTCGGTTTCGATCTTGTCCGCATTGCCACAAAAAAGCGATAGCCCTAAACCCTAACCCCTGTGAGCCCATTTTGTTTTTGTTGAGTTCCTGAGAATTCCCGTGCATCTTGCCACTTGCCAAGTCCTCGCACTATTGAAAAGTAGGGTTGTAGTAGGGGTTAGGCTTTGGGGTTTAGGGTCTAGGGTTGGATCCAGGAGCGAGCTGCAAACATTGCCATTGGACGCCTGATCCTTGTTTGGGTGATGCGTTTGGACGTATGTGTCGAGGGTTTAGGGTTTCGGGTTTAAGGTTGTCCAAGCCCCCAAGCCCTAAGCCACGAAGACCCTCAAACACCTGTAAACCACCAAAACCCCCAGACCCTACACCCTCAACCCTAAACCCTCAACCCTAAACCCTGAACCCTAAACCCGAAACCCCAAACCCTAAACCTCAACCCTCAAGCCCCACACCCCAAACCCTCTAAGCAAGGATGTGCTCGAGCGCTTGATGTTCGGCATCGCGATGATGGGCCCATCGAAGCGGAAGGTCGACGGAAGGGCTGAAAAGAATTTTCAGGCTTGGGTTTAGGGTTTAGGGTTTAGGGTTTAGGGTTTAGGGTTTAGGGTTTAGGGTTTAGGGTTTAGGGTTTAGGGTTTAGGGTTTAGGGTTTAGGGTTTAGGGTTTAGGGTTTAGGGTTTAGGGTTTAGGGTTTAGGGTTTAGGGTAAAAGTATTTTCAGGGTTTAGAGTCCTAGGTCCCAGAGTAGGCCCTTATTCCCTTTTTTCAGGGTTTAGGGTTTAGGGTTTAGAGTTCTAGGACCCAGAGTAATTGGGTCCCCATTCCCTTTGGGGGAGAGGGGGGGGGGGGGTTAGGTTCCCTTCTAAGCCCCTTAAAACCAAAATGGGCGCCCTTCAAATTCCTAGGTTACACTTGGTAAACCCCAAAACCTTGAGCTCTGCCTTCTGGCGGCCCTAAGTGAGTTGAGAAGAACTCGCTGAACCCTAGAGCTCTTCTCCCAACCCCAATTTAACCCGAAGGCCTACGGATCAAACCAAACACACATGAGGATCCTAACCCCAAACCCGAAACCCTAAACCCTAAGCCCTGAGCCCTAAGCCCTGAGTCCTAAGCCCTAGGGCCTAAGCCCTAAACCCTAAGCCTAAACCTAAGTTCACGGGGCAGTCACGTCTTAGGGCTTCGACTTCATTTACAGCAGGAATGGTATGTCTCTGTGGTTTAGAGTTTAAGGTTTCGGGTTTGGGTTTCAAATCTGGCACACAAAGCCTCTGAAACCCCCAAAACCCTTGAGAACGCAGACATCTGGAGTGCATAGGTGCAGAACCCTAACCTGAAGGGGTAAAAGGAGCGAACTCTAGAAGGGACATTCCCATATACTACCCCTATATATACCTCATCGAGTCCCTATATACCTAAGTAGCCTGCAGACATCCCGTAGGGTCCCTTGTAAGTGTCCCTCCTTTAGTCCCTTGATAACTGCTAAACTTCTGCCCATGGCTCTCGTCTCCTACAGAATACAGGTCTAAACCCCTTCCGACCCCCTAACCCTAAACCCTAAACCCCACACCCTAAACCCCAACACCTAAACCCCCAAACCCTACATCCTAAACCCAAAACCCCAAACCCCAAACCCTAAACCCTAAACCTAAACCTTACGCAAATTCTGACTCCAATTTTGCAAACCCCAGAACCCTACGCACTTTGAACTTTGCAACCTAAACGCCCGTGCAGCCCCACAACCCTTGCGTCAGCGCTGAAAGCCTAAGCCCCTGGACCCTGGGCCCCAAACCCTAAACCCTGAGGCCCTAAACCCTAAACCCTAAGGCCCTAAACCCTAAACCCTAAACCCTAAACCCTAAACCCTAAACCCTAAACCCTAAACCCTAAACCCTAAACCCTAAACCCTAAACCCTAAACCCTAAACCCTAAACCCTAAACCCTAAACCCTGCACCAACTCAACTCCAGGAGTTTCTGAACACAGAGTGGCTTCGGGCCTGGATGTGCAACAACTACTACAAGCTCAGCCGCTCGGCAGCTTTGAGGGCTCATACGTTGAGGGTTTAGGGTTTAGGGTTTAGGGTTTAGGGTTTAGGGTTTAGGGTTTAGGATGTTGGGTTTAGGGTTTAGGGTTTAGGGTTTAGGGTTTAGGGTTTAGGGTTTAGGGTTTAGGGTTTAGGGTTTAGGCGATTAAGGGCTTGAGGCGTGTACGTTTAGGAGTTAGGCTTCCGAGGGGTTCGAGTCTAGGGTTTCTCAGCGCTTGGGGTGTTTCAGAGGGCTTGTTTAACTTCAAATCTGTCCTGAATCCACAGCCGCACCCTGCATCCTCTACCCCATGATCTGAAACCTTTCCCCTTTGTTAAAAACAAAAAAAAAATATATATATATATATATATACATATACATACAGGGTGGGGCCCCCTTACTATACTAACTGTAGTTAAGGGACTTATAACCTAACTTAGGGTCCTTATAACCCAATTTAGGGCCCTTATAACTCTACTTATAACTAGGGGGCCCCACCCTGTATATATATATATATATAGATCACGTAGTCCTAAAGGATGAGAGGTTTTCAGAGGGGAGGTTGCGCTTTTTGGCTTCAATTCGGGCCTTTGGGCGCACAGGGTGGCAGAAATCAATTGAATGGCCCAGAGTGCTGTGCCATTCCAAAGAACCCTAAAGCCTAAAGCCCTGAACGCGCGCCGGCCTCCCCCAGCCGGTTCCCCTCCCTCCTTTAGGGTTTAGGGTTTAGGGATTAGGGTTTAGGGTTTAGGGAAAGGCTCAGACCTCAAGCCACTATGTTGCAGGCTTAGTAGAAACATGGTTGAACCCTGAGCCCTATTCACCCCCTGAACCCACCAAAAGCAATCCTCATTGGTACTGAGACCTGGGCGTAAGGTTGCAGGTCGCAACCCGAAACCCTTAAGCCTGCTTCTCTGGGCACCCAGTCACGTGCCCTTCTTCCTTCTTTTTTTTTTTTTTTTCATTTTTTACCTGGGTGGTCGGATCCCGTCTATGATACTTATTCCTAAACTCTAGACCTTGAATGAACCAACAACTCCATTTAACCAGAAAACAGATTGTCCATTTGTTTCCTTCTAGGAAACTGAGAAAGCAATTTCCTGAATTTTGAGCCCTTGAAATCCCAAGCCCAGTATGTTCCATGTGTAGGTTCAGGGTTTAGGGCTTCGGGTTTCTATAGCCCACGTAAGTTTTCTAGTTATGTCTTTAGGTACAACCCAGGGGAATATTAAACATGATGTTCTAAGGGGAGTAAAGGTTTAGGGTTTAGGGGGTTTACTTACCTTGGGGGCTTCTGCTGAACAGTTGAGTTGATTGCCGCTTTTCTTGATGTGTCTGAGCCGTACCCCCCCCCCCCCCCCCCCCCCCCCCCTTTTTAGGGGTCTGGGATCCGACCTGAGAGAAGATTTTGTGGGCGTCTCAGGTCTGTCCGACATCGTCCGGATCAACCGGTACCTTGTGGCCAGCTTGCACTAAGCCCTCAACCCTAAACCCTCAACCCTCAACCCTAAACCCTAAACCCTAAACCCTAAACCCTAAACCCTGCAGCAAGCCCGAAAAGAGGCGCCAGCTGACTTCGCTGTCCAGAGTCAATATTTCAAATCCAGGAGGTATTCTAGGACCCAGAGTAGGCCCTTACCCTTATAACCCTAAACCCTAAACCCTAAATCCCAAACCCCCTTAAAAAAAAGGTACCCTTTTTTATTCCTCTCGGGTCCAGTCTTGTCCTGGGCCATGCAGCGGGATGACTCGCATCGAAGTAGCGCACCCTAAAGCCAAACAGAGCTCAAACCAAAGGGTTGAGGACTCAGGGTTTAGGGTTTAGGGTTTAGGGTTTAGGGTTTAGGGTTTAGGGTTTAGGGTTTAGGGTTTAGGGTTTGCTCAACCCAATTTGCGGAGGAGGGGGGCGGGGGGGGGGGTTTGGTTTGGTTTAGGGTCAAGCCCTCTCGCCTCTACACCCCGAAGCTCTCAAATTCTCAAGCCCTAAACTCTACCTGAGACCCTCTTTGCCAACAGTTTTATGGGTTATACCTACACAGGGCAGTTGCTACTAAACTGTAAGTAGATGGAGCCCTAAACCCGAAACTCTCTAAACCCTAAGGACTGTAACTATAGGGGGGAATCTCTCTAAGCCCCCCCAAAACCCGAAACTCCTGGCCACCGACGCCGCTGACAGGTTCAGATTCGGAGCTTCGACCAGCCGGGCTGGCACCATTGAGTCCTTTCGGGTTTTCAGGGTTTCATAAAGTTTATGTTTCGGATCTTTTGGGGTTTAGGGTGTAGGGTTTAGGGTTGAGGCTTTAGGATTTGTAGGGGTTCTAGGGCTTCATAGGGTTTGTCAGGAGTATGGGGGTTCCTTTCGGGTTTAGGGTTTCGTCGTCGTCGTCGTCGTCGTCGTCGTCGTAGTTGTAGTAGTAGTAGTAGTAGTAGTAGTAGTAGTAGTAGTAGTAGTAGTAGTAGTAGTAGTAGTAGTAGTAGTAGTGGTAGTAGTAGTAGTAGTAGGAGGAGCAGCAGAAGCAGCACTCACAATTGCACAAGCCCTGAATCTCAATTCAAGCCAGGGCTTACTTGGAGATTTTCGTCGAGTTCTTTTGCGAGAACATGGAGCTGCTGCGAAAGTCGCGGGCCTCAGTCGTCTTACTTGTTTTGTTACGGCCGCCATGCGCATCCGAGACTTTTTTCGTGCCTCTTAGCGCAGCTGCCAGATGCAGGGCATATTCTGGGTGTTTAGCCAGGTATTGCTGTGAACCCAGTAAGTCGGAACGCTCAGGGGATCCGGTTGAGAGGTAGTTCCCTGAAGGCCAAAAGGGCAGCTTCCGGTACCACTTCAAGCCAGAACCTTTGTGGATGTCCTCTTACGTTAGGGTTCAGGGTTTAGGGTTTAGGGTTTAGGGTTTAGGGTTTAGGGTTTAGGCTTAAGGGTTAAGGGTTACTCTGTCCTTTATACCTGGGGAAAAAACTACGTGGTCCTTCAAAAAAGGCGAATCCTACTGTTTGGGAATCTATACAGGGGGTCCCCTACTTCCGTAAACCCCATTTAAAACCCGCTAAACCCTAGTTCTGTATTGTGTTGCGTGTAATTTCTGCAGCTCAGGTGTGACATACAGGATTTGACGCACACGCGCCCTGGCGCACCGGAAAGCCAGCCAGCCCTCTTCCCTAAACCCTGGGATTATGGTTTGGGTTTAGGGTTTGCAGGGTTTGTATGGTTTGCAGGGTTTGTAGGGTTTGCAGGGTTTGTCGGGTTTGCAAAGGGTTTGTAAAGGGTGTGCAATAGCCAGCCCTCTACCCTAAACCCTGGGTTTAGGGTTTGTAGGTTTGTATGGTTTGCAGGGTTTGTAGGGTTTGCAGGTTTTGCAAAGGGTGTGTAAAGAGTGTGTAAACGGGCTTGTAGGGTTCTTGATCCCTGCTCGCAACATGAACGCCATGAGACCCTGCGTGCAACTGATGCCGGGATTCAATTGGCACCCTAAACCCTAAACCCCAAACCCTAAACCCCTAACCCCTAAACCCTAGACCCTAAACCCTAAACCCTATGTGGTTAAGGGGCGGACCTTCTTGAGAACCCGTGATCTCCCCCATGCACAGTGGCCTGTCACAGTGGGGATCGCAGGTTGTTGAGTTCAGGGGAGTTCAGGGTTCATCTCGTTCTTCAGGGTCTAGGCCTGTGGGCTTTAGAAAATTCCTCCTGGGCTGGGGTGAAACCCTCAACCCTAAATCCTAAACCTCTTTTTCGGGCAGCTTACAGGCCCGAAACCCTAAACCCTGAACCCTAAGCCCTAAACCCTATAAACCGTAAGGAACGTCCCTGCACGCATGCGACGCCTTAGGATCCCAGTTGGCCCTCTAACGGAGCTCTACGCGGGCTCCGGGTGTTTGGGTGTCCTTAAGGGTTCGGTATATATATGTATATATATAACCCGGTGCAAAACACGCATAGAAGTGACCGGTGAGTTGCCACCAATACGTACACAACCCTAAACCCCAAACCCGAAACCCAAACCCGAAACCCTAAACCCACACAACTCAAAGCCACAACCCCAGGTACAATCACGCGCGGATCGGTGAGGAGGCAGCCGCCACGATTCCCCAAGCTTGGGATTCGGGCGCAATCGTATATTTAAGGGCCGTTTCTTGGGCCCTTAATACGGTCCCTTCCCTTCTCTAAAGGGTTCTGACGTATGGGCCCTTAATTTGTATGCGGTATATAAGGGCTACCCTTTAAGGGCCCATATTAAGGGACCATGTAAATACCCTAAGAGTACACCATTCAGGGCTTGGGGTTCACTTAGACTTGTAAACTGGATTTCGTGGTAAAGGCTGGGTTTCAATAATTATATGTTTTTGTGTTTTATTTGTGTTTTATTGCTCTTTTGCATCTGTGATTTGTCTGCGAATTGCTAGGTGGCCACAATTGATTCTGTGATAAATCTGTGTTTTTTGGTGTTTTTTTGTGACCTGCTCTCTTTTTGTGGGGGTGGGTGGGGGGAAGGGGCGGGGGAGGCGGACAAGGGGGAGGCACAGATTTTTCGCGCTTTTTTTCAAACTTTTTCCACACTTTTTTCACAGATTTTTCGCAGATTCGAAACCCCGTGCAGGCACAGGTACAGATTTTTCACACATGCCAAGCACAAAAAACACACTTAAGTCACAGAACTAATTCCTGACATCGGCCCCAGTGATTACCACAGTTCCAGGTTATAAACTTAGAGCTCCACCCAGTACCCCGTATGCCTAGACAGGCACACCGTAGACCGCTAAACCCTAAACCTAGCCCTACAGGGTGGGGCCCCCTTACTATACTAACTGTACTTAAGGGACTTATAACCTAACTTAGGGTCCTTATAACCCAATTTAGGGCCCTTGTAACTCTACTTATAACTAGGGGGCCCCACCCTGTAAACCCTGGCTTCGCCCTGCCCCAGGAGGCAAGGTCCAAGGGTAGTAAAATGGGTCCCTTAATACGGTCCCCTACAGGGTGGGGCCCCCTAGTTATAAGTAGAGTTACAAGGGCCCTAAATTGGGTTATAAGGACCCTAAGTTAGGTTATAAGTCCCTTAACTACAGTTAGTATAGTAAGGGGGCCCCACCCTGTACCTTCTTTAAAGCTGAAGTATGGGCGCTTGCGTGTGACAGGCGTTGTTCAGTACGCGTTACACTTTCTGGGATACTATAATCCCTATTAGTACAGTTTCTTGGGGCTTGTGAACTCGGCAAGTAAGTATATAAGGGGTATATAGGGGGCCCCCATTTCAGAGCCCTTATGGGATGAGGGTTTAGGGTTTATATACTGTAGGCTTCATGCGCTGAACCCCATTTCTGCTTTCCATATATGAACCCATAAAACGCAACCTATCCCTGGGAAAACAAGTACCGGTCCAAGTACCCCATAAGCTTTCCCTCAAACCCTAAACCCTAAACACCCTACAAGCATCAGTACACTTGACGTTTTTGGGATACTAGAATCCCCTAAAGAACTGAAAGTGTACACATTCTGGGGGGCTTATGAACTCAGCAACTAAGAACCCGGAAGACCCTAAAGACCCCGAATATCATGGCAGTTGAGAGTTCCGAAATTCGAAGCCTACAGTGCCCCACATTGGTTGTGCCACCCTAAACCCTAAACCCTAAACCCTAAACCCTAAACCCTAAACCCTAAACCCTAAACCCTAAACCCACAGCGGAACCCTGGAACCGAACAGTTGCAAACTGTGGGTTGCAATCCCTTCCCCCATGTAGGGTCTAGGGTTTAGGGTTCAGGGTTCAGGGTTTAGGGTTTAGGGTTTAGGGTTTAGGGGTTAGGGTATAGGGTTTAGGGGTTAGGGTTTAGGGGTTAGGGTTTAGGGTTTAGGGTTTAGGGTTTAGGGTTTTGGATGGGTATTTTCAAACTCGCAAAACCGTGCACCTGAGATTGACATTCTAAACAGATGCACGAATGGCGATACTTTGCAGGAGGGATGGAGACTGTTCTCAGGAGAAGAAGATTAGTGTACGTGCGCGCCGCCAAAAACGAGTCCACCCCGTTATTCTCCCCGAAACAAAAGACCTTAAATGATAGGCATCCTTTTTACAAGGGAATCCTACTATTTGGGGTCTACAAAAGGGGTCCCTTATCTTCGCAAAGCCCGATATCCCTAAATGCCCCCAGAAACCTAGAAAAACCGCTAAACTCGTCTAAACCCTAAATACTCACCGAAACTATCCCCCTAAACCCTAATATCCCTAAATACCCCTAGTCGCTCCGCTGTTTATTTCTTGGGCAAGGCCGTTACCCTAAACCCGAAACCCTCAACCCTAAACCCTAAACCCTAAACCCTAAACCCTAAACCCTAAACCCTAAACCCTATTTCATTTCTTGGGCCAGGCCGTTGGGAGGCACTTCTTCTGGGCTCTCGGCCGGCAGTTCCAAAAGGCACATGCCAAAGGCGGGGCGTGGGCCGGTTTAGGGTTTAGGGTTCAGGGTTTAGGGTACAGGGTTTAGGGTTCAGGGTTCAGGGTTTAGGGTTTAGGGTTTAGGGCTTAGGCTTGGGGTTTAGGGCTGTATAGGCGAATGGAATAACTACTAGTAATAGTCCCTCAAAAATTCTGGTACAAAATCTCCAAAATCGTAATCAAATTGCGAAGGCCTCTATAGTAGGAGTTATCGGGGTTTTGGGGTTTGGGGGTTTAGGGGTTCCCGGAGTTTAGGGTTTTGAGTTTAGGGGTTAGTCATCAGCGGGTTTGTTTTGGTACTTCAGCTCGAGTTCAAAAGGCACAATATGTATACAAATGCGTATAGGGTTGGTGCAACTTGGAGCTTGAAAGTGAAGAAGCCATAACAGGAATGGCAGGTTTTGTAAGTGAGTCAGGACGAGAAATTTCACAGACTCGTCTATCGGAGACGTATGTATATACACCATATACATATATATATATATATGCATATTAAATGCGTACTGTATCTTATGTATATATAAAAATCTAAATATACGCCTGTAAATAAATCAAAAAATAGATGAACAGATATATAAGTACAATATGTTATATATATACATATATATATATATATATTTGGGAAGGTGTGTTGGTGGGAGCCCAGAACCTCTGAACCGTTTGGTGTTATGGGCTACACTGCAATAGCACCTGTAAACTACGGTATAATACTTCGTGTTCACATGCCAATACTCTCACATTTTAATGCCCTCTGTATCTATAAAGCTTGTGCGCTCAACAGCAAAAAGATATGTTGCGGATTCTTACTATGTCTCTCTTTCTGTTTTTGTTTCTCTCTCTCTCTCTCTCGCTCTCTCTCTCTCTCAATCCATAATCATACTGATACATACAGCACACTACTTCTATGACCCTATTTTCAAGTCAAGTATCCATGAACCTTCATTCCCTTCGCTTCTACACGCATTTCTTCGGTTCAGCATAAACCTTCTACAGCATACATCATCAAGCCCTGAACCCCAAACCCTAGACCCGCAAACCCTAAACCCCAGACCGTAAACCCTAAACCCCAAACCCTAAACCCCAACCCCCAAACCCCGAAACGCCGTAAAGTGCTGCCTACTAGTGGAGCAACCTGAGGCTTTCAAAGCCCTAACACCCTGACAGCCTAAACTAAATCAGTGTTAGGGATCCTTTTTACTTTTTGGGTTATGGGCTTTCTTACATATAAACAAAAAGGATCCTTTTTTCTTCCTAGGGGAACAGGGATTAAGTAAACCAGCAAGGGTTTAGGGTTTGTTCAGGGTCTAGGGTATCGGGGAATCATGTACCTCTTACACCCCGATAGAAGCCTCTGAACCCTCGCCCTAAACCCTAAACGCAAAACCCTTAAACCCTAAATCTGTCGGAGAATGAGAGAATTGGTTTAGGGTTTAGATTTGGGGCTTGCCCGGGTCTACCCTGTAAGCTTAACACTAAACCCGAAACCCCCCCGGGGGCTGTGCGGTTTGGGATGATGGGGCTCAGAATGCGAAATCCCTAGGGTTTAGGGTTTATAGGGTCAGGGTTTAGGGTTTGGGGTTCAGGGTTGCATCCCTCGACAATCTCAACTCAATGGCAGAACTGTGTTCAGGCTTGAGGGTTTGGGGTCTGATGTTTAGAGGCTCAAGCAGCAAAGCCACGACCCCCCAAACCCTACACCCCAAACCCCAAACCGTAACCCTAAACCCTAAACCCTAAACCAAAAACCCTAAACCCTAAACCCTAAACCCTAAACTTTTCCAAGCCCGCGGCCCGTGCCTGATATTCGCGAACCCCCGTTTCGCGTGCGCAGCCGTTGGGAGGAGTCCTGCAGAAAGCGGGTCGGCTACGACCCACGCTGGAGAGGATCGGTTAGCACGGCGAGCGCCGCAGTTGCAGAAGCCCGAGCTTAGAGATATCTTGCGGGTTGAGGTTCTTCAAGCTTCGGGAATGAGCTGGCTTAAGAGCTCCGTTGCGTCTTCCTAAATCTAAACCACAGGAGTGGTAGCACAGGTCTGGTTCCCAGCAAACTGTAGGTCACTGCTTTAATATTTCGAAGCATCGCCAGAATGTGGAGCCATGAAATTTACTATGCATCCCCATTATGGTCAATATAGGTCCCTCAACAGCGCCTTAGCAAAGGTCACTGGCGTCTCTTCACCCAAGCCGGGAGTTCAGGAAGTCTGAGATGCGAAGGTCTTGGAGCAGCGGCGCCGTAGCACCAAGCACCACCACTGCTTGCATCGACAGATGAAACAAGAGGTTTAGGGTTTGGTTTAGGGTTTAGGGCTTAGGGCTTCGGGCTTAGGGTTGAGGGTTTAGGGTTTAGGGTTGAGGGTTTAGGGTGAGTGTGTTGCCCCCTGCAGTTGCACCGTTCACGGCCAAGAAATGCAGGCCGATTGTTGTCATTTGCCCCTTGCATCACGCAGCACGATCGTTTAGTGGCTCAAGTGCGCCGCCCCAATCAAGCGTTGACTGACAAGATGCTTGGTGTGAACCAGATTGACTGCATGTACACGCGGTGTGCATGCTCCATCGAGTTGTGTCGACATAAACGATTTCCCAAGCGAAGTCAATTATGGGGGTTTTCGAAAACAGGGGACCCCCAATATAGATCCAAATGACATGTGAAAGCTTACCGGCTTGTTTCCCGACTTGACTTGTGGTCTCCCACTGCCCTAAGGGTCCGTGTACCTCATTATTACGTACTTGGGCCCTAAAGTCCCTAAATAAGAGGTACTTTAAAGCCCAAGTATTCCATATTTAGGTACATGGACCCTTCAGGCTCTGAACACCATGTTCCACATCGCCTAAACCTCAAGCCCTAGCCTAAACGGGCGCACGTTCCACAAGAAGGTTCCGGCTTAGTGCTTGAGAGTTTTCGTGGCTTACGCTTTATATGTTTACTAGGGTTTGTGGGGCTTGTGGGGCTTGCAGGGCTTGTGGGGGGGGGGGGGGTGAAAGGGGCTGATAGGGTTAGTAGGGATAATGGTCACGATTGATAGGGTTTAGAGGGGTGTGTAGGGTTTATAGAGTTATATAGTTGTCAGGGTTTATACGGTTTGGGTTTGTACGGTGTTTGTGGTATATCATCAGGCTTTCCGGGCTGTACGGGCTGAATGCCATGTATGCACAAGCTGCCTAAATGTAAGGGTCCATGTACCTCAGTATTATGTACTTGGGCCCTAAAGTCCCTAAATAGGAGATACTTTAAGGCCCAAGTATTCCCTGCTTAGGTACATGGACCCTTAGGGCCCCTAGTTTTTTACGTAGAGTTGCAAGCACCTTAAATTGGGTTGTAAGGATCCTGAGACTCCGGTAATTATGTCCCCTAACTACAGCTAGCATATAGTAAGGGGGCCTTTTGTAGCCCTAAGGGGCCATGTACGAGGTACATGGACCCTTAAACCCTAAGTACCCGTGAACCTCCCAGTGTGCCCCAGGATGAGACTCAGGTAATTCTGTCCCTTAACCACAGCTAGTATAGTAAGGGGGCCCCTCCTTAGGGTTTAGGGTTTAGGGTTTAGGGTTTAGGGTTTAGGGTTTAGGGTTTAGGGTTTAGGGTTTAGGGTTTAGGGTTTAGGGTTTAGGGTTAACTACAGGGGCCCCTCCTTGTAGCTGCCGGCGGATGAGGGCCCTAAAGCCACTACATGGGAACACTTTTTAAGGCCCAAGTACATATTATATAGGTTTAGGGTTTAGGGTTTAGGGTTTAGGGTTTAGGGTTTAGGGTTTAGGGTTTAGGGTTTAGGGATTAGGGTTTAGGGTTTAGGGATTAGGGTTTAGGGTTTAGGGTTTAGGGTTTATATAGGCGCATGGACCGTTAGGGTCCCTGCTTGGAGGGTACGTATAACCCCACTTATAACTGTACTTAAAGCCCCCGAAGTCCTCTAAGTAGGTTATAAGTGGGCTTATAATTGGGGTTATAAGAACCCTTAAGATTATCTGTGCTCTGTTAAGCTTGGGAAACCTCAAAAATATAAAATCCAAAAAACAACTGGGTTTAGGGTTTAGGGTTTAGGGTTTAGGGTTTAGGGTTTAGGGTTTAGGGTTTAGAATATTCACTTCCAGAAGCACGCCCCCCGTGCCCGAGGATGATGCTCCTGCGTGGGCTTTCCGTTCTCTTTGCCGCCGCGCCGTGGCTTTCTTCGGCGGTGCGCCCACTGCATCAGCACGTCGATCCGGAGGATCTTCACCAAGCCCTAAACCCTAAACCCTAAGCCCTAAACCCTAAACCCTTGGTTGTGTGCTAAAGCTACAGCCGACAGAGCCACATGGTGCTTTTTGTCTGTGTAGCGTCGTCTTTGAAACAGCGCCATGAGTCAGAGGATGTCAGCCATAGCCTTCACTCGCTATTGCCAGAGGAGCTTGATTCCTGCAGTGGCTGCGGTGGAGCAAGCGAGACAAAGTGCAAGGCATCTCTGCGAAGAAGGGAGTCGGGGGTGGCGCTTGCAGAGCGAGCTCATGGGGAAGGCATATGAAGCTCCAGCGGTTTAGGGTTTAGGGTTCAGGGTTCAGGGTTTGGTTTAGGGTTTAGGTTCTGGACCAACATGTAAAGCATGCTTGCAAGGCTTCAGGCAGAATCCTCCGCTTGAATCTGCAACGTCGCATCCGCCCAGCACTGAGGTTTGCCACGTCGCGGATGGATCTGGAGGTTACTAGGTTGCTTATTGGGACGTTTTCATTTCTCTTATTTGGGTTTATGAGAGACCCTACATATAAATATTTTCCTTATTTGGGTTCATACGGACCCTACATATAAAGTACAGCCCTAAACCCTAAAACCCAACCCCAAACCCTAAACCCCAAATCCTAAATCCAGGTTACCAGGAAGTGCGAACGTACGGGATGAGCTGCAATGCCTGCTGGGCACTGATTTCCTCCGCCAGCAAGCCATAGCCTGACTGGCAAAAGGACACTCATGGCTTTGGCTCAGGGTTCAGGGTTTACGGTTTAGGGTTCATAGTTTAGGGTTTAGGGTCTAGGGTTTAGGGTTTGGGGTTTAAATTTTAGGGCTTAGGGTCCAGCATCTCATGTTCTAGTTTTCTTGTAATCATGCAGCTATCCAGCTTCGGAAAACAACCCACCGCCCAAATCCCATAGCATGAAGAACATACGAAGTTCACTCAATCCATATAATCCTTAGGCTCCATACAGGGTGGGGCCCCCTAGCTATAAGTAGAGTTATAAGGGCCCTAAATTGGGTTATAAGGACCCTAAGTTAGGTTATAAGTCCCTTAACTACAGTTAGTATAGTAAGGGGGCCCCACCCTGTAGGCTCCATACCCTCGGGCCCCTATGAAGCTTTGGGTGGCATCCCCAACCTTCACAACTTCTGCGTCATATCAGCAAACCCTAAACTAAACCCCAGCCCTAAACCCTAAACCCTAAACCCTAAACCCTAAACCCTAAACCCTAAACCCCCTAGAGGCCGGCCCGTGGAGACCCATACTGGGGCTCGATCTGAGTTAGGGTCTAGGGTTTAGGGTTTAGGGTTTAGGGTTTAGGGTTTAGGGTTTAGGGTTTAGGGTTTAGGGTTTAGGGTTTAGGGCATAGCCGCTCGCCAACCTGAACTACAAAGAACTAGTCTTGACTAGACACCCAGCATCAAAAGGGGCCAACAATTAGATCACCTCACCCCTCCCCCACCCTCCACCCCCCGTGTAGGCGGCGCAGAAACCCGACAAACTTCCCATAAACGACCTGCTTCCCAAACCCGATGGGGCTTAGGGTTTAGGGTTTAGGGTTTACGGTTTACGGTTTAGGGTTTCCCCCAACCCCTAAGAAAGTTAAGAGCTCGTGGCGGCCCGCCTGTGGCTATACCATGCAGAACTTTGCAGGCTCCCCTTGATGGGCTGTTAGGGTTTAGGGATTAGGGATGAGGGTTTTGGGGTTTAGGGTTTAAGGTTTAGGGGGTTGACTTAAGAACCCAACACCCAATTTTCGGAGATGAATGCTGTAAAGCCTCTTGTGGGATTCCTGGGCAACCTGCCAAGGCCCGAAGATTCAAGCCCTAAAGACCTCAGCCAGCAAGCCCGAAGCCCGAAGATCCAAGCCCTACAGCCCTGAAGCCCTAAAGCCCTAAACCCCTAAACCCCTGAACCCCGAAACCCCTAAACCCCTAAACCCCTAAACCCCTAAACCCCCAAACCCTAAACCCCTCAACCCCTAAAGCCCTAGAAGGCTCGAGGGCTCCGAGTTGGGTTTCATGATATGGCTCGAGAGCACATGGGGTCCAGAATGCTCATCGTGTGCCAGCCTCACTCCAATGGCCCGAATCTGTTGCCCTAACCCTAAACCCTATACCCTAAGCCCTACACCCTTTTGCAATGAGGCCCCTAAGCACCTAAACTCAACCCCCATGCCCTCAAGGCCACAAAGCGCTCGGCCCCTGACTTCACAGACCCCTCTGCCTTGGCAAGTGAGAAGCCCCTCTGCCTTGCCCCAGAACCCTGCCTAAAACCCGAAAGCTTGAAGACCCAAAAGCCTCCGGAAGCCTGATAGCCCGACACCACCGATAACCCCATGAGCCATGGTCTCAACACAGCCCATCGGTCAGCTTCCCACGCAGCCGCCGGTGTCCCAGCAACATCTCCCGGTGGGGGCTCGCGACATTGCCACCCCGGGGGGCCTCATTCCACTTCGTATTGGCTTGCAATTTTACATGGTCATATATATATATATGATTATACACAGATTTTTTATACACCTGTATCTGTACATACATATATATATATATATGTATGTATGTATATATATATATATATCGTATATATACATATTATATATATACACATATTATATATATATACATATACATATATATATATATATATGCATACATACATATATGGAGAGGTTGTGTCATGGACAGTCATTCTGGTACTGCACCGACTCTTCACATTCGACGAAAACCCGCCATGCTTGCGGGAGGTACATATAGGGTTCAGGGCTTAGGGTTTAGGGTTCAGGGTTCAGGACTTAGGATGCTTGACGTATAGTCAGTATTGTGTTGCAATCCATGGTGATGCAGTGCAAGTGAAACATGATGCACAGAAATGTATACGCCTGCAGACAAGCACAGCCCAGAGACACGCGAAGGAGGGAGAGAAAAGATAGAGGGGGTGGGGGGGACCCTAAACCCTAAACCCTAAACCCTAAACCCTAAACCCTAAACCCTAAACCGGAGAGCGAGGGAGAATTGGGACTCCTGTCGGTCTTTGCTGACTCTAGTTTCTCCTCTTTGGAGCATAGAGCCGAAGGCCTCTACAGGGTGGGGCCCCCTAGTTATAAGTAGAGTTATAAGGGCCCTAAATTGGGTTATAAGGACCCTAAGTTAGGTTATAAGTAGAGTTATAAGGACCCTAAGTTAGGTTATAAGTAGAGTTATAAGTAGAGTTATAAGGACCCAAAGTTAGGTTATAAGTCCCTTAACTACAGTTAGTATAGTAAGGGCCCCACCCTGTAGCCCAACGACCTTGCAAGCAGCACGTACGGCCCATGAAGAGTGGTCTGTCCTTTGATCGAAAAAGTTTAGGCTGTAGGCTTTGGGCTTTAGGGTTGGGAGTTTAGGGTAAGCAAGCAAGCAAGCAGCTAATTGGGAAATGTTCGTACCGTAGCCCTGGAGATTGGCACTTCTGAGGCATTCTTTTCGGGATTTTCCTTTCCAACAAACCAGTGTCCTTGCAACCGCTGGGACACAAAGCTTAGAGTCAAAGGCTCTCGTCGGATTTGGGACGCCCAATGAGCAGCACTCGGGCACCCAGCTCAGGGGAGGGGAGGTTGCGCGCCAAGTTTGGTGGTCCAAGCCGGAGTAAATTCAGGGGAACCTCTGCGGGTACAACCTGAGGGTACGAGCCTTAACCCGTTGAGTTTTTGGTGTCGGGTTTAGGGGTAGGGTTTAGGCAAAGATGTCGTCACACTCAGGATCGATTTGAAAGCTTCGGCTATCGAGAACCCAAACTCAGCAACAGTTAAAAGCATAGTAGTTTCCTGAACCCAAACACCCCAAGAGACGTGAACCCTGCGGCTTCTGGTACCCAACCCTAAACTATAAACCCTAAACCCTAAACCCTATTCCTTGAACCCAACACAGCAGGAATAAACCCGTAAACCCCTAAGCCCCAAAACCCCTGACCCCCCAACCCTAAACCCTAAAACCTAAACCTTCAACCCTAAACCCCAAAGCCAACCTGGAGGTGAAACAGAAGGTGATTCCTGGGAGACTGGCCAACCTGGAGGCAGCTGCAACATGGCCGGGTGTCAGAGTTTCGGGTTAGGGTTCAAGTTCAGGGTTCAGGGTTCAGGGTTTAGGGTTTAGGGTTTGGAGTTTAAGGATCAGGGCTCGTTGTCACAAGACCTCCTTTATTATTACGACTCACAGCGAATTGTGGGGGAGCCCGTGTCTCCTTCTCACGCTAGTTACGAGATCTTATCATCTTATCCCTAAGCCCTAAACCCTAAACCCTACAGGCACCTTCCAGAATCCAGTACAGTGTTATGGAGACGGGGATCGAAGGTACCTAATCCCTAGTTCTCTGATAAGGACCGACCGCTGGGCTCGCAGTAGGTCCACTTTATCGCAGGCTGCTGTTATAGAATATAAGTTTTAAATCACAAATATCCTTTCCGTATCACCGGAACTTATTTTCCGTTCCTCAATAGACCTTCAAGCAAAGCCCGAGTCCTTGTGGGAGTGAAGGCATTCTTCGGCGGAGTCCGGGCCCCCTGGTTTGGGCTTTAGGTTCTAGGGTTTAGGTGTTTTTTGCCTTCGCCCTCGTTCAGGAACCCTAAACCCTAAACCCTAAACCCTAAACCCTAAACCCTAAACCCTAAACCCTAAACCCTAAACCCTAAACCCTAAACCCTAAGCCCTAAGCCCTAAACGCTAAGCTCGCAGGTGCCTGCTAGCACCTTCGAGCTGCGTCTGCCTTAGTCCTTGCTTCTTCGCAATTCATACAAGGAGGGGCCCCCCCCTAGTTAGGGCTTTAGGGTTTAGGGTTTAGGGTTTAGGGTTTAGGGTTTAGGACCTAGGGTTTAGGGTTCAGGGTTTAGGGTTTAGGGTTTAGGGATATAAGTGTCCCTTAACTACAGTTAGCGTAGTGAGGGGGCCCCTCCTTGTAGGCACTGTGATGTCAACTTCGAGGTGTGCGTGCCACCTCGACTTCCCCCAAGCCCTAAAGAAGCCTGTAGGGCCTAAATGGGTTTAGGGTTTAGGGTTTAGGGTTTAGGGTTTAGGGTTTAGGGTTTAGGGGTGCTAAGCTGCTCTTGAGTTCTTGCGCTTAGGCCAAGGCCCAGACGATGCTTGTCGCAAGGCCTGTTGACCAGCCATGCAGCATCCTGGGTTTAGGGCTTACAGGGGTTTCGGGTTCGGGGTTTAGGTTTTAGGGTTTAGGGCGCAGGGTTTAGGGTTTAGGGTTCAGGGTTTAGGGTTTATAGGGTTTCTGGTTTAGGGTTTAGGGCTTACGGCACCCCCGACGTATCCCCCTAGAGCCCGACAGCAGGGCTGTGCTGAACCTGTAGGCATGTAGTCGTTAAAATGCCAAGGCTACGTCGCCAAAGCCTGCTCACTGGACCTTACAACCCAAAGCCTAAACCCGAAACCCTAAACCCGAACCCTAAACCCTAAGCCCTAAGCCCTAAACCCTAGACCCTAAACCCTCGAGTTTGGCATTCGCAGGAGCCCTGCTGCCACCTCCCAGCCTCACCGCCACAGCGACACCCTCAAGCTCAGCAGCAAGCGCGCCCAGGACGGATAATCCTCGGGGTCGGAATAACTACATGGTCCCTATAGACCTATAAGAACCGCCCCAAAACCCTGTTCTGATCATTAACTTGGCCCCCTATATTAGACGGATCCAAGACATCTCTATCCTCCAAGGGTGCTCTTTAGGAACCTATGATCGGGGCTTGGGGCTTAGGGTGCTCGGAACGCCTACCCAGACCCCTGAAAAAATCCAAAAAGTAGATCCCCTGAAGGGTTGCGAAAAATAAGCCAATACCAGTATGGACCACCATCTGGCGGCTCTATTGTTTGGATCCTCCCAGGGGTCTGGGTAAATGATGTTCCCGCCTTTTTCAGGCAACCCCTAAACCCTAAACTATAAACTCTAAACCCTAAACCCTAAACCCTAAACCCTGTAGCAGCGCGCCCTTCGCAGGTTGGGGGGGACTAAGGCGACTCCAGGCTTTCCCCATTTGCCCAATAATGTTTAGGGTTTAGGGTTTAGGGTTTAGGGTTTAGGGACCCAGAGTAGGCCCTTAGTTCCTTTTTTTTTTTTTTTTTTTTTGGGGGGGGGGGGGGGGGGTTGGGCTTCGCTTACAATCCTTAAAACCAAAAGGGTACCCTTCTTATTCCTAGGCTACTCCTGGGCCTAGATAAGGCTCCAGGGCATGAAGGGCTTAAGTTGTCCGGGCTGAAGCACTTAGGGTTTAGGGTTTAGGGTTTAGGGTTTAGGGTTTAGGGTTTAGGGTTTAGGGTTTAGGGTTTAGCGTCTTGGGTTTTGGGGTTGGGGCTTCCCGCATGCCATGATCATGTTTTCTGCCTTGCGTAAGTTATGCTTTCACGGCTTGGGTACTGCAAAGCCCCAGTAAACCCTAAAAACAACCCTAAACCCAAAACCCTAAATCCTAAACCCTAAACCCTAAACCCTGAAGTCTTGTACGCAAGCACCTTGAGCTGGCCCGCTAGGAGCTGGAAGGAGATGAACTGGAACGAGCAGCTCGGGATGTTGATCACCATGTACCCAGAGACTCCCCTAAGCCCCAAAACCTTATATATTCAAGGCTTAGGGTTTAAGGTTTTAAATTCAGGGTTTAGGGTTTAGGGTTTAGGGTTGTGGATTTAGGGTTTAGGGTTTAAGGTTTAGGGCCTAAACCCTACAGTAAACCGTTCGGGGTCTAGGGCCTACGCAGAGACTCGAATAGCCCTTAATTGAGGAATGGACCACTGACGGAAAGCCCATTGCTAGGGTGATAGGGTGTTTAGGGCTTCAGGGTTCTTGGGCTTTTAAGGGCTTTTGCAGTTCCGGGGTGACAGGGGACGCAATCTAAAAGCAGGCAGTTGTTTAGGGTTTTTAGCCCCAAACCCTAAACCCTAAACCCCAAACCCTAAACCCTAAACCCTGAACCCCGAACCCTGAACCCTGAACCCTGAACCTTGAACCCTGAACCCTAAACCCTAAACCCTAAACCCTGAACCCTGAACCCTGAACCCTGAACCCTGAACCCTAACTGGAGTACAGAAGGCTTCGGGTGGCTTGGGTTGGGAGCATGTTATGGATCAGGATTTGAGTGGAGCGGACAGTAAGTGTTTTAGTAGAACAGAGCTCGCAATTCGGTTTTTGCAGAATGAGGTCTAGGGTTTTTAGGGTTTAGGGGTTAGGGTGTAGAGTTTCAGGATTCAGGGCTTCTCGGCTGTTTGGTTTGAGGTGTAGGGTTTGAGATGTGTGTGTGTGTGTGTGTGCGCGCGCAATATGGGGTTGTTCTTCTTGGAGCCCAAAGCCTAGACCAAGTACGTTGCCCATGCCTCACTGCGTCCCTGCAGCTGTGGTTGCATATGCTTGCTTGGTTCAGACCCTAAACCCTAAACCCTAAACCCTAAACCCTAAACCCTAAACCCTAAACCCTAAACCCTAAGCTTGGGATTCAGAGTTCAGGAGTTTTTAGGACGTGTCAACCCAGGGCTGTCAAAAGCCGCTGTGCATGGTGCATTCGGGCCCGTGTGACGCATGCAGTCGCCTCAGCATGTTCTCCTAAGCACGCCACATCGAAGATCCTAACCCCAAACTTACGGTGCCAGGTCCCCCTAAACCCTAAACCCCAAATCCTGAGAAACCCCAAGCTCTAAGCCCTAAACTCCAAAACCCTAAACTCTAAACCTCTCAGGCTTTAAACCCTAAACTCTAAACTCTAAACCTCTCAGGCTTTAAACCCTAAACTCTAAACCTCTCAGGCTTAAAACCCTAAACTCTAAACCTCTCAGGCTTTTTGCGGCGTCATCGCTGCCTTCGCCGATGGGGACACAGAGCAGCCGCCAGCAGCCTCCAGAACCGACGTGGGCTTGTATTGCTTAGGGTTAGGGCTTATGGTTTAGGGTTTAGGGTTTAGGGTTTAGGGTTTAGGGTTTAGGGTTTAGGGTTTAGGGTGTACAGTTCTACTTGGGGTTGTACCAAGCATAGGGCTTCTGGTCTAGGGTTTAGGACTTGTTTTGTTTGGGTTCAGAGTTTTGGGGTTCAGGAGGGTATTAGAGGTCTGTTCAATGATGGTTTGCTGGGTGTGTGGGACTTTCACATTGCGCTTATACAGTCAGAAACAAGGAGTTGATGCTGGCGAGTAGGGCCGGGTAGGGTTTAAGGTTTAGGTATTAGGGTTTAGGGTTTGGGGTTTAAGGTTGCGGCTGATTTGACACACCCCTACACTCCGAAGCTAGTTTGTAGGGTTTAGGGCTGTGGGTTTCGTGTTTACAGGTGTGCTTCTGATCAGCTTCCACTTCTGGGGCGTTGGGTTTAGGGTGTAGCCCCAAGAAAAATCGCAAGCCGCTTGAAACCTATAAACCCTATAAGCCCCATAAGCCCCATAGAGTGGAAAACCCCAAACCCTTTACGCCCTTTCGCTCTACTAGCTCTTACTTTATAAACCCTGATTGGAGCCATTTCCACCCAACAGCCCTATCTAGTCTGAGCAACCCTTAAACCCTAAGCACCGCAAGAAAGCCTTTCAAACAACGTCAGCACCCTGAAAACCTAACGCTCCTAAACGTGGCCCTAAACCTCGAAGTCTTAAACCCTACAAGCCCTAATCCCGAAAATGGCCCTGCAAAGCCTCCAAGCCTTTGAAAAGGATTTAGGTGCTAGGGGTTTAGGGTTTAGGGCTTGGTTTAGGGTTTAAGGTTTAGGGTTTAGGTTTTAGGGTTTTAGGGTTTAGGGTTTAGGGTTTAGGGTTTAGCGTTTAGGTTTTAGGGTTTTGGGGTTTAGGGTTTAGGGCTATATCCTGTAAGCTCTCAACCCGGCGCCGAGGCCAGGGGTGCTTCTCGGAGCCAGGGCAGGCGCGGCACCTGCCAAGGCCGAAATGCGGTGGTTCTCCTGCTTAAATTCAGGGAGTCGGTTCTTCCGGGCTTGTAGGCTGCTACTGGCCTTTTTGGAAGGCTTATTTTCGGGGGCTTGGAGTGTTTTGGAAAAAGCCTTCAAGGCCACGTTATGTTGCTAGCAGCTTTGCTGTTTGGTACTCTCCTGGGTCTAGGAGTTTGCAAGACAACTTCCCACATCTTGCGCTGCCAGCGAGTCTCTTCCCCGAGCACCTGAACCCTAAACTGCCCCCGACAACCCTCGACCCTAAACCCTACGTGCACCCTACTCCCCTCCACCCCGAACTCTCAAAGTTCTTAAGGGTTCCAAACTAAGCGTGCCGTCCTGGTGAGGTGGGAACCTCACCTCACCAGCGCTGACACCCTCCCGCGGTGGGAGCCTGATCCGAGTTGCCTTCAGGCCCTAACTTAAAGCCCCAAACCCTAAACCTAAACCTTAACTAGGAGCCATAGTAGGCCCTTCTTCCCGTTTAGGTTCCTTTATTAGCCCCTGTAAGCCACAAAGGGCACCCTTTAATTCCTAGGTTAGACCTCAAAAGGCACCTTTTTGTTCCTAGGTTCTCCCTGGGTATAGTTAAAGTCAACCTTGGGCCTTTACTTGACTTTTGGGGGACCTTTGGAATGGAGCCTAGCCCTACGGGTCCATGTACCTAAATAGGGAATACTTTGGGCATTACAGTACCTCCAAAAACAATGAGGTACATGGACCCTTAGGGTACACTTTGGCTGGGAAGGTCCGTGAAATTTCCTATATTTTGCCTTATTGGGCTTAAGAGGATGACATTTGGGATTTTTGTTCGGAGTGCTGAAACGACAACCTAGTCATCTTGAATTAGGGTACTAGGATTACCATGCGTAGAGCCCTATCTATGAGTACGCGAAATCCACACACCCTCGTCAGGACATGTATACTCTAAACCCTAAACCCTAAACCCTAAACCCTAAACCCTAAACCCTAAACCCTACATGGAAGCCCCTCTCCACCCACCTGCTGAGGCCACGCGCGCCGCTTCGGCGTTGCTCTTCAAGCCCATCGGTTGGTGCAACTCCCCAGAGCGCCCCATTCAACCGCCCCTCGTGGGGTTTAGGGTTTAGGGATTTGGGTTTTGGGTTTTGGGGTTTTGGGCTTTGGGGTTTGGGTTTTGGGTTTAATTAGGGTGCAGGATTTTCGACTTCACAGGGCCTGATGGAGGACAGTTATAGGGAGGGGGAGGGGGGGGGGAAAAATCTGGGCGTAAGGATGTGGTGCTTCGTGGTTTAGCGGTGTAGGGCTCTCTTTCTAACCCTAAGGGTCCATGTGCCCATGTAGTATATACTTGGGCCTTGAATTAAGGTGTTCTCATATAGTAGCTTTAGGACCCAGGTATCTGCTATGTAAGTACATGGATGCTCAGGGTACCCCTTTCTCGGGGGTTTAGGTTTAGGTTCCCTTATCAGCCCCTTTGCAAAAATGGGCACCCCCATTTTAATCCTAGGTTACTGGGCAACCTAGTCAAGGGATTGAGGGTCTGGGCTTTACGTGGGTTGGGGGGAATCGTTAGTCTGGGGGCCCGAATTCTTGGCAGGTACAGTGTTGGAGTGGACAAGGAGACGGTCATTATCCTTTAAAGCCTACCCGGAGGCTCTAGTGTAGTTCCTTTTTGGTTTAGTTATAGGGGGCTCTCGTATACTACCCCAAAAAAGTACTACACTGGAGCCGACAGGCAAGGTCTTGAGGGGGCCTTCAGTGCGTGAAGTTCGTAGTACCCTTATTCCCTGTATTCACTGTACACCTTCGGGTTGAGATCCTTTAACCCTACCCCCTAAACCCTAAACCCTAAACCCTAAACCCTAAACCCTAAACCCTAAACCCTAAACCCTAAACCCTAAACCCTAAACCCTTTACAAATCCGATTGTTCGGGGCATCTGCTCTTAGGTTCCCTTCGAAGCCCTAAGCCCTAAACCGTGAACCGAAGCTCTGTTGAACTTTTTTAAGGCCCTGTACGCCTTATAAGGACTACAAACCTTAAAGTCAGATGGGGGATTTCCGAAATTTGTGGGTGCCTTTTTTGATGTCCTTATCATAAGGGGATCCTACTATTTGGGGTCTATATTGGGGGTCCCCGTATTTTCGCCCTAAACCCGAAACCCTAAACCCCCCGTATAAAACCCTGGAACCCCGAAATCCGAACTCGCCGGGATCATGTCTCAGGTATGCTCGACTCCCTCGTTCTCGCAGCAGAGGAGGCATTGCGGCATGGTGCGCACTGCCAAGAAACCCTAAACCCTGAAACCCGAAATCCTAAACCCTAAATCCTAAACCCTAAGCCCTAAACCCTAAATCCTAAACCCTAAGTCCTAAATCCTAAACCCTAAACCCTAAAACCCTTGAGCCTCAGCCCTGAAATCAAAACCCTCAAACTGCTCGACGCAAGCCTCCAGTGGTCACAGTGTAGCCAAAGCCCTAAGCTTGAAAAGTTTAGGGCTTAGGGCTTAGGGTTTAGGCTTTAGCCTGAAGCTCTACATCTCCATACATCCAAAGGTTCCCACAAGCTTCGCCTCTCAGCTTTTAACCCTTCCGGCTATCCCCGTACTTCCAGGCACCTAATATTCAGGTTCCCAGCGCCCTTTTATAGCTAAACCCTAAACCCTGAACCCTGAAACCCTAAGCCCTAAACCCTAACTCGCAAGAATGAAGGGATAAGTTCCGGATTCTGGGGCTGCGGCCTTCTCTGCGCTACATCCCTAGGCCCAACCCTGGTCCAAATAATCTAGGGGGGAACACAAAAATTTGCGAGAATTTAGGATTTCGGGTTTGGGGTTTAGGATTTAGGGCAGCTGGAGGTCTAAGGGTAGTTACATGGTCCCTTTGGTCCCTTGCCTCCTTTAAGGGGTACTGAAGTATACATGAGCCTGTTAAGGGGTATACTAAGGGTCGCCTTCTTCCCCAAACAATCTACTGTTAGGGTTCTAAGTTTATTTAAGGATTGCCGACATTCTGGTGACTGTTGCCGGGTTCCTGCTCCCTTTGTCTCCCTGTGTCTCCCTTCGTTTCCCTTCATGTGGGTGGCTTCGCGGGGTTGCTGTGCTGCTCCCCTCCCTTTGTCTCCCTGAGTCTCCCTTTGTCTCCCGTCGTCTCCACTGTTTCTTTGACGTGCCTTTGACTGTTTGGGGTCTTCGGTGGTGTAATAAGGGCCCAAATTTAGGGGACCATGCAACTACGTGGGCCAAGGGAAGCAGGGTTTAGGATGGAGTGTATATAGGGTTCCTTCTTACATTTTAAATTGGTGAGCGTATATACTTGGGTGTCCTTGTATGGAACGACGGTAAAGAGGTTGCCATCAATGGGACTCCTGTCTATATGAGTGGTCCTCTTCACATCAAGAACTGCTTTCGCATCCCCGAGTCTCTTCGTCGTCTTACTGTTGGTTAATTAGTTGGGAATGATGGAATTACGGCCCTATACACATATATATATATGAGACCGCCGCCTTTAGGGTCTATTTAGCTTTGGGTTTTTCTTATTGCTTTAAAAGAGCGAATATAAACATCGTAATACAAAAATACATATTTACACCTACATATGGCACGCAAATCTCATGCCCAGCGGTTCTAGGCCTAGCCGCGCGCCATTACGAACTGCGAATTTCTGGTTATTCTTATTTTCATTTGTTTCTCTTTGCTGTCTGTGTATGCGTGTTCTTTTTTCAGCCTGCGTGAAAAAGTCGCTGTTTGGCTGCGGCAGAAGGGAAAGAGAAGTGAGAGAGGAGAGACAACAAGGAGGCCATTTTAATTTTCTGGAAGGGTATTGAAAAGAAAAGAAAAGACAAGAAACAAGGAGACGGATGGCACTCTTCTTTATCTATCATCTCTCCCTTCCTTGCCTCTCCCGTTTCCCTCTATAATTCAAAAGACAAGACTGTTTTTGGTCTTCGCAGATCTCTCTCCTCTTCAGGAAGCCCCCTTGCCCGTATTTTGCTTGCTTTATGAAACGACAAGGAAAACAACACATAGAAAGAGAGGAAAGGGAATGAAACAATAGGCAGTGGAGCTCTTCAGTGTCTTTCCCTATCTCTTTTCTTCTTTTTCTTTTTCATTCAATAAGGAAAAGAAGCTTCCTTTTGTGTGTTTTTGAAATTCAAAGAGAACAGGAGACGGGAAGGGAGAGAGAGAAAGGAGAGAGGAGAGATCAAAAGGAATGCAATTTTAATGGGAAGAGCAATGAAAAGAATGGAAGAGAAATGAAGACAGGAGAGGGAGGTGCAAAATCAGGCTAAGAGAAGATGGTGCTCGTTTTCATCTTTCTTCTCTTGTTCTTTTCCCTGTCAAATAGAAAACAAAAGGAAGAACAATGAACATGCACAGGAACCCGTTTTCTTTTTCCATTTGGGAACAAGGAAAGAACAGAGGCGATAGGGCGAGAGGAGGGATTTGCTGAAGCATGGGGAGGGTCTACGGACAAGGAGCCAACCCCGCTCAGTTTCCCCATCCATTGAAACAGGAAAAGAAAGGAACAGGGCCTCCATTCCCCTCTTGTTCTTCCTTCCTTGTGTTTTTGTCCTATCAAGGGGAACAGGAGAAGAGAAGGGAGAGAGAAGAAGAGAGGAGAGACAACAAGGATTGCATTTGTACTGGGAAGAGCAAAGAAAAGAATAGAAGAGAGATGAATAAAGGAGAGGGAGAGACAAAATAAGGCGCAGAGAATATGGCACTCTTCTTTATCTATCCTCTCCCCCTTATCTCTCCCTGCCCTCTTTCTTTTCGAAATAAGAAAACAAAAAGGAAGAACTATGAGAAGGAGAAGGGGACGGAAAGGAACGGAAAGGATAGGCCGATAGGAGGGGTATGATGAAGTATGGCAAGGTCCACGCGCCAGGAGTCACCCTCTGCTTACCCTTCCACTGCCTTATCATACAAGTTCCTTTCTTGCGCTGTATCAGTTGAAAGGAAACAGAAGGAGAAAAGGGAAAGGGAAGTGAGAGAGGAGAGATGACTTGGACGGCATTTTTCTGGAAGCGCAACTGTACCGGAATGTGGCCACAACAAGCAGGCCAGGGAGGCTCAGGCGGGGCAACTGTAGCGGAATGTGGCCACAACAAGCAGGCCAGGGAGGCTCAGGCGGGGCAAGTCTCTCCCTAATTAGAAAAAAACCAATCTTGCTCTTCGCAGATAGATAAGTGCCCTTCTTCCACTTCAGGAAATCGCCTTTCCCAAATTTTGCTTTTTGAAGCGAATAAGAAAAACAACAGATAAGAAGAGAGGACAGGGAATGACTAGGTAAAGAGAGGGGCTCTTCAATTGTGCGTTACTTTTCCTTCTTGGGGGATGTCCTTTTTTTCTCCCTTGAAGATGCAGAAAACTATCAAAAGGAACACCCGTTCCATCGCCCATTTACTCTTCAATTCCCTTCCTTATCTCCTATGCTTTTTTCTTTAGTCATTGCAACAGGAGAAGACAGGAAAAGGGCCTCCATTCCCCTCTTGTTCTTCCTTTCTTGTGTTTTTGTCATATAAAGGGGAACAGGAGAAAGAGAAGGAGAGAGGAGCGATGAAAGGAACACACTTTTAATGGGAAGAGCCAAGAAAAGAATGGAAGAGAGATGAATAAAGGAGAGGGAGAGACAAAACAAGTTGCAAAGAAGATGGCGCTCTTCTTAATCCATCCCCTCTCCCTTATCTCTCCCTTCCCTTTTTCTTTTCGAAATCCGAAAAACTAAGCAGGAAGAATTATGAAAAGGAGAAGGGTAAGGAAAAGAGCAGAAGAGATAGGCCGAAAAGAGTGATATGATGAAGTATGGCAAGGTCCACACGCAAGGAGTCACCCTCTGCTTACCCTCCCACTGCCCTTATCATACAAGTTCCTTTCTTGTGGTTTATCAGCTAAACGGAAACAGAAGGAGAGAAAGGAAAGAGAAGTGAGAGAGGAGAGACAACAAGGAGGTCATTTAAATTTTCTGGAAGGGTATTGAAAAGAAGAGAAAAGACAAGAAACAAGGAGACGGATGGCACTGATCTTTATCTATCATCTCTCCCTTGCTTGTCTTTCCCTTTTCCCTCTATAATGAAAAAAAAGGCGCCCTCTCTCGTCTTCAGGAACCCGTTCACTTTTTCCGTTTGGGAACAAGGAAAAGAACAGAGGCGATAGGGCGAGAGGAAGAATTTGCTGAAGCATGGGGAGGGTCTACGGGCAAGGAGCCAACCCCGCTCACTTGCCCCATCCATTGTGAAAAGAACAGGGCCTCCATTCCCCTCTTGTTCTTCCTTTCTTGCGTTTTTGTCATTTCAGGGGGAACAGGAGAAGAGAAGGGAAAGAGAAGGAGCGAGGAGAGATAAAAAGAACACAATTTTAATGGGAAGAGCCAAGAAAAGAATAGAAGAGAGATGAATAAAGGAGAGAGAGAGAGAGAGAGAGAGACAAAACAAGGCGCAAAGAAGATGGCACTCTTCTTTATCTATCCTCTCTCCCTTATCTTTGCAAGGAATAGAACAGACAGGAAGCAAGGAGACGGAGTGACAAAACTTGTCGCAAAGCTTTATATATCTCCCTTGTCTCTCCCTAATTAGAAAAAACCAATCTTGCTATTCACAGATAGATAGGCGCCCTTCTTCCTCTTCAGGAAATCGCCTTTCCTTTATTTGGCTTTTTGAAGCGAATAAGAAAAACAACAGATAAGAAGAGAGGACAGGGAATGACTAGGTAAAGAGAGGAGCTCTTCAATTTTCCTCCCTATCTCTTATGTTACTTTTCCTCCTTGGGGGATGTCCTTTTTTCTCCCTTGAAGATGCAGAAAACTATCAAAAAGAACACCCGTTCCATCGCCCATATACTCTTCAATTCCCTTCCTTATCTCTTATGCTCTTTTCCTTATTCATTGCAAGAGGAGAAGACAGGAAAAGGGCCTCCATTCCCCTCTTGTTCTTCCTTTCTTGTGTTTTTGTCATATAAAGGGGAACAGGAGAAGAGAAGGGGAAGAGAAGGAGAGAGGAGAGATAAAAAGAACACAATTTTAATGGGAAGAGCCAAGAAAAGAATAGAAGAGAGATGAATAAAGGAGAGGGAGAGACAAAACAAGGCGCAAAGAAGATGGCACTCTTCTTTATCTATCCTCTCTCCCTTATCTCTGCAAGGAATAGAACAGACAGGAAGCAAGGAGACAGAAGAGAAGGGAAAGAGAAGGAGAGATGAGCGATAAAAAGAACACAATTTTAATGGGAAGAGCCAAGAAAAGAATGGAAGAGAGATGAATAAAGGAGAGGGAGAGACAAAACAAGGAGCAAAGAAGATGGCGCTCTTCTTTATCTATCCTCTTTCCCTTATCTCTGCAAGGAATAGAACAGACAGGAAGCAAGGAGACGGAGTGACAAAACTTGTCGCAAAGCTTTATATATCTCCCTTGTCTCTCCCTAATTTTAAAAAGCCAATCTTGCTATTCACAGATAGGTGCCCTTCTTCCTCTTCAGGAAATCGCCTTTCCCTTACTTTGCGTTTTGAAGCGACTAAGAAAAACAACAGATAAGAAGAGAGGACAGGGAATGACTAAATAAAGAGAGGAGCTCTTCAATGTCCCTCCCTTTTTCTTATGTTACTTTTCCTTCTTGGGGGGTCCTTTTTCCCCCTTGAAGATGCAGAAAACGATCAAAAAGGACACCCGTTCCATCGCCCATATATAGGGAGACAGAGAAATCATGAGCATCAGCTGGGTTTGCTGCACCACTCAAAACTTCTCAAGTGACCTAGGCGCACTCTGCGCCTATCAGAGTACATTACAAGTACATAGGCGCACTCTGCGCCTATCAGAGTACATTACAAGTACAAGTGCAAGTACAAGCCTTCGTTTTTGATGTAGAGGGCACGAAAGGTGGAGGAGGGCTGGGGGGGGGGGGGTAAAAGAATTATATAAAACCACTTATAAGGTTTATACAGTTTATGAAGTGGGCTCTTTTTTTCTCCTTTGGCTAATTTTGGGCAACATTTGCCCTTTGGGCCCAATTTGGCCTCAAAAAAACGGCCCCAAAGGGCCCAACAATGGGAAACGTGCGGCTGGATTTGGCCAAATTTTGCCGGACAGTCTGCGGGCAAAATTTGGCCAAATCGAGCTGCTCGTCGTACGCGATGAGAAATGCGCGGCTCGATTTGGCCAAATTTTGCCGGGCAGCCTCCGGGCAAAATTTGGCCAAATCGGGCTGCTCTTCGTAGGCGATGAGAAAGGTGCGGCTCGATTTGGCCAAATTTTGCCGGGCAACTTTCGGGCAAAATTTGGCCAAATCAGGCTCTTCGTACGCGATGAGAAAGGCGCGGCTCGATTTGGCCAAATTTTGCCGGGCAGCTTTCGGGCAAAATTTGGCCAAATCGGGCTGCGCTTCGCAGGCGATGAGAAATGCGCGGCTCGATTTGGCCAAATTTTGCCGAGCAGCTTTCGGGCAAAATTTGGCCAAATCGGGCTGCTCTTCGTAGGCGATGAGAAATGCGCGGCTCGATTTGGCCAAATTTTGCCGAGCAGCTTTCGGGCAAAATTTGGCCAAATCGGGCTGGTCTTCGTAGGCGATGAGAAAGGCACGGCTCGATTTGGCCAAATTTTGCCGGGCAGCCTTCGGGCAAAATTTGGCCAAATCGGGCAGCTCTTCGTATGCGATGAGAAATGCGCGGCTCGATTTGGCCAAGTTTTGCCCGGAGCTTCCCCCCCTTCCAAGAATTTAGTAATGATTAATTTAAGTACGACGGGGAGGTTTCGGATTGAAATTATTTTAATTATTTAATTCTTAGGGGGCGGGGAGGGTGGTTCCCCCCTCTTTTCGGATTTAAACTATTTAAACTATATAAGTTATTTACATTATTTGAACTATTTAAATTGTTTAAATTATGTAATTTTTTTAATCAAAGCTTTTTATAACTCCCTTGTCTCTCCCTAATTAGAAAAAGCCAATCTTGCTATTCACAGATAGGTGCCCTTCTTCCTCTTCAGGAAATCGCCTTTCCCTTATTTTGCGTTTTGAAGCGACTAAGAAAAACAACAGATACGAAGAGAGGACAGGGAATGACTAAGTAAAGAGAGGAGCTCTTCAATGTCCCTCCCTTTTTCTTATGTTACTTTTCCTTCTTGGGGGGTCCTTTTTCCTCCCTTGAAGATGCAGAAAACGATCAAAAAGGACACCCGTTCCATCGCCCATATATAGGGAGACAGAGAAATCATGAGCATCAGCTGGGTTTGCTGCACCACTCAAAACTTCTCAAGTGACCTAGGCGCACTCTGCGCTTATCAGAGTACATTACAAGTACATAGGCGCACTCTGCGCCTATCAGAGTACATTACAAGTACAAGTGCAAGTACAAGCCTTCGTTTTTGATGTAGAGGGCACGAAAGGAGGAGGGCTGGGGGGGGTGGGGTAAAAGAATTATATAAAACCACTTATAAGGTTTATACAGTTTATGAAGTGGGCTCTTTTTTTCTCCTTTGGCTAATTTTGGGCAACATTTGCCCTTTGGGCCCAATTCGGCCTCAAAAAAACGGCCCCAAAGGGCCCAACAATGGGAACCGTGCGGCTGGATTTGGCCAAATTTTGCCGGACAGTCTGCGGGCAAAATTTGGCCAAATCGAGCTGCTCGTCGTGCGCGATGAGAAATGCGCGGCTCGATTTGGCCAAATTTTGCCGGGCAGCCTCCGGGCAAAATTTGGCCAAATCGGGCTGCTCTTCGTAGGCGATGAGAAAGGTGCGGCTCGATTTGGCCAAATTTTGCCGGGCAACTTTCGGGCAAAATTTGGCCAAATCAGGCTCTTCGTACGCGATGAGAAAGGCGCGGCTCGATTTGGCCAAATTTTGCCGGGCAGCTTTCGGGCAAAATTTGGCCAAATCGGGCTGCGCTTCGTAGGCGATGAGAAATGCGCGGCTCGATTTGGCCAAATTTTGCCGAGCAGCTTTCGGGCAAAATTTGGCCAAATCGGGCTGCTCTTCGTAGGCGATGAGAAATGCGCGGCTCGATTTGGCCAAATTTTGCCGAGCAGCTTTCGGGCAAAATTTGGCCAAATCGGGCTGCTCTTCGTAGGCGATGAGAAAGGCGCGGCTCGATTTGGCCAAATTTTGCCGGGCAGCCTTCGGGCAAAATTTGGCCAAATCGGGCAGCTCTTCGTATGCGATGAGAAGTGCGCGGCTCGATTTGGCCAAGTTTTGCCCGGAGCTTCCCCCCCTCCCAAGAATTTAATAATGATTAATTTAAGTACGACGGGGAGGTTTCGGATTGAAATTATTTAAATTATTTAATTCTTAGGGGGCGGGGAGGGTGGTTCCCCCCCCCTTTTCGGATTTAAACTATTTAAACTATATAAGTTATTTACATTATTTGAACTATTTAAATTGTTTAAATTGTAGTTTTTTAAATCAAAGCTTTTTATAACTCCCTTGTCTCTCCCTAATTAGAAAAAACCAATCTTGCTATTCACAGATAGGTGCCCTTCTTCCTCTTCAGGAAATCGCCTTTCCCTTATTTTGCGTTTTGAAGCGACTAAGAAAAACAACAGATACGAAGAGAGGACAGGGAATGACTAAGTAAAGAGAGGAGCTCTTCAATGTCCCTCCCTTTTTCTTATGTTACTTTTCCTTCTTGGGGGGTCCTTTTTCCCCCTTGAAGATGCAGAAAACGATCAAAAAGGACACCCGTTCCATCGCCCAGTTCCATCGCCCATATATAGGGAGACAGAGAAATCATGAGCATCAGCTGGGTTTGCTGCACCACTCAAAACTTCTCAAGTGACCTAGGCACACTCTGCGCCTATCAGAGTGCATTACAAGTACAAGTGCAAGTACAAGCCTTCGTTTTTGAGGTAGAGGGCACGAAAGGTGGAGGAGGGCTGGGGGGGTGGGGTAAAAGAA
>CAJNDS010002792.1:81104-106271 GCA_905221605.1 Symbiodinium natans | reverse complement strand
TTAAATCGTTTAAATCGTTTAAATTAATTTAATTGTGGTGGGAGGTGAGTACAGACAGGCACAGAGCCAATTAAATTATTTAAATCCGACGCCTCAATTAAATAATTTAATTAGACCGTAGGATTTAAATGATTTAATTGGTTTATGGCTTGGCTGAGTCCCCCCACAATTAAATTAATTTAAACGATTTAAACGATTTAAACGATTTAAACGATTGAATTGGGTCCAATTAAATCGTTTAAATCCGACGCCTCAATTAAATAATTTAATTCGACCGTAGGATTTAAACGATTTAATTGGGTCCAATTAAATCGTTTAAATCCGACGCCTCAATTAAATAATTTAATTGGACCGTAGGATTTAAACGATTTAATTGGGCCCAATTAAATCGTTTAAAACGTCTAAATCGTTTAAATCGTTTAAATTAATTTAATTGTGGTGGGAGGTGAGTACAGACAGGCACAGAGCCAATTAAATTATTTAAATCCGACGCCTCAATTAAATAATTTAATTAGACCGTAGGATTTAAATGATTTAATTGGTTTATGGCTTGGCTGAGTCCCCCCACAATTAAATTAATTTAAACGATCTAAACGATTTAAACGATTTAAACGGTTTAAACGATTTAATTGGGTCCAATTAAATCGTTTAAATCCGACGCCTCAATTAAACAATTTAAATAGACCGTAGGATTTAAACGATTTAATTGGGTCCAATTAAATCGTTTAAATCCGACGCCTCAATTAAATAATTTAATTCGACCGTAGGATTTAAACAATTTAATTGGGCCCAATTAAATCGTTTAAATCCGACGCCTCAATTAAATAATTTAATTGGACCGTAGGATTTAAACGATGTAATTGGACCCAATTAAATCGTTTAAAT
Organism: Symbiodinium natans; assembly: GCA_905221605.1. Lineage (NCBI taxonomy): Eukaryota > Dinophyceae > Suessiales > Symbiodiniaceae > Symbiodinium > Symbiodinium natans. Next base: position 105,386 of record CAJNDS010002792.1, on the reverse strand, counting down.
CGTTTAAATCGTTTAAATCGTTTAAATTAATTTAATTGTGGTGGGAGGTGAGTATAGACAAGCACAGAGCCAATTAAATTATTTAAATCCGACGCCTTACTTATTCAAAAAAATAGGGCGTAGGATTTAAATAATTTAATTAAGCTCTCTCTATTTAAATAGTTTAATTTATTTAAATAAATTAAATTATTTTCTGCTTATTAACAAAAGGAATGAGCTAAATAGACCCTAAAGGCTGCTCTTTCAGATATATATATATACCCTTTAAGGGATTGTATAGGGTACCTCATCCCCCCATGCCCTTCGAACCAACAGTAAGTTGAAGCGATACCTTTGTTCTGCTGTTGCCATGCCTAAGTTCACTTGCGTTTCTGTGGTCGCCCGCCTTGTTGCTACTGATGCTGATCGTTCCCAATATAGGGGCCCCCTAATGTGCCCCCTCAATCTACCACAGTCTTTGGGATATTAGCAGTGCTCTATAGAGATTGTACTAGGGGGTACTAGATTCCCTGCTAAGGACTGCTAGTGTAAGGGGGAACATCCCAACATAGTCCCTTTTATGGGACACCCCGATACAAGGGTACTTGGAGGTTCAGGGTACTTACAGCCCCAATTAGAACTGTACAGATAAGCCCCTTAAGTCCTCTAAGTAGGTTATAAGTGGACTTACAATTGGGGTTGTAACTCTAAACCCTGAACCCTAAACCCTAAACCCTAAATCCGAAACCCTAAACCCTGAACCCTAAAGGGGTATAAGTACCCATGAACCTCCAAGTACCCCCCCCCCACCCCCCATGTTGGGAAAGCTTGGATCATCTTTCCTCAGGCCGCTGCAGAGGAGGCCCGTGGACCAAGATTCAGGGTTGAGGGTTGAGGGTTTAGGGTTTAGGTTCAGGAGGTGTTATTCACTATGGCAGGCTAAGGGAGTGGAACATGCTCCAGCACGAGTTTGGAGGGTGGGAGCTACGGTAACCCTTGCAGGCTCAGAGGAGGGTCCCTAGACTCCCACGTCCAAATCTCCGGGAAGAACCGGTAAGTTGCTGGGTAGGGTTAGGGAGGTACAACTTACTATACTAACTGTAGTTGAGGGACTTATAACCTGAGTTAGGATCCTTATAACCCAATTTAAGGTCCTTATAGCTTTACTTATAACTAGGGGGGGGCCCCTCCTGGTAGCATCCACGACAAGTCTTGTCTTTGGCAGTACCACCTCCGAGCCTCTTAGAAGCCTTCAAGTGCAGCATGTCCCCGTCATCAGCCCCTGAAACCAGCGGAACGGATTCGATAGCCCAGTAGAAATCCCCTACACAGCCCTTTGAGGGAAATCAACATAGGTACCTAATTCCCAAATTCCCTACGCAGAGCCTGTAAGGAGAGCGTCATTGCTGAAAGCCCTAAGGGTCCATGTACCTGTATAGTATGTACTTGGGCCCTAAAGCTACTATATGAGAACCCCTTTAAAGGCCCAAGCATATACACCCTAAACCCTAAACCCTACACCCTAAATCCTAAACCCTGGACCCTAGACCCTAGACCCTAAACCCTCAACCCTAACTCCCCCCTCCCCCCCCTTGTAGGTACATGGGCCCTTAGGGAAACCCAAGCTTCCACGGCCTGGCTGCGGCTTTTGACACAGCATAAACCTTGTAGGGTTTAAGGTTTAGGGTGTAGGGTTTAGGGTTTAAGTAGGGTTTCTGGCTTATAGGGCATATATTCGGGGCTCTTCTTAGGGTATCTGGGGGCAATATTCAGGTATAGAGGGAACAGATAAAGAGGCCACCGGCCTGTATAGCACAAACCCCCAAAATCTCCCAACGTCGACACCCCACCCAGGTTTAGGGGTTTTGGGGTTTTGGGGTTTTAGGGGTTTTTAGGGTGTTAGGGGTTTTTGGGGTTTTTGGGTTGAGGGGTTCTAGGGGTTTTAGGGGTTTTAGGGGTTTTAGGGGTTTTAGGGGTTTTAGGGGTCTTAGGGGTTTTGGGGGTTTTGGGGGTTTCAGTGGTTTTAGGGGTTGAGGGTTTAGGGTTTTAGGGTTTACAGTATAGGGTTCAGGGCTTTTAGGGCGTTCTGAACTCTAAGCGCGAATCGCAGCCGCACAGCTCTTCGTCAGCAGGCGCCACGCGGGAGGCGGTCCACCTGGGTGTGGTCGGGAGCTTGGGAGGAGAAATGTCTAGGGTTTGGTTTTCGGGTTTAGGGTTTAGGGTTTAGGGTGTAGGGTTGAGGGCTTAGGGTTTAGGGTTTAGGGTTTACAGTAGGCGGTAGGGATTTGGGGATGTAGTGTTTGTTTTTGGTCAGAAGAACTTGCTTTTTCTGGCTGCTGTGGGAGAGGGGCTGGAGGGGTGTAGTTTCGGTCTGAGTGGCTACATTCCATAATAGAAAGCCAGAACCAAAACCCAGACACGAACTGCGTTTTGAACCTTGGGGCTTAGGCAGTGGGGCTCATTTTTGTCGGAGCTGTGGGGCGCAAGATGCAGGGACCCTAAACCCTAAACCTTAAGGTTCCCGCGGAAGCCCCTTGAAGCCAACAAGGGCACCCTGTTTACCACTAGATCATTTTTGGGGCCACCCTAAGCCCGAAACTCTACACCCTAAACCCTAAGCCCTAAACCCGAGACCCTAAACCCGAAACCCCAAACCCTGTTAAAACCCTCAACCCTCTTGATTCCTAGGTTACTCGCGGGTCTAGTAAAAGTGTCCTCGGAACCGCTACTTGTAACTGTACTTTTAACCATATTAGGGCACTTAAGGGGCTTATAAGTGGGTTATTAAGTACAGTCATATTTGGTTGATAAGTACCCCCAAACCCTAAACCCTCAACCCCAAACCCTAAACCCTAAACCCTAAACCTCCAAGTAAGGTGCGAGCAGCCGGAGTCCGCCCTCTGCGAGGCCATGGGAAAGGCTGAGCCCATGACGAGGCGGGGATGGTCGGTCTGGGAGGGTTCAGGGTTTAGGTTTAGGGTTCAGGGTTTGGGGTTTAGGGTTTAGGGTTTGGGGTTTGCGGTTTGGGGTTTAGAGTTTCGGGTTTCTGGTTTCGGGTTTCGGGTTTGGATTTCGGGCGTAGGGATTAGGGTCTTAGGAATTCGGGCTTAGTGCTTGAACCCTAAACCCTAAACCCGAAACCCTAAACTTTAAACCCTAAACCCTCAACCCTAAACCCTAAGCTATTTTTTTTGGGGGGGGGAGTAGCGGCCGACATGCAGGCTCGGAGGCTTCTGGGTTTGCAGCATTTGGGTGGCCCTAGGCCCTACATCCGTTTAGGGTTTTGGGTTTCGGGTTTCGGGTTTTTGGGTGTAAGGGTTTATGGGTTTCACGGGTTTTGGGTTTGGAACTGCTGGGTTTTTGTCGGGTCGTTGGGCTGTTCAACGCCCGCAGTGATGTCGCAAGACCCCCCCCCCAGCACCACAGAAACCTACTCTGGACCGGCAACCCTAATCTGAACTCAGAACTCTCATAGGGGGGTGGGTTAGAGTTTGGGGTATCTTGTGCTTCAAAGCATAAACATGAAAGGATTACATCCGGATATCTTTATAACCCTAAACAATCCTAGCACCCGAATACCCTAAAACACCAAACCCCTAGACCCTTAAAAGATCTCTCGCGAGGAGGCGAACTAAACCTAGAACTCCGCTCCTTGCCCCCCACAAAAGCCCTGCGCATCTTCATCCGGCAGCCTTTGGAAGCTTAGGGGCTTCGAGGTTTAGGTTAAGGTTCAGGGTTTAGGGTTTACGGCACAGGGTACAGGATTTAGGGTGCAGGCTTTAGGGTTTGGGGTTTCGGGTTTTGGTGCGCACGGGGATGTAGAAATGTAGGGCCCCCAGAGTTTACTGAGTCCTAGGGGCAAACACAAATCCCTGACTAAACTGCAGGGTTCAAGGGTTTCGGGTGCTTTTTAGGGTTTAGGGTTTAAGGGGTTTAGGCATTTTGGGGTCAACACACGCTAAACTCTAAACTTGTCAGCCCTCAAGCCCCCCAAATCCTCAAACCCTTTACGAACAGGGTTTAGGGTTTAGGGTTTAGGGTTTAGGGTTTAGGGTTTAGGGTTTAGGGTTTAGGGTTTAGGGTTTAGGGTTTAGGGTTTAGGGTTTAGGGTTTAGGGACTTTACTTGTGCCCTAGGAAGCTCAGCAGCCCCTACACCCTGAAACCCCGAAACGCCTAAACCACAAATTAAAACCCTGAGCCTTGGGATGTTCCCCCTTGTACTAACAGTCCTGAATAGGGATTATCGTACCCTCAATTAGAATTCCTTTCAAGGCCTGCTAGACCCCCAAACCCTAGACCCTAAGCCCTAAACCAGTACCCTGGTTTTGATGGTTTCTTCCCTAAACATCCGGAAGCCGACACCCAGGTTCAAGCCTCTCAGCGATGTCTTCGATCAGTTCTTAGAGCGTCCAGCAAAGCTGAAGCAGAGGTCGGGTTGGGTTTAGGGCTTAGGATTTGTTGAGGGGTTTTGGGGGGGCTTTGGGGGGCTTTGGGGGTTTCGGGTTTGGCTGTTCGGGCTGTCTGGAAAGTGCCTGAGGGTGTCAGCTTCCGTCTTGCTTAAGGGGCAGAAGTTTGAGGCGGCCGGGAGGGTCAGGTTTTAAGGTTGCGGTCACAAATGAATTTCCTCTTCCAAAACCCTGTCTCAAAGTTAAGGTTGTTACGGACAGGCTTCTAGTATTACCAACCTGTGTTGGCAGTTGAACTAGATTGAAGGCAACCTGAGCCCGCAGCCAAAAGGCCAAGGCAGAGCTCCTAAGCCCGAAGCCTTAAGCCCTAAACAACCACACAGATCAGCATAGTAAGACTGAAGCCATAAAGCCCGTGCAGCTATGAAGACCCTTAAAGCCCGCCAAGACAAGCAACATAAACAAGCAAACCTCCCCTTCCCCACAACTCGAGCCCCCTAACGCCTAAACCCCAAACCCCAAACCCCAAACCCCAAACCCCAAACCCCAAACCCCAAACCCCAAACCCCAAACCCCAAACCCTAGACCCTAAACCCTAAACCCTAAGACGACCTACCAGGAAGCAGGCGTGGCCTGTGGTGCGGGCCTCGAGGTGATCCTGTTGGGCCTCAGGTTTGGGGATTTGGAGTTTAGGGTTTAGGTTTTAGGGTTAAGGGTTTCGGGGTTCAGGGCTCAGAGATTCCGCCTTAGGGTTGGAGAGGATCTGGTAAGGGTTTATGAGGACAAGGTTAGTGCTGAGACTAGTAGCCGTACCCACCGGTTGAGAACCCTAAACCCTAAACCCCTTTGAGAATTTTCTCTTCGTTGGGCAGGGAAGGGTGGGGGGTGGGGGGACTAGGAGACCCCCATGGCACGTAGCTACGTAGGTTTTTTTAGGGCCCCAAGGAATAGGGTCCTTACATCATGTTAGGCTCTAGGGTTTAGGGGTTCAGTTTGTTCTTTCTTTTGTGCGCAGGGTGTTTTGGTTTTGAGCAGGGGTGGTCCGCAGGACAGGTTTGGATTTCAGAACAAGGTCGACGATGAACAAGTGCTGCTCGAGCAGCACCCAAGAGCGCAGCTCACGTGCACTTAGAAATACGGATTGGGATGTTCCCCCACCACTAACAGTCCTTAATCGGGATTATATTATTCGAGAGTACCAGAATCCCTATTAGGGACGATTAGTATAGGGGGAATATCCCAAAATACGGATAAAGACCACCAGGCCCAGAAAGAACCAGGTAGTGCAGCTTGTAACTCTTGTCATTATAGACTAGATAAGAAGAACAACAATCATGTTAATTCAGAATCATTATAGATAAGAATAACAACAATCATGCTAAGTTGTACGAACTTCACGACCTCTGGGTTCTTGAGTTTTCCAAGCCGAAAGTTCGCAAACTTCCAGAAAACTTCCCAAAAACTCCCTATCCTGGGATTGTTTCTTCAGAGCCCTTTGCTGAGGATGTGCAGAAAGCAGCAGCCAAAGTCGACCTCCCAGTGGACAAGGCCCAGAACCCCAAAACATCCACCCTCTTTGTGGGTTTTAGGGTTTTGGGGGTTTAGGGTTTAGGGCGAGGGTTTAGGGTTTAGGGTTTAGGGTTTAGGGTTTAGGGTTTAGGGTTTAGGGTTTAGGGTTTAGGGTTTGGGGTGTGGGGTTTAGGGTGGGGGGTGTCCTTTGAAGCATCGTGCCTGCAGGCCTTTGCGAAGCTCCGCGAAGCCATGCCATCACTCCAGGCGCTGAGTGGGGCTTGAGGTTTAGGGTTTAGGGTTTAGGGGTTTAGGGGTTTAGGGGTTTAGGGGTTTAGGGTTTTAGGGTTTAGGGGTTTAGGGGTTTAGGGTTTAGGGTTTAGGGGTTTAGGGGTTTAGGGGTTTAGGGGTTAAGGGGTTAAGGGGTTAAGGGGTTAAGGGGTTAAGGGGTTTAGGGGTTTAGGGGTTTAGGGGTTTAGGGGTTTAGGGTTTAGGGTTTAGGGGTTTAGGGGTTTAGGGGTTTAGGGTTTAGGGTTTAGGGTTTGGGGTTTGGGGCTTGAGGTGTTGGGTTAGGGTTGAGGGCTTCGTGTTTCGGGTTGAGGCTTACTCTTTGGAATACTGCAGGTTTCTATGTGGGTTTAACGTAACGGAAGGCATGTCGACTTCAAATGTGGGACCTGTCCTTCTTGCGGCATTCATCCGCTTCCCTTGTGAGCCTGCCCCCGAAAAGATCCTCAAGCCTACACTCTTAACCCTTAACCCATCCCTCCTAAACCCGAAACCCGAAACTCTTCACCCTTAACCCTTCAACCCTCAACCCTCAACCCTAAACCCCAAACCCTCAACCCTAAACCCTAAACCCTAAACCCTACACCCACACCCCCCAAAACCCTTCCTTACTCCTTGGCTACTTTGAGAGCAGTGGCAGGTCGAGTCTTGCCTGCCGCCGCCGCAGTGGCCTCACCAAAGCCAAGGCTTGGGGATGTTGACGCTTCTTTAGGGTTTAGGGTTTAGGGTTTAGGGTTTGGGGTTTGGGGTTTGGGGTTTAGGGTTTAGGGTTTAGGGTTTAGGAGAGAGCCTTGGGTTTGTGGTTTCATGGGGGCTTCTGGACTTTATGGAGAGTTTAGGGTTTAGGGCGCAATAGATGGTTTTGCTCGCTGGCCGTGTATGATTTAGGGCTTCATGGGATGCTTGTTGTTCGGGATTGTGGGCTGTATCGGGGCTCTTGTTATGTAGGACTGATGCTGTAAGGTTTAGGATTTTGGTTTTGGGGAACCCTAAACCCTAAAGGCCCTAAAGGCCCTAAACTCTAAACTTTAGGGCTCAGGTTTCTACAGGGCTTCTTTCGCATTCTGGAAAGCTACCAGTCGCTGTAAGCCGGGGAGCAGCCCCCCCCCCCCCCCCCCGCCCAGGCCACGTCGCAGGCACGGGGTTTAGGGTTTGGGGTTTAGGGTTAGGGTTCAGGGTTGGGGTTCAGGTTTAGGGTTTAGGGTTTAGGGTTTAGGCCAGGTATGCTCGATGGTCGATAAAGTGCCTGGCCCCCGGCAAACCTCGGGATCAGGTCGAAGCTGTTCAATCCGGGGCCTCTGAAGCCATACCATGAAGCTGGGTTTTGGGGTACTACACTTGACTGCTTTTTTTGGTTCTGGGTTCCTGCTACAGCTACTTGTACCTCAACCCTAATTAAACCCTAAACCCTAAACCCTAAACAATAGTGTACACTTCTTTTTCCAGGGTTGACTCCAAAGTACCACGCAGGCGCGAGCCCCTCGCCGACGTTGGAATCGGCCCGGCTGTGCGGACCCCAGCTCGAAGTCCCCCCCCAAGCACTTCAACCCTAAACCCTCCACCCCTAAACCCTAAACCCTAAACCCTAAACCCTAAACCCTAATTATACCCTATACCCTATACCCTATAAACCCTTAACCCTTAGACTCCTGAGAATGGGTTAGCGGGTAGTGGCCCCAAAAGCAAGGCGCCGAGGAGTTTGAGTTTTGAGCTTCAGAGGTAAAGGGGCTTTTAGGGTTTAGGGTTTAGGGCTCTCGCAGCAGTCCTACAATGAGGGCTCCACCCCCCCCCCCCCCCCCGGTAGTTATAAGTTGAGTTACAAGGGACCCTAAGCTGGATTTAAAGAATCCTAACTCAGGTTATAAAGTCCCTGAACTACAGTTAGGTATGGTAAGGGGCCCCTCCCTATACAAGAGCTTCATCTCTGGCTTCTGGGGCGGGTTTAGGGTTTAGGGTTTAGGGTTTAGGGTTTAGGGTTTAGGGTTTAGGGTTTAGGGTCCAGGGTTTAGGGTTTAGGGTTTAGGGTTGCTCAACAAAAACGAAGCATCATGTTTTGAGAGCTGCCCTCATAGATCTGCTCAGCTAGAGTTCGAGCGGTTTGCTCCTGGTTTGCTTCCCGAAGCCCGAAACCCTAAACTCTGCCGCCCCAAACCCTAAACCCTGTAAACCCTAACCCTAAACCCTAAACCCTCTAAACCCTCTAAACCCTCTAAACCCTACGCCTTGGGACACCCAGAGTCTCCAGTTAATTCTCAACGACGATGATCCTCACATTTGGGGTTTGCGCTGTCGGCCCCTTGTTGCAACCAACATGTGCATGCTCAGATCTGTAAAAGTAGGGCCTGTTTTGAAATGGGTACCCGAAATATTCGGGGCCGCCTTATCATGGCGAGCCCAAAAAATGTACAAGGGACCATCATTGAGAGAAAGTGACCATGCACATATATATATATATATATATATATATATATATATATACGTATATGTATATATATATATATGTATATACAAATATATATATATATATATATATATATAGGTACAGATCGCCATATGCTGGGACCCGGAGTAGGCCCTTATTCCCTTTTTCAGGGGCTCAGGTTCCCTCATAAACCCTCTTTAAGCCAAAAAGGTACCTTTTTTGTTCCCCGGTTGCTCCTGGGTGTAGTATGGTATATGCCTGTGGCCAAAGGGCAGTATGCAGGAACGTCTTGAAGTCCCAAGTATACTCTATATCTGCACATGGACCCTTCGGACTATAGTGGAAACTCTGTGTGAAGGTTGAAAAGAGCAACCCCAAACCCTAAACCCTAAACCCTAAACCCTACCCTAAACCCTAAACCCTAAACCCTAAACCCTAAACCCTAAACCCTAAACCCTAAACCCTAAACCCTAAACCCTAAACCCTAAACCCTAAACCCTAGACCCTAACCCTAAACCCTACACCCGAGCTCACAGCCTTTCGGAGGTCACCAGTCTCTGAGGCACGCACACCCCCAGCCGATGAGGCCCTCTTTTGCCGTGATTTCTCGTGGTTTGGGGGGTGCTGTCTGCGGCCTTGAGGAGTTGCTGGTGAAAGCAGCGGTTCACAAAGGTCTGGCCAGGCTCGTCAGGCCCTAAACTCTAAACCCTAATCGCTAAACCCTCAGATTTCGGCCCGCCTGAAGGCTGTTGACTGCGTAAGCTGTGGGGGATAGTTTATTCTTTCCCTTATGGGGAATAAGAGGGCTATTATGTGAAGGAAGGGTGTTAAGGGCCCTCCTAGTTGAAGACCCTAAACCCAGAACCTTTCAACCCTAAGCCTTGATTCTTAAACCTAAACCCGAAACCCTCCGGCTGAAGGGGTTCAGGGGTTTGAAGTTTACGGGGTTTAGGAGTTTAGTGTTTATGGTTTATGGGTACAGAGTTGCTACATGAACCTCAACCTCGGAAGAAGTATCTGAGGGAGACAAGCAGCTGTACTCGGAGGGTGCCAAGGAAGGCCTTTAGGGGTGCCCTGGCGGTGCAAGACTGGATACCGTACGCGTGAACCCTAAACCCTAAGCCCTAAACCCTAGACCCTAAACCCTAAACCCTAAACCCTAAACCCCCAAACCCAAACCCTCATCTTCGGCAGGCAGAGAGTAGACCGGAGATTGCAAAGGCCAAAGATGCCAGGCGGGCCCCTGATGCGTGACCGCTCGCGGAGATTTAGGGTTTAGGTTTTAGGGTTTAGAGTTTAGCGTTTAAGGGTTCGAGGGTTTGTGGTCTAAGGGTAGAAGGGTTCCGGGGTTTCGGTTCAAGGTGTTAAGGGCGTAAGGGTGTAAGAGTTTAGGTGTAGGGTTTAAGGGTTCAGGGTGTAAGGGTTTGAGGGTTTTGGGTTTAAGGCTTTCAGGCTTCGAGGTTTCAAGAGTCTGAGGGTTTAAGGTTTTAGGGTTTAAGATTTCATTTAAGGGTTTAAGGTGTGAGGGTTTTACGGGTGTAGGTTTGAGGGTTAAAGGGTTTGGGGTGTTAGGGTTTTGGGTTTTTGGGGTTTGCGGGTTTTAGGGTTTAGGGTTTTCACAGAGACCCGAAGATCGGGGAGTGGGGTTAAGGGCTTCGGGCTTCAGATTGGGATTGGGGATCGTTGTTTTTGTTTAGGGTTACTAGGACCCGGATTAGGCCCTATTTCCTTTTGTTAGGGTTGGGGTTCCCTTATAATTCCTTAAAACCAAAAAGGGCACCCTTTTTGTTCCTAGGTTACTCCTGGGTCTGGGTTAGTTATGCCCTGGAAACGCTAAACCTACCTTGCAGGCACTCTATATCGCTTTGCACAGACCCAGAACCCTAACATCCAGTAGTTTCCCCCTGTTTGTTTCTTGGCTGGTCCTACTCTAACCCATACAACACCTGTATACCTCGTTTAGAAGAAGGCTTGCAAAAGCTCTGGTACCTCTCTCCACCCAAAGCAAAGACACGCACACGCACGCACGCACGCACGCACGCACGCACGCACGCACGCACGCACGCACGCACGCACGCACGCACGCACGCACGCACGCACGCACGCACACACACACACACACACACACACACACACACACACACACACACACACACACACACACACACACACACACACACACACACACACACACACACACACACACACACACACACACACACACACACACACACACACACACACGCACATCCTAGTACCTGAACCCTAAACCCTAAACCCTAAACCCTAAACCCTAAACCCTAAACCCTAGCCCGAGTTGTCGTGCCTGCCAGTCCGGTCCACCTCCGAGCTCCAGATGCTCCCAAGAAGGCCCAGGCTCGGCGCTTTTGGAGTTTAGGGTTTAGAGTTTAGGGTTTAGGGTTCAAGGTTTAGGGTTTATATTCACAGTGCTTACATGCAGTCAAGCTCCGTTGTGCTTCTGTACGAAGAAGTGCCTGAATCATGGATTCGCAAGGCTTTCGGTCGTAGCCATGAGTGCTAGGCTCTTCTGAGAGTGTTGCTGAGTCTTTCCGGCCAGGACATATAGCCGGGATGCAACAGGAGGGTTTAGTGTTTAGCCCTTTTGGTGCCGGAAAACCCCTTGAGGTGTGATAAAGGGGGACATAAGGTGCCTCATTCCCGAAGTCCCTATAAGTTCAGAGGCAGTTTCGGTTCCTCATGAACTTTGGTAAGTGTATATTGGGTGGGGCGAGGGGGGGGGAAACGCCCTGCTCTAGACCTCATTGGGGTTCAGGGTTTATTTGGTCAGGATTTTTTTGGGCTTGAGCGGGGATTGAGTCTTTAGGCTAAAACCCTAAACCTAAACCCTAAGGGTTCTTTTTGTGGAGGGGCTTCGGATGTCAGGTCGGACTAGGGGGGCGTATGTCAGGATCCATGGGTGCTTTGAGGAGCGAAGACCCCATTACGGCGTATGGGGGTCTGTGGGTTGAGGGTTTAGGGTTTAGGTTTAGGGTTTATTCATCAGCTGTGGGGGTCTGCTGGCCACAAGGAGGGGCGCCCTTAACTATAGGCAAGGGACTTATAACCTGAGTTAGGATCCTTCTAGCCCAGTCTAGGGTCCTTATAACTCTACCTATAACCCAGTTTAGGGTCCGTATAACTCTACTTATAACTAGGGAGGGCCGTCCTTGCAGGTGGCCTGCCCGCCAGAGACTGCCGCAAGCTTCGTCTTGGCTCCTGAGGCCTTCGGCCCAAAAAGTTGCACCTAAGAACAAAAAAGCAATTCCTCCACGTCGGCTGTGCTTTTCTCGCGAAGCGATACCTAAACCCTCGCATGTCCACTGTCAGTCCCTTGAGTACTGCCAAACCCTAAACCCTAAACCCTAAACCCTAAACCCTAAACCCTAAACCCTAAACCCTAAACCCTAAACCCTAAACCCTGGATCCCAAACTCCACTTCTTCATCTTGAAGCATCCTGGAGCCTAAATCATCGTTTTAGGGTCTTTAGGGTCTTTAGGGGTTACCCCTAAAACCTCTAAAACCCCTAAAGCCCTAAACCCCTAGACTCCTAGGCCCCTAGACCCCTAGATCCTTAAACCCTAAACCCTAACCCCTAACCCCTAACCCCTTAAACCCCTAGACCCCTAAGCCTACGCCCTGCACCCCACGCAGCAGTGAGCTGCACATCGCGCACCTCGAAGCCACCCCAACCTGTTAAGGTTTAGGGTTTAGGGTTTTTAGGGTTTAGGGTTTTCGGGTTTTCGAGTTTAGGGTGTAGAGTTTAGGATTTAGGGTTTAGCAGGGATTAGTAGGGTCTACCACACATGCCCAAAGCACTGCAAACCCTGCTCCCTGTAAGAACGAAAGGCCCTAACACCTCTCAACCCTGCAAGCCTAGAAGCCCAAAACGCTATCATCAATCAAAAAAAGGATGGGTAGTTTGGGTACTTAAAAGTCCCTTAACTTTAGTTAGTATAGTAAGGGGGCCTTTCCTTGTAACCCTTCTATACACCAGACATAATAAGGGCCCATTACTTCGGATCCTTGTAAACAAGGGTCGGGTACCACACTAAGGGCGCTTGGTTCCCACCTTAGAACGCCCTGTAACCCAAACGCTGACTCCTTGTGGAGGAGCCTCGTGCGCCCTCCGTGGCCGGGCATAAGTGTTGAGAGGTTTGCAGATTGCAGCTTCGGGTAGTTTTTTGGAGTTACCGGGTTTCAGGGTGTAGGGTTCAGGGTTTACTGTAGGGTTTCAGGGTTTAGGGCTTAGGGTTTCAGGGCTCAAGGTTTCAAGGTTTTTTGAGTTTGGGGGGCTTTTGAGGCTGGACTATAGGGCTCTTAAGGCAGGAAGGGTATGTAAGCAAGGTACTCTCCAGTACTCCCAGGTTTCCTAGGCCATGGACCACCCTCCCTGACTGGCCCAGTACTCTTTTCCCTTTGTTTGGTTCAATGTCCCCTTATAAGGCAACCAAGCCCCCCAAAAGGGTACCCTTTTTTATCATATGGTTCCTGGGCTACCAGGCTTAAGGGAGGTACATGGACCCTCAGGGTTATGCTACCCAGCTTAAGGACCTTGTTTGCTGTTGAGGATGCTTGGAACGGATCAGGGCTCGAGACGGCCATGGAAGGTGAGTTGTTGGGCTTTTGGGCTCTTTTCGCGCGCAGGCAGAACTTAGGGTTTAGGGTTTAGGGTTTAGGGTTTAGGGTTTAGGGTTTTGGGTTTTGGGGTTTAGGGTTTAGGGTTTAGGGTTTAGGGTTTGCCGCGGAGCGATGCAAGGACTAGATTAAACTAAAAAGCCTAAGGAAACAAAAGGCGCACTTTTCATTCTCAGGATACCGAGGGCCATTGTTAGGGTGTCCTTCTTATGGTCTTATGTTATTCTAAGGGTTGTTACATGGTCCCTTAGTTTCAAGATGGTCCCTTACCTTCTTAAAGGGTTCTGAAGTATTATGGGCTCTTGGGTGCTATAGGGGAAAGAAGGGTTATTGATGGTCAAATTCAGGGACCAGGAACCAACTTAAGACTTGTAAGGGACACAGGGGACCTAAATTTGGCAGCCCTCATATGTCATCATTTCTCCCACCACAGCGCCTTTGGGAACGCAAAGGACCCTCTTGGCTTTTCAGAGTTTTTTGGCAGATGTATACTGTTACTTTGGGGGTCTTTTGGCTGAGGATCAAGGTTCCGACCACACACGAGATGTCGAGTAGACGAAGCATCTTTCCATCAAGGGCTGAAAGACTGCCTGAGGAAAGAAGTTTGTCCATGGAGGAGGACCAGGAGACGATGACGTGCCATTTCATGTCCGAACCGGTATGCTATGCTGCAGGATCTCAGCTATTGGTGTCCTCTCGGATACTTGCAGTTGTGTTGCCTTTGCCTCTCAGTGGCTTTGCCTTGCAGCCATTTTGGCTGAGGCTGCGACAGCTCTCATCGGTAGGGAGAGTGCTGTGGGAAAAGATGGACATGGGCGGCGGTGTCGCGGAGTACCATGTACATGTTGACGGCGTAACAGAGTGCCACGTGCACGTTGACGACGACACCTTCCTTTGCTGTCCGACTCTGGGCCAATCCGAAACCACAGATTGCTGTGGTTAGGGCTTCGCAAGGTTCATTCAAATATATTGGGGTTTAGGTTTAATTCTTTTTTAGGGTTCAGGGTGTCCTTCTAAACCCTGAACCCTAAACCCTCGACCCTCAACCCTAAGCCTCAGGGTGTAGGTATAATCCAACACACAGCAACTGTCAGGATTCCCGACGACACCAACTTGGCCGGCGTGGTCATGACGCATCGCCTTGAGAGGCTACGCTGGGATGGTTCCCCCCTTATTCTAACAGTCCTTAATAGGGATGTTTAGGGTTTAGGGCTTAGGGTTTAGGGTTTAGGGTTTAGGGTTTAGGGTTTAGGGGTACTGTAATCCCCATTGAGGGCTGCTAGTATCAGGGGAGCATCGCAAGGCTACACGAGCTCTCCCTGAAGAACTTTCATCTGGCTATTTGCTGCCTGATCTACATCGCCGTGCAGCTCGGGTGATCGTTTCAGAGCATTGGTTGACGCCCTCGGAGTTTTGGATGTAGTGGTTTTAGGGTTTAGGGTTTAGGGTTTAGGGCTTAGGGCTTAGGGTTTAGGGTTTAGGAGGCCCAAAGCCCTTCACTGCCCTGTCATCAGCCGGCGTTTCGGCGACGAAACACCCCCTACTCGTTTAAATCCCTCAACCCTAAACCCCAAACCCTGAACCCTTAACCCTGAACCCCAAACCCCAAACCCCAAACCCTAAACCCCAAACCCTAAACCCTAAACCCTTAACCCTACCCCCCCCCCCCCCCCCCCCCGGACCCTACCTTCAGGAACATGGCGTGCCTGGTCATGAACAGCATGGGAGAGGAGTGGCTTGGCGTTGGCAGCCGCGAGCTCACGTTCCACCTCGTGGAGTTCTGGGCCACCTTCGTCTTCTCCTGCGTCCAAGTCTACTCATTAGTCTCTGGGTAGGCCCTTGGGATATGTTTTGTTTATACTTTCCCTTCTTCTAGGACCAGGAGTAGGCCCAGGAGTAGGCCCTTATTCACTTTTTTCAGGGGTTGGGTTGGCTCAGAGGCCCCTTTACACCAAAATGGGCACCCTTCTGATTCCTAGGTTACTCGTGGGTCTTGTCTTGTGTCTAAGAGGATCATGTGTAGAAATGGACCCCAAAACCTAAACTTTCCACCTAAACCCTAAGCCCTAAACCCTAAACCCTAAACCCTAAACCCTAAACCCTAAATGGCTCTAAGAGGGCGTTATATACAGGGACCAGCTGAGGTCTACTCGCCACGGAGTGTGGGCGCCATCTACAGGAACCCCCTGGTCCTCAAGACGGTCACTTGGTAGCCCAGAGGGTTTAGGGTTTAGGGTTTAGGGTGTAGGGTTCAGGGTTTAGGGTTTAGGGTTTAGGGTTTAGGGCTACCAAGGTCATCTTCCTCAACGTGGCCTCCACATTCTTCTCGGCACTCCTCGTGTCTGTGAGTTTGGAGTCTTTCGAGGTACTCTCCCATGAGATCGAGTATAGTGACTGGGTAGGCCTTCGGGATATTCTTTATTTCCTTCTATTGGGATGCAGAGGATAGAGTTGAAGGGGAATTTTCAGAGGGTTGAAAAGGGCCGACGTATAGGTAACGAGATCACCATGGCCTTTGTGGACGTGGTCCTGCTCGGGGTCGTGGCAAGACAAGCTGGGTACAACATCGACAGGGCGGGCTTCACGCTACTCACCACCCTGCTCACGTTGGTTGTTGCAGTGGCGCAGCTGGGCATCTACAACATGCTGGATGGGCCAAATGGAGGACGTTGGGGGGTTTAGGGTTTAGGGTTTAGGGTTTAGGGTTTAGGGTTTAGGGTTTAGGGTTTAGGGTTTAGGGTTTAGGGTTGGGGGCTCTTGGCCTTCAAGGGATGTTGGCGAGTTCGTTCAATCTCGTCCGCATCGTGCAGGGTTTCAGACGTCATGGCTTCCAAGCATAAACCTTACCCTAAACCCTAAACCCTAAACCCTAAACCCTAAATCCTAAACCCTAAACCGCAGTGAGAACCGAACCGACCTGAGGTCCCTAAAAGCTGCTACTGCTGTAGATGATTCTTTGCCCTGCTATATATTGGGGGTTTTAGGGTTTAGGGTTTAGGGTTTAGGGTTTGGGGTTTCTGAAATTCGGGGTACCTTTTTGGGATGTTCCCCCTTACACGAACAGGGATTATCATCGGGGTACGATAATCCCCATTAAGGGCTGTCAGTATAAGGGAGAGCAGCCCAAGGTACACCGTTAGGGTTTTGAGTATATGGGAATCTTACTATTTGAGGGTCTATAATAGGGTTTAATAGGGGCCTTGTTTTCCGCAAACCCCCAATTCACCCGGAATGCTGTCACATGCTGCCACCACGGACAGTATGGAAACACAATCCTTTCAACTAGTAGTAGAGTAGGTAACCTTTAACCTTTTTGGGGTAATATAATCCCCTTCTAATCCCACAGATTCACCGTTAATTCCCCCAGGTTACTGGACAACTCGGCTCAAGCCCCCTAAACCCTAAACCCTAAACCCTAAACCCTAAGCCCTAAGCCCTAAGCCCTAAGCCCTTTCAGGACCTGGTGAGCAGATCGCCCACTACTTCGAGTTTGCCTTCGAGACGCTGAGTGCCCTGATCTCTTTCTCCTTCTGTATGGATGGGAAGCTCCTGTGCGACCGGGCCCTCCGACTCTCGGCAGCCCAGTGGTGCTCTTTTCACCTTTTTTTGTGGGGTTCAAGGCTCTCTTATAAAGTAACCAGCCCCCAAAAAAGGGTGCCCTTATTATATAATATGGTGACTGGGTAGCCCAAGGACTACTCCTGGACACCCAGCAGAGAGCCCGAGCCAGAGTGGGCGTGCTTGGCCCCGCGCACTGTCGCGCCACCCCTTGCAACGGGGCCCCCGCGGCTTGCTCACATCAACACTCACATCCGCATGGTCTTCAATTGCAAGGGGCCTGATGCTAGATCTGCTTTTCGTCCCATGCGTTTTAGGATTCGCGGAATGCGTCGGCGTGGCAGCCCACCTCACAAAGTTGCGCCAGTTTTCAGAGGGGTCTGCGCCTTTGCGCAGACGTGTTCACTAGGCAAGTGCAACAATCACGGCCTCGCGAAGTGGGTTTGTATTTCTGTTACTGGTGAGTGTACAAAGGGATTCTTATTGATATTGGTGAGTGTGTGTAGAAATGCATAAGGCGTCTTTGTGGGAATACCAGCAATCAAAACCCTAGCTCGCGTGCATGATCTTCAGAGGGGTGAGTTCCTTGGACACCAGCTCCATGCGCACAGTAAGCTTGTGTGCCAATGCATGTTTTGCGACCTGGTAGCGAAACAAGACTTGCTTGACCTTGGTGTTTAAATTCACCTCATACCCCAGCCATGGTAGCGCAATATAAGTTGGTCAGGGTGGCTTTGGGCGTAGGGCTTGGTGGTTGGCCATGTTTAATCCGCACAACCCCCCCCCCCCCCCCAGAAACAGCAGAACAAAGGCCTATAGCCCGATAGCTCTAATTCCTCTTGAGAACCCTCAAGCCCTACAAGCCCTAAACCCTAAAACCCATCACCCAAGATGGGCGTAATCTCGAAGCCCTGGAGTCCCCTATTAAGACCCGAGCCCCAACCCAGGTTTAGGGTTTGTTAGGGTTTGGGGTTTAGGGTTTAGGGTTTAGGGTTTAGGGTTTAGGGTTTAGGGTTTAGGGTTTAGGGTTTAAGGTTTAGGGTTTAGGGTTTAGGGTTTTAAAGGGCCTTGGGCTTACGGCTTCGGGCTTAGGGCTTGTATAGGCCTTGGGGGCTTTGGGCTTGGGGCCGGATCCTTGGGTTCCATGGACCCCCAAGCCTTGCCGCTCAGTGGGCGGATTCTGGGGTCTAGGCCTGTCCACCCTCAGACGCGGGTTTGGGGTTTAGGGTTTACGGCTTGCAGTTTCGGGCTTAGGGTTTAGGGTTTAGGGTTTTGGGTTTAGGGTTTAGGGTTCCCAGTAAGCCCTTCTAAGCCCCAAAACCCTCAGCTCTGAATGGGGGGGGGTTCCGAAATCAGGGGCACCTGGTTGGGGTCCTTATTCTAAGGGAATCTTACTATTTGGGGGACTATATTGGGGGTCTCCTATTTTCGTAAACCTCCAAATCCCCAACCTTCAAACCTCTACAAGAGGGGCCCCCCTTGACTATACTAACTATAGTTAAGGGACTTATAACCTGAGTTCGGATCCTGATAGCCCAATTTACTTCATAACTCTACTTATATCTAGGGTTTAGGGTTTAGGGTTTAGGGTTTAGGGTTTAGGGTTTGGGGCCCCCCTATTGTAGAGCAAGTTGATGGGGCTTCTTGCAAGGAGCCTTACGACCTGCCGATGCCAGAGGCCAGACACTGAGGGAGTTCGAAGGTTTGGGGATTAGGGTTTAGGGTTTGGGGTTTGGGGGTTAGGGTTTAGGGTTTAGGGTCTAGGGTCTAGGGTTTTGGGCTTCGGGGTGCTTGTGACGGGAAGACATAGAATATGCATGCAGCAATTCTTCTACCCACAATGGCATCGGGTTCAAGGCATGGGATGGATTTCAAAGCATTTGCAGTGCCTTGAGGGGGGATATGTAGGATGGTTTAGGTTTAGGTTTTCGGGTTTAGGTTTTCGGGTTTAGGGTTTAGGGTTTAGGGTTTATGGCCCTAAACCCTGAACCCTTACCAAACCCTCAGTATCTCTGGTACTTTGATAAGGGAAGACTGAATTTCACGAACATTGCGCACAGGTAAGGAATGACGAGTTAAAACTCTTCGAATGTGCGTCTTGAGGAAGTAGCTGGTCGTTTTCAACCCAAAGCCCGAACCCTGAACCCTAAACCCTAAACCCTAAACCCTGTACGTGCTGAAATGGTGAGGTCTGTCCTATGAACGCAGGTGGCCTCGAAGCCTAAAGCCCCCCCCCTGATCCGAATCCTCGTTCGATAGCGAACCCTGCATCCCTGAACCGTACAGCTTAGACCCTGAGTCAATCCTACCCTACTATTTGCTTAAGAACCCCCTTTCCCAAAACGTACTGTTCTTTCTTACTATAAGGGTAATACAGGGATCATTATGTTTTTGAGGGGGTTCTTAAGCAATCCTGGCCCAAGCCGCCTCAGCTCCAGAGACCCCCCAAGCCCCTCTTGAAGGACCTTCCACTTCTTGGACTTCAGGGAGTTAAGGCTTCATGGCCTCAGCGTTGTATTTCCAGCTTTTCATTATCCCTAAGCCCTAAACCCTAAACCCTAAACCCTAAACCCTAAACCCTAAACCCTAAACCCTAAACCTAAACCCTGACTCCTCCAAATCCCTCAAGGGGGCGTGAGCGGATTGGCTGTAGGCCCCCGAGGAGACGGACTCCGCCCACTGCGAGGCGCCCACCTTAGGGTTTAGGGTTCAGGGTTCAGGGTTCAGGGTTTAGGGTTTGGGGTTTGGGTTTGGGGTTTGGGGTTTGGGGTTTAGGGTTTGGGGTTCAGGGTTTAGGGTTTAGGGTTTCGGGATAGCCCTGCACACTCGGGTCAGGGTGGTGTTGGGGCTTCAGCCTCCCAAGCCCTAAGTTCCAGAACCCACTGTGTATTCCGAGTTGCGGGGTCCTAGCCTCTCAGCAGTCATCCTCTGGAGCTCCTGAGTTTAGGGTTTAGGGTTTGGGGTTTGGGGTTTAGGTTTGGGGTTTAGGGTTTAGGGTTTGGGGTTTAGGGTTTCGGGTGAGCTCCCGATGCTCCACCTCCACCCTCCACCCTTGATATGAGGCTCCAGGCCTTGGGGCCCTCTAAGGCACAGAGGGCCCAGCGATGTAACTCACTTATAGCAAGCAAAAGAAAAAACCTAAACCCTGAACCCTAAACCCTAAACCCTAAACCCTAAACCCTAAACCCTTGGTTAAAAACCTCAGAGCCAGCAAGCTCCTAAGATCTCCAAACCTTATCTGAAGCAGGGTTTTCATTACTGTTGTTGGTGAGTGCATTTAGGGTTCCTTGTTAATTTTTAGTCGGTGTATCTAGTGGGTGTCCCTAAACCCTAAGCCCTAAACCCTAAACCCTAAGCCCTAAACCCTAAACCCTAAGCCCTAAACCCTAAACCATCCTAAACCCTAAACCCTAAACCCTAAACCCCCGAAGCTTCGGGCTCAGGGATCAGTTCGTAAGTCCCGCAGGAGCCCACCCCACGTCGGACGAGAAGAATGTTCCAGGCCTTCTTCTGCGTTGCTTACAGGGTTTAGGGTTTAGGGTTTTACGGTTTAGGGTTTAGGGGAGTAGCTTGCCAGAGACTCCAATACCCCTTCACTGGGAATTCCTCCTTGAATCAGGACGGTTCCTTCTTCGGAGTCTTTGCGTCGAGGGTTGCTTTAAGATGCTCTGCGCTAGAGATTGTGAATCGGTGGGATTTCTTTGAGCTATAGGTCTGTGTAGGTGTGTGTGTGTGTGTGTGTGTGTGGCGGGGGGGGGGGGGGGAGGGCTGAATATTTCTGACGTTTATGGGGTTTAAGTTGGGATGCCCCCCTTTACGAACAGTCCTTAAAAGGGGTTGTACTAGGGGATACTATACCTATAAGGACTGTTAGTATAAGGGGGAACATCCCAAGGTTTAGGGTTTAGGGGCAAGTTTCTGTGATGCCAGGCGACTGAAGAGCTGCCAACCATTGGCGAGCTTCTGCGTGCCATGCATGAGGACGAGGCGAGGAAAAGCACCCGACCACATGCGGGTACCCCTAAATTCGGAAACCCCCCATGTGGGGGGGTGTCGTGCTGTCTTTCAGGGTTTAGGGTTTAGGGGCTCCGATTCTGGCCTTGTTGCCCTTAACCTCGCCACGGTTCAGGGTTCAGGGTTCAGGGTTCAGGGTTTAGGGTTTAGGGTTTAGGGTTTAGGGTTTAGGGTTTAGGGTTTAGGGTTTAGGGTTTAGGGTTCAGGGTTTAGGGTTCAGGGTTTAGGGTTTCGGGCTGGGAGGCCTTCTCACTTGTTGTGATCTGATTTAGGGCCATGATGCGGCTGCGGGGCGACCTCGGAGTCGTTGTTAAAGTCCCACTCAGCTGGAAGAGCACGAGAAACTAGCGGCCCATGTGTCGCCCAAAATTACAAGCATGTATAGTCTCCCTTTATGGTGTGTCCCAAGGAAGGGGTTCTCCTACTACACCCTCAACATACGAATATCTTTAGTCCAGGGCTCCTAATCCCACATTCAGGGTTCATTCACAGGCCTTCTTTGGTCGGGATCTACGGATTCCCTTCCTTTGCTTTAGGGTTTGGGGTTGAGGGTTTAGGGTTTCGGGTTTCGGGTTTAGGGTTTAGGGAGCGCTGACACCTAAACCTTCTCACCCTAGCCCCCCTAAAAACCCTTAAAAAACCCGAAGCCCCCCAAAATGGCTCGAACACCCGAAGGCCCCCAAAAGGCTGAAAACCAAAAAATGTTCTCTCTCTCTCTCTCTCTCTCTCTCTGTGCCGAACATCTCCCGGTCCCCAAACCCTAAGCCCTCAACCCAAACGCCCCACGTCGCCCTTGATCCAAAATCCCGAGCCCTCGTTTAGGGTATAGGGTTCAGGGTATAGGGTTCAGGGTATGGGGTGAAAGCCCTGAAACGCCCCCTCCCCCCCCCCCCCC
The DNA here is from genome assembly GCA_905221605.1 of Symbiodinium natans. Lineage (NCBI taxonomy): Eukaryota > Dinophyceae > Suessiales > Symbiodiniaceae > Symbiodinium > Symbiodinium natans. The sequence continues at coordinate 83,657 of CAJNDS010002792.1, read as the reverse complement.
CCCCCCCCCTACCTTTTTTGGGGCAAGTTCGGCAAGTGGGACCCGCTGCAAGGACCTGTCGCGCCTCGTGCCCTTCAAGCCCCCCACGCTGGATGACACCCTGCAGGCCCCCTTTTTGCGCGTTTAAAGGGTTGAGGGAGCAGGGGCTGCAGCCCTAAACCCTAAACCCTAAACCCTAAACCCTAAACCCTAAACCCTAAACTCCAAACCGCCACCCGTGTTGTGGGTTTAGGGGCTTACAGGGTAGAGTTTGGGCTAGGGATCTGGGATGTTGGCCTGTAGGTTTTCAATACGGCTATCAAGACTTTGCGTGTGGGGGGGGAGCTGAGGTAGGTGCTACGAGTTTCCAAAGCTTGTCCTGGCAAATGCGCTATGAAGGGGGCAGGCTAGCCTGATCATGCTTGCGGCTCGTGCCAGAAGATGATGGTCTGCCAAAGCACACAGCTCATTGGGTTGTTCCCCCTTATACCAAAAGTCCTTAATCGGGACTATGGTACCCCCCTATTATAATCTATTAAGGACGATGAGTACAAGGAGGAACATCCCAAAAGCACGCAGCTCGCACTCAAAGACGAGCTGTTTTGCCCCAAAGCGCCCAGCAGAAAGCAAGAGGAGGCAGCCAACCTCATGGATTGGGATGTTCCCCCTTATACTAACAGTCCAGGGTTTAGGGTTTAGGGTTTAGGGTTTAGGGTTTAGGGTTAGTATCAGGGAGAATATCCGGATTCGTGGAGGCCAGCAGCTCGGACGAGCCCGGCTTGAGTTTGAAGATGTGCAGCCCCGGAAGTGTAGGGAATAGGGTTTAGGATTTAGGGTTTAGGGTTTCGGGTTTAGGGTTTAGGGTTTAGGCTTAGGGTTTAATGTTTAGGGTTTAGGGTTTGGGTTTAGGTCCACCGCAATCAGCAAGACAAGCAAAGCAGTCTAATAGTTACCCCCTGGGCAACGGTTCCTGCAGTGGTACCCTTTGCCCTTTGTGTTTGGTTCAAGTTTCCCTTGTAAAGTGACCAACCCCAAAACAAGGGTACAGGGCTACCAAGAAGCCCTAAACCCCAAACGCTAAACCATCCTAGGCCCTGTATAAGGCCCTGAAAGGCCCCCCGCCCGACCCCCCTCCCCCCCCCCCCCCCCCCCCCCCAAAAAAAAAAAAAAAAGAAAGAGAGCAACAGAAACCAAAACAAAACTGCAAACCCTCAGCCTGCCATGGAAACTTGCCTTTTTTCTATTTCTTGTAGTTGCTTTGTGCTATAGTCCCCCGACGAATTAGGGTTATGTCTCTGTAGACAAAACCCAAGAGGATACTGCTGCATCACTGCGAAAGAATCCTTGTTTAGGGTGTTTCTCAGGACGATTTTGAAAACGGTCATGAGGATTGTCTCATGTGGGCTTATAGACCCATCCTAAACCCTAGACCCTAAACCCTAAACCCTAAACCCGAAACCCTAACCTTAAACCCTAAACCCTAAACCCTAAACCGGGAGAAGAGTGCAAACGAGGACATGGCCATGGCCATCGCGAACGCCGACTCCTTACTTCTCAGCTCACATCCGCCGTCTTCGGAGGCTCTTCCGCGGTTTAGGGTTTAGGGTTTAGGGTTTACGGTTTAGGGTTTGGGGTTTAGGGTTTAGGGTTTGGGGTTTAGGGTTTAGGGTTTAGGGCTCAGGGTTTATTGCTTGTAGAGGAATCAGCTCAGCTCTGCGTTGAAGTTGTTAACTCATCAGGGCGGATGAAGAGGGGCTCTGATGTTGCGAGAGTCCCTTCGTGCTTCGGTTCCCTATAGGGTTTAGGGTTTAGGGTTTAGGGTTTAGGGTTTAGGGTTTAGGGTTTAGGGTTTAGGGTTTAGGGTTTAGGGTTTAGGGTTTCAGACTGTTGGATTTGATAGGGGTAGGGGTGCCGGCTTGGAGGGTTTAGGGTTGAGGGCTGGTGGATTTAGTGTTGGGTGTTGGGTTCAACATGGTTCAACGGTTTAGGGCGTAGCATTCTACCTCCGTCTGGGGATTCCATGAAAGCTTAAAGAAAACGGAAAGCAAGCCTTGTAATTTCACCAAACCCTAAACCCCGAACCCTAAACCCTAAACCCTAAAACGCCCTACACCCTAACCTCCGGAGACCCTGAATAAAATCCTTCCCTGCCTGTGAGGAGCCCCGTCCGCGACCAGAACCCCGGAAGACAGCGAGGTGACGGTTTAGGGTTTAGGATTTAGGGTTTAGGGTTTAGGGTTTAGGGTTTGGGGTTTAGGGTTCAATTTTTAGGGTTTAGGGTCTATTACGGCTTTGGAAGAGTCAGTGGTGAGGCTCTTATTTGCCTTGGGATGTTTCGTGTTTGGGTGTACGATAGTTTGGTTTTTGACTCTAATCCCGTGTTCAGGCAGTTCAGGGCTTAGTGAGGACAGTGAGTAGGCCCTTATTCCCTTTTTGTAGGGTCCAGGTCCCCTTTTCAGCCCCATGAAACCAAACAGGGCACCCTTTCTTTTCTCCTGCGTTTTGGGTCTAGTTAGTACTACCCCCGCCCCCCCCCCCCCCCCCCCCCCCCCCCCCCTTGTTTCCCCCTTAAAT
>CAJNDS010002792.1:57528-81004 GCA_905221605.1 Symbiodinium natans | reverse complement strand
AATTCATTGAATTATTTTAATATTTAACTGATCGACCAATTAAATTAGTTAGATTATTTGATTTCAAATAAATTCAAAAATTTTTTTAATTAATTTAAGTAATTTTTATTATTATTTTTTTTAATTTTTTTAATTAGTTGTATTATCGACCGATTAAATTAATTAAATTAATCAAATACATTTTTCTATATGTTTTCTGAGAATTGGCGCAGTGCCCCCTTAAGTTTTCGGAAAACTAAGCTCTCAGAATGACAAAACGCAAGCAGTATCCTTTCAAGTTTTTTTTTTTAACTAAGCTCCTAAAATGACAAATCGCAGGTAGTGTCCTCTTAAGCCTTAAGTTGTTTGCTTCTGGCGGGGCTTGAGTTTTTAGAGGGGCTTAGGGGGTGAGGAGCTCGAAGTTTAAGGCTGCAGATCTAGAGGCCTCGACCGTTTGCTTCTAGGGAACTGGAGGAATTAAAATAGAGCCTTCGGGGTCTTCAAGGACTAAGCTCCCAAAATGATAAATCGCAAGTAGTGTTCCTTAAGCCTTATTTTTTTTATGAAGCTCCCAAATAGTAAGTCGCAAGCAGTGTACCCTTAAGTTTGTTTTTGAAAACTGAACTCCTAAAATGACAATTCGCGAGCAGTGTCCTCTTCAGTTTAGTTGTTTTTTGAAAACTGAGCTCCTAAAATAACAAATCGCAAGCAGTGTCCCCTTCCTTTTTTTTGACTGAGCTTTCAATATGACAACTCGCAAACAGTGTCCCTTTAAGTTTTTTTTGGAAAACTGGACTCCCAAAATAATAAATCGCAAGCAGTGTCCTCCTAAGTTTTTTGGAAAACTAAGTTCTTAAAATAACAAGTCGCGGTGAATTATATTCGGGATAATAGATTATGCACAGGTGTGAACTGATCTTGCATCGCATCGCCACGGGCGCGGAGCTTACAGTGAAACCAGTGTTATCTCAACCCGGCGTGCTGCTATCGGCCGCTGGGAAAGCAGGGTACTGATATCGGTCCCTGAACACGGTGGTACTGCTATCGGTCCACCGTCTCCCCCCTTCTCTGTTTGTGTATTGTTCTCTCGCCCACTCCACATGCGACGCGGTGGTACTGTTATCGGTCCACTGTTGTCTCATTTATTCTGCATTTATTGCATTACTTCGTTGATGCCAGGTTATGACAGCAAGTGAAGCAGATAAACCATGTTCAGCACATTGTTTGCGCCTGCTTCTACTGTTTTTTTTTTAAACTTTTTTTGTGTTTGTCTATGGACAGAAGCACCAGCACAGTCATGTAGCGCCGTGTGTTCCTGTAATTACGTTGACGCCGCTGGCATTAGCAGTTTCTGGTCTTAGAGTAGATTTAAAAGTCTCAGCTCATTGAGCTTAACAGACTATAAGTGTGTCAAAAAGCTTGGAAATCTAAAGCGAAAATTAAAGGATATAAAGAATGAGTTTAGTGTTCGCTTTGCTTCTTTTTTGTTTCTGGTTACGTTTACTCGTTGTTTTGCATTACGTTTTATATGTATGAACGTCTCTTTGAAGAATTCATAGAAATCCAAACCCAGACAAAATCAATACACCATATGTGTCAAACTTGATTTTTGCATTTTTTTGTTGCTTTACTGTGTTCGCTCGTTTTTGCTCAATGTTTTGCAGGTCTGTTTTGTATGTTTAATTTTTTTGAATACTGCTTGCAAATATGAACCCAAGAAATCCCTACACCATATGTGTCAAACATTTTTTTGTTGTTGGCTTGCTGTTTTTTGGTGTCTGTTTACTTCTACTCGGTGTTTTCCATTACGTTTTATATGTATGAACGTCTTTTTAAGAATTCATAGAAATCCAAACCGATACAAAATCAATGCACCATATGTGTCAAACTTGATTTTTGCGTTTTTTTGTTGCTTTACTGTGCTCGCTCGTTTTTGCTCAATGTTTTGCAGGTCTGTTTTGTATGTTTGTTTTTTTGAATACTGCTTACAAATATAAACCCAAGAAATCCCTACACCATATGTGTCAAACATTTTTTTGTTGTTGGCTTGCTGTTTTTTGGTGTCTGGTTACTTCTACTCGGTGTTTTGCATTATGTTTTATATGTATGAACGTCTTTTTAAGAATTCATAGAAATCCAAACCCAGACAAAATCAATGCACCATATGTGTCAAGCTTGATTTTTGCGTTTTTTGTTGCTTTACTGTGCCCGCTCGTTTTTGCTCAATGTTTTGCAGGTCTGTTTTGTATGTTTATTTTTTTGAATACTGCTTGCAAATATAAACCCAAGACATCCCTACACCAAATGTGTCAAACATTTTTTTGTTGTTGGCTTGCTGTTTTTTGGTGTCTGGTTACTTCTACTCGGTGTTTTGCATTACGTTTTATATGTATGAACGTCTTTTTAAGAATTCATAGAAATCCAAACCCAGACAAAATCAATACACCATATGTGTCAAACTTGATTTTTGCGTTTTTTTGTTGCTTTATTGTGCTCGTAAAGTTTTTCTAGGTCTTTTATATTCATTATTTTTAAAATACTTCTTATAATAAAAACCCAAGAAATCCCTACACCACGTGTGTCAAACTTGTTTTCGTTGATGTTTACGTTTAATAGGTGTTTTGCATTATGTTCTATGTGTATCAAAATCTTGTTAGTATGTCATAATCCAAAAACTCTACACGATGTGTGTCGATTTTTTTTAATTAAGTGTTGCGTCACTGTTTTTTGTTCGTTTATGCTTGGCGTAGATCTGTGAAGGTTAGGTTTTGTGACAAACTCGAAAGCTTCGTGAGTCACGAAGAGCAGCTTTGGCCCAATTGTGAAAGCCATCTAATACTTTTCTCCCACCCCACGCCGTCCCAGGCGGCGAAGCCACCCAAGCCTGTTCTTGTTGATGTTTAGCCCTAAACTCAAGCCAACTGCTTACTTTCCATAAAGGTGGTTTTTTTATTACGTCCGAGGCTTGCCGGCTTCGCAGTGGAGCTCACACACTTAAGTCTCAAACTATCAGCGGAACTTAATCCCCGCACAGTGCGCGGTGATCTGTGACCGAACACCATGAACCTGATGATCCTAGTGTTTCACGCAAAATCTAGTAGTGGCGCACGATCACTAGCGAGATAAAAGCAACACTCTGCATTTTTCCTTCGCTGGTTTGAGACATACCGGTGGCCAGCCTCTAGTGTTCCTAGGGCGCAGTATGTAGAACGCCGCTCGAAACAAAATCAGACTCAGGAGTCCATTATAAGTTTCTGAGATTATGAATTCCCAACGCAAACCAGAAACGCGCAACATCACGAAAACATGTGATCCTAGATACTTGATTGCCTTGCGATACGTTTGCCGAGTGGCAAACGCAGGGGGAAAGTTACAGGCGCTCAGAGACTGAAAGCACATGCTAAATCATTGCTTGTCTTGCTTGTATCTTTAGCTGCGTCAAGAGAAACGAGTTCATGTCACATGGAAATGCATGCTTGAAGATTCGTTTTGCTCAAGTAGTGTCTCACACAGCTTACTTGTTGCGATTTGCGCGCCTCAGGCCAGTTCTTTTTTTAAAGAGGACAAAGGCTAAATCTTGCTATTTAGCTGTCTGCTTCGAGGCGACATGGGAAAGAGCAAGAAGAACAAGAAAAACAACAAGAACAAGAAGAACCACGAGTCGCCGCACACGAGATGGAACAAGGGGAAACGTGCCATGGCTCCGCTCTTACTTTTTTCTCAATAAGTGCGAAGCTGCATGTTCGCATTGCGCGATTAAGGAATTCCAAGAGCGAATGCGGCAGCAGGAGGAACAGAAGAAGCAAGAGCAGGCCACATGCGCCTAGGTGGTTCTACAAAGATTAAGTACGCATATTAATTTGCCAATCTATACATAGGCTGTCTCAAGGCCACAAGCAATGCCAATGTATTAATTCAATAAAATTTAGTGCATTTCTGTAGAAGGTCAAACCCATATTGATCGTGAAGCCGACCAAGAAGAAGAAGAAGCTCAGTTTCAGTACGATCAAGGCCAGCGTATTCGTATTTCAAGACTTATTTCTTGTCTTTTTTTTTTTTTATCAGGTGACCACGGTGCACTCCTACCGCGACGATAAGGACTTGTGGCGATGCTCTTATTTTTTCACTCACTGAGTCTTTTAGATATGGACGTGTTTAAGGCACAACAAGAATTGGCGCGATCCTCTCACAGAGTGTGACTGGTGCGGCCACCATGTGCAGCGTTCGCAGGGCCGCCTGCAGGCATAATAGAAGCAGTGTTACAAAAATAAACCCATATCATGCTCCAGTGTTCTTGCTTTGACCAGGGCGCGCCGGGCAGAAGTTATTTTGCCCAGCCTGCGACGCGAGCTCATCTTGTATTCAATGTTCTTGCTCTCACAGGTTTCGTAGCAAGGCACGTCTGCAAGATTGCCATGAGGTTCGTGTGCGGAGACTGCCTATTGCTCAATGGCAATACGCTTCTTCATTCAACGCAGCCTGTCTTATTTATATGTCGTCATACGTATAGCGATAGTGAAGTCTTCTCACAGAAATGAATGCTCAGGTCAAGCAATCTGAGACGCTGACGGGAGGACAGCCCAGCACGGCAGCACTGAAGGGATAACCTGATTGTGATGCCCCATATCATGCTCAGAAAATTCTCACGCGCAGATGTTCCACGAGCCAGATCAGCATTCACTTCATTTATCGTGAGAAATATAATAAGAAAATCAACGACAGCAACTGACATGCATTCGAGGCAGCACATGTTATAAAACACCGCTCTAACTTGTGGGTGGGAGAGGTAAGGACAGAAGTCAAGACTTGCTGACTTCGATTGTCGGTCGCCGCTGGCCAGGCTAGGAAGACCTACCGGAACCCACCGGTGAAACCAGTTGGAGCCTGAGACATCATTGGAAGGCGACTAGTGACTAGGCGCCAATTGCCTCACATTGCAGAGGTACGCTTGCCGGTTCCGCCACGTACTCCTCCGCCTACCAAGCATCTGACGTGGCAGAAGGCAGTGCGTGGGTCAGACAGTTTACAGACATCAGAAACACAGACACAGACACAGACACAGACACAGACACACACACACACACACACACACACGCACGCACACACCTCGGCTCGCCAGGCCTACAACTACGAGGACTGCGAGGACGAAGAGTGGAAGTGGAACCACTGGAAGGTGCGTCCGCAACAGTCCAGGGGCATTTTCGTTTGCGACCGCGTGGCGGTCAAAGTCTATTCTGCGCAATTTTGAATATACCGATCAGGACAGCAGCTGGAAGCACACAAGCTGGGACTGGAAAGACAAAAAGGCGTGCCCATTAGAACAACGATGCCTCATGCTGGAGATGACTCCTTTCCCACACATGTTCGCTTGGAAGTCTTCGAATCTTGCTGGCCGTGGCGTTTGCGCGCTACATCTTAAGAAGATCGAGATTTCAGGGTTAGGGTTCAGGGTGCTCCCTAAACCCGACACCCTCAACATTAAACCCTCACTGCAAACCTAGCAGTCCCAGGGTAGTTGCAAAGGGTTTAGGGTCTATGGAAGGTTTGCATGGAGGCTGGGCTTCTAACCCCAGTTACAATTTTTTTACATACACCCTAAGTCCCCCTAAGTACGTTAGAAGTAGATTAATGACTCGGTCTTTAAGCTTCCATTGACCAGCAAGGGCGCTATTATCGAGGGTTTACAAGGTTTAGTGGCTGAATCCCAAACCACGTCGGGTAATTCCCAAACTGGAGGTTTTAGAGTTTAGGGTTCAGGGTCCCTAAACCCTAAACCCATCGTTTCCTGATGCAAAGCGGACCTGGGTTTCTGGATTCGTGTGTTGATCGTTTCTGTTGTGAGTTTCCGGTGAAGGTTTAGGGTTTGAGGTTTAAGATGCTATGGTGTTTCGGGCTACATGAATAGCGAAAGGTAATTTGAGTTTAGGGTTGTAAAGTTTACAGGTTTAGGTCTGATAGCCCTAAAATTAACCCTTGAACTCTAAACCCGATGTCCTAGGATCACAAACTCGTCTCAGGTTACAATTTTGAGAAAAAAGCATCACAAGATTGCAGGGTTACCTTCCCTATGCATCCATTATGTGTCTTCCTGTAAGGTCCCAAGTATGTACGTATATTGGACCCTTTAGGCTACAGCGATATTTGTGCTTCATAAGGTACACCTTCCATTTACCATGTGCCCAGGTTGATGTTCAGGGCAGTTATTTTGAGTCTCTAGCGTAGTAGAGTAGCCAGAGTTTCGTGTAGGATCTAGGGTAGGGCTTTCTTTTGTCCGCGTGCGCTTTCTGGTGTCGCACAAACGCTCTTGCCGAGCGTCCGTTCTCCACAGAACTCTATGACTGGAATGCCTTTCAACGTGTCGCTTTTGAACGGCCCGTTCTCTGCAGCAGTCAAGACTGCGCAGCACATGGGGTCGAACTCAGACGACAGCAGCAAGCTGAGGAGCCAAGCACGAACGCACAACATGATGCAGCAGGAACTTAAGATAGGGTTTAGCCCTAAACCCTAAACCCTAAACCCTAAACCTTAAACCCTAAACCCTAAACCCTAAACCCTAAACCCTAAACCCTAAACCCTAAACCCTAAACCTTAAACCCTAAACCCTAAACCCTAAACCCTAAACCCTAAACCCTAAACCCTAAACCCACTGTGCATAGCTACTAAAACTTGACGGTGTGGTCAGGTGCGTGCGAGTGTGCAAACTTGTTTCACCCAACAGAAGTTGCAGGTACCGATTCCTGAGGATTGTCGCAAACAATCTGGCTTCAGCAACAAGAAAAAGTATTCCAAATAAGAATCATATATCTATTGAACAAGTAGTAGTGTTTGTCGTGATGTATTTAGGCATATAATAAGTAATAAGACAAAAACGAGTTTTATTAGTGTATATATATGATGACTACGGATGCTAAGCGAAATGAACCCTAAAAATCCCTGCCACATATATATATATATCTCTATATCTCCATATCTCTATATCTATATATCTATATATCTATATATCTATATATCTATATATCTATATATCTATATATCTATATATCGATATATCTATATATATCTATCTATCTATACATACATACATACATACATACATACATACATACATACATACATACATACATACATACATACATACATACATACACACATACATACATACATACACACATACATACATACATACATACATGCACATGCTACGGCCCCGTCCAAAACCTACCGTTTCCAAATTTCCTATACTTGCGTGACATCAAAACGCTTTCAAAATGAGACCGACTCCCGAAATCCTGCTCCCTAAGTCCTATTCCCTTAACCTTATTCACAAAATTCTGTTGCATAAACCCCTAATTCCGAAAACATGAAGCCTGTTCCCAAAATCCTCTTCGCTAAGTCCTAAAGCACGGGATCCCTACATCGTATTCCCTAAATCATATTCACTCAATCCCTAAATCCGGGGAAGGGGGGGCGGGGGGGTCACTAAATCCTGAAAAGGGGGTCCCTAAATCCCCAATTGAGACCCCCTAAATCATCAAAGAAACCAACCGAACCTGGCTCACTAAATTTTCTCGCTAGATCCTAAATCCCATGATTTTAGTGCCTAAGTCTCTTCCCCTAAGCCCTAAAAAGGGGAACCTTTGAAATCTGAAGAGGAAAGCCCCTGAACCCTAAAAGAGAACCCCGCTCATTCCCGAATTCGAGCATCTGTGTAATTCATACCTCCACATTTGAAGAAACATTTTTCGTCGAAAATCCGGCTGTAAGACTACTTTCCAGTACGGGGGTTTTCGTATGGGGAAATACCACGACATGTAAAGAATATTTTCCGGGGGGTTCAAAAATCTGCAGTTTGGGTCGGTGAAACTACAATACATTCCCCTTTTTTTAAATAGAGCGGCCGATTCAATTTTGAATCGGCCCTCACACTGAAGATTGAAAATCGAAGATTCTCAGAAAGAGTTCCTGGGAATCTTCAATCTTCAATCTTCAGTTGGAGGGCCAATTCAAATTGAATCGGCCGATTCAACTTTGAATCGGGTCCATGTAGCCCGCATTGTGGGCCTGCATTCGCCCACCCCGTGATGCTTGGAATCGGAGTCGGAATGAAAGCACGGTGAAATCTTGTGCCGTGCGACTTTCAGGCACTTCGCGGCGCCGCTGGAGGAAATGCCCAGCATCGTGGCACAAGGTGTGAAAGCAGCGGAGAGTCCGACAATTTTTGGTGTTGTTTTTTAGTGTTGTTTTTTGTTGCCCTTTTTGCAGGCGATTCTGTGGACTGGAACAAGACATCGACATCTCAGCAAAGGGACAGCTTGGAGGTCCAGGGCCCCAGATTTGTTCCGGGAACGGCCCTGGCAAACACATGTAAACAACAGGTCGAGGCAGTCCAAAAGGTCATGTGTATAGAAGCTTGAATGGAACAGACGTTGGTGAATGTGATCCTTTTTGGAGGGTGTTCGCACGACATAGCACAGTATTATATGGGGCTCCAATTTCAAGAGTCAGGAAGGTGAGGTTGCTCCCCACTGCTTGCACAGGCTCGTAGGCGTGCGGGTTTGGGGGGACGGAAGGAGGCGGTGTTTCGCTCTATTCCGGGCAATTTCCAACATTCTCTTCCGGTGACGTTTTGCAGCATTAGGATGGGGGCCGTAACTTGAAGTCGACATCGTTATGGTGTTTTTCAAACATCGCGGTCTTGCTAGACTTACAATACCTTGCCGCGGTCTGCGCTCATCAGATCGGCTATGCAAGTTCAATAAGCGTCTGTTTCATCCGTCTTGCCAGCAAGTGAGTCCTCAGTTTCAAGAAGTGGCCCCATGAAAAAAGGGCAAAACATCTGGAAAGTGTGTCTGCAAGGCATCACGAGCTGCACGGCAAGAAAAGACCTTTGCGCAGCTCGTCTAGTAAGCTTGGCTCGCGAACGCTGCATGTAGAGAGATTTCTGCTTGCATCGGCAACCAAGGCGAATGATCATCGCGATAATCGAGAAAAAGCCGCAGCTGTGGTCGTACATCATCCGAAATTCTTTAGGTGTGCCACAGCAGTCACATGGCCAGTCAGCCTGCCCAATGTGAAGTAACGTTTGCCCTGATGTTTGCCATGCTTCACTTCATGCAGGACAAAAAATGCCAATCGATGATTTTGTGCACATGATGGAGGCGTCCATTGCTTACTCGCCTCAGCGCTTACCAGCCGATGGTGGCAGATCCAGTGGCCATGTTCCCTTTTTATCTGAGGCAGATTGAGAGTGACAATCCTTGGAAGGAGGCACTGAACTGAACAGACTGGCGCAGCATGTTGGCTGCTGTTAGCTGTTAGCAGATAACAACGTCTCGCGGAGAGCAACAGCTCTGGGATCAGGCCCTGGAGGAGTGGGGTGTGATCAAGGATGACCAGATCGAGGCACTCACGCCTTCTTTGATTTGAAAGCAAATCTCACCTTCGTGCTAGTTTCTGCGCCAAGTTCTTCGGTGCATGCCGCTATGCGTGCACTCTGAGCAGCAGCCCGGCAGTTGCTAGCGGTTCTCTGTTGCATCGGCAGGTCACCAAGTTCCTGAACAGATGGGTCGTCAAGAGCGAATCTGCAGGATATTCGTCGCATCGAGCTCAGTCTATTGCATTTGAGTGGCTGTTGGTTGAGCTGTTTGAATAAGCATATTTACAATCTTGCGTTACTGTTGGACATCCTTGAGCCTTCTGCAGCTTGCGACTTTGTTGAAAGGTTTGTGAATGACGCGATCAAGCAGGTCTATGAGGCACGCCAGAAGAGCCGCCTTTGTTGCCAGAAGAGCCGCGTTTGTCTCAGTTGGAATTCTCATTGCGCAGGCCATTGTCGCAATGGATATGGATCTCACAGAGACCTTCAAGATGTTTGACAAAGACGGCGACGGTACCGTAGACATCAAGGAAGCTAAGCAGGCCAGGCCTTGAGCTGTGCGAATGCCCGGAAGATCAACACAATCAAATGCAGCAAAGCATGAAAAGCTTGTTGTGAGCAGCAGGAGCATGCTGCAATATGCTGCAGGGGTTTGAACATGAGCAGCATTCGCGAAGTGGTCCCGTTCCTCCCTCTGCTTGCATTAGCAAATAGATGGCCGCTTGCCGTCCGGCCTGTGCGTTTCGGCATCTGTGCGGGCATTGGTGAGTTCACAGCTGCTTGCTAGCGCTGCATATTGTAGCTGATCATGGCTGCCCTTGCCCAGTCCAATTACGAAAGCCCTCTGCCAGGAGCATTCGTTCAAAGGCTTCGCTGAATCAGTATACAGGGGTGGGGGAGGGATCAGTGGAGAAACCAGATCCAGCTCATGTTCATGATGCTCGGCCCGTGGACGGCGGGTGGCAGAGTCTAGGGTCTAGGGTCAGGCATAGGGTGTAAACTGTTGGATGGGGGGCCCGCGATCTCGGTCTAAGTTCCATCTCTGGAAAGAGCGCGATTCAGAAGCTGGACTGTGGTTCAAGAAGCTGGGCCATTCAGGAGCTACCCGGTTCAGGAAATTGCCGTCACGAGGAAAGCATCTCATGCGATTCAGGAAACCGGGCCGATTCAGGAAACCTCGCGGGCGTAAGGGGGTGGGTGGCGGGGGATGATACTTTCAGAAAACTTTGCGATTCCCGAATCCACGGTCTCCAGTTTCCGAATCGGCGTTCTCAATGGTTCGAATTCGCATAACAGCTTTCCGAAATCTGCTGCTGGCCCCATCTCTGCACCATGACTCACTCCTCAAACCCCAGAACCCTCAACGACTCTTAACCTTAGCATGGATGTTGGACTAAGTCCCCTACAGTACTTCAGGCTTCAAAGCGCTAGACCAGCTTGTGCCCGTCCTGCGGGTCGGCAGGTGGCAGGCATTGGCAGGCTGTAGGGCCAGGGTCAGCCAAATCTAAATTCACCTGTCTCGCTTCACAAAGCGCGGTAGGCGAAATGGTTCATAAGGTTTGCTGGTTATTTCTTGTGACCTGACTAGACAATGTAATTCTTCACCTTAGTTTTCCTTATGCCTACCCATGGACCTTCTAGTAGGCAGTGCCGCTTCCGTCCCCCCTTCCCCTGTGCGCAAGTTGATCCAAGATGCCCAACGTACCCGCCCCAGAACTGAATTTGTGATAGAGAACGAGCTGGCTGTGTTTAGGTTCTCGAGAAGTTCGATCTGGGCTTATCGTTTCTTCCTGAGCGCGTGCTTTTCAGAAGCAGCTTGTCAACTTGTCATGGCAGCAAGTTTTTATAGAGCCACGCATGCCAGCAGTGTAGATGTGGAAGGTCTTCACAGATTGATCGCCTGCTTGGTGCGGAGCTGACTGTTGTTTTGGAGTCGCCTCGGGTATGGTCATGATTGAACTCTGTACAGATATATCCTTGTGGAGGCCAGCTTTTTGCTGCGTCGGTTGTTGCAGCTGATTCAGTGCGGCTTTCCGTGCAGGACGTTGCAGCTTGTGACCGCTTGTGGCTTGTGCTCTCAAGCCTCAGCTGAAAGACCCCGTCGTGCCCGTGCCAGGAGTTCCTCGGGCACTTCACCACTGTCTACTCTGCCACAAACAATGCTGACCTGCCCAGATGGTGCGGCCAGAATGATTGGAAAGCGCCATGAAATCCGTGAAGCACCTTCATTCTTTCGGTTCGATTTGCAGCTTGCGGTTCTTGTAATAAGTCATCTCATGAAGGACAGTGTCCTCCTACATTGTCCTACGTGAGATGACTTATGACTTCACGTTGTAGACATGGCCTTCGCAGCTCTTGGTGCTTTTGTGCTTCCCTGCGCTTCACTAGTGAATGTGTGCATGCCACAGGGTTCTGGATACACTGGGGCAGATCGGGCGGCTCATTATCAAGACAAAGGCTCGGCTTAGCAGAGGGTGTGGGTGGCAGCTGAACCCGACGATGCATTTGTGAGAGTGGAACTATGTGCGTGACTCGCTGGTGCAGGCACCTAGTGCGGTCCTGAGTTGCCATCAATCAGTTGCAGCAGATGCAGCTTGTGACGCCGAACGTGTGCGCAGCCATATAAGGAATCAGCCGTCGTTTGTCTGTTTTTGTAGCTGTAGCGGCACTGCAGCGCCAGTCATGTACCTGCAGACATGCAGCAGAGCTCGTAACGAGATGTCTTCAAGATGTTGACACGATGCAGCCAGGCTTGTGCCCCTGAAGATCAAAGAGCATCATGTTTCATCAGTATCAACAGCATGCACTGATCTTTGCACAGCCCGTGACAGCTGAAATGTTGCGATGCAGCATGCTCTTCTCCTGTGCGTTGGCCAGTGGAACCAGCGAAGCCAGCGGACAGCAAGTGGAGTGCCACCCTTGGACACCCAAGACATGTCACCGGAGATTTGGGCTGCTTTCAGGTGTCGACATGCCACTTGGATGCACTCGCACATGCCGGCCACAATGCCGCAAGACATGGGGCACACAGCATGGGAGACGTCACTAAGCCAGGCAAGTTTCAGCTCTTCCTACAACAACTTTGTTTGGGCACACAGGTCCTCGGGACATTGACACAAACCACATTGAAAACCTCTCCACAAGGTGGCCGAACCTCGGATGCAAGGTCGACACTTTCGCATCGCTTCGTTTTTCTGTTGAAGGCCGACGCCTTAGCAAACCAAAGCATGCAATCTGTCCGCAACCAGGCATCATTTGGGTGGATGCAAGACCAGAGGCAGGTTGTACATCGAGCAGTCTCAGTGGTATGCATGCCTGCGCATGTGTGTGACATTCCTACCGGTGCTAGGTCGCTCTTCCTGCAAGTTGTGGTGGTGGTGATGCAGGCCTGGCAGTGTGGTGCGCTTTTGCATTTTTTTTTTCGGAAGTGGGATGACACTAAGATGCTTTTGGGTTTTGTTTGTCCTTTGTCTCTTGGTACTCTGGCGCTCCTCTCCCGGTCCCGTGGTTTCTGGGTCGTTTTGGGAATCGTGCACTGTGCTGGTATATGCTGGTATGGCCTGGGACAGCTATTTGGTATCCTTTGGTCTCTTGCTCCTCTAGCCCGAATCCTGTGCTCTGCCGTCTTTTTCCTCTTCCGGTCCTTTGGTCAAGTGTCGGGGTGGGCATGGATCCCAGGGTTTCTCCATCAAGGAGACATGTCGCCTTCGGTCACATCGTTGTTTTGCAAGCTTGGTGTTTGGGGGTCTTCGCCGGCAAGATCTTTAAAGTATATTGTGCAAAAGAGAATTATATAATTATGTAGTATATACATATATATATGTATAAATAAACATATATAATATTAGATCTATACATACATAGACATATATATATATATATATACATATATATATGTATATGTCAAGAATTAGAAAACTCAAAAAGCCTCAACAAATGACTAAATGAAGAATTAAAAACACATATTCTCTTATATTGAGCAGATAGTACACAGGCTGAGCGGGGGTGCCGTAGTCCAGGCCCAGCTGGAAGACCTGATGTCGAAACGTTAAACCCAAAATTCCAGAACCCAGAAAGAACTTCTGAGCAAAGGGGCCTATTTCTTGAGGTTTTGGTTTCTGGAAACTGAGCAGTGGTAGTGCAAGGCCACCACGGGTTCAGCCAACAATGGTTTACATAGCATTTCTGAGGCTTAACCAAAACGCTCAAGATCTCAGACCAGGCTCGGGGCTGCGGTAGAGGGACTGAAGTTCCCGCGTGTGTTCGTCGGACGCTGTTGAGGCTCGCTAAGGAGTCAAGCAAACAAGCAAACCCTACACCCTGCCTACACCATCAATCCTATAGAGAAGCCCTAAAAACAGTTCCCCTGCAAAATTGTGGTATAGCCGGTGACCCCAGCAAACCGGGTTCGCGGAATGGTCCCGGAAAACTTGTGATTGTAGCGTGGAAAACTAAACCGCGAACAAACTCCCATCCACCTCCCACCCCTCCGCCCCCTGTGTTGTACGTTGCTCGATTGTGGATTCTTCTTGAATGAGTCGGTGGGGTTCTTACATTGGAGCCCGCCTCGCCATTCGGTTTCGCTTGAGCCCCTTTGCCTACTCTATTGTAGATTTTTCTTGAAATGGTCGTTTTGAGTCTTTGTATTGGAGTCCGTTTCACAAGTTTTGTTTAGAATCCTTTCAGCAAGCCGGCAGAGCTTTCATTCCCTTGGGCCCGCCCTTCAGGTCCTGCTACTGCTACAGCGACCGTCGTTGCGACTATTACTACCACCACTACTACATGACTGTGTATGCCAAGCCTTCAACTGTAGCTTCAAAGGAAACCTCCTCTTCGGCTTGTAAGACACACGAAGGGTTTTTTTGTTTCAGACCCACATGTATTGTTTCACAGCCACATGAACAGACGCAGCCTCACCTGTTTCGAAAAGTGTAGATCTTCAAGAAAAATTTTTGAGAAGCGCGAACTTTCTCTCGAGAAGAGGAGGAGGATTGTCTGTTTCCAGTTGCTGATGCGAAGTATGAGAGGGCAGCTGTAGCTCTTCATCCGAGCTCTCTTGATTTCCAACATAAAAGGAACATGCGTCCTCTTCATCAAGAGTTCCGATGCTTAGCACGTCATCTGAGGTTTCTTATTGAGAGCCATGTGTCATTTTACGCTGAATGCAGGGTAAGTTAGAGAATGCTCCAGTTATCTAGATTTGCACAACTCTTGCTGCTCAGCGAAACGGAGGGAAGAGTCCAAATTTTGGAAAATTCCAGGCGGGGTCATCCTTCTCCTTACAGCGAGGGCGAGGCTTCTCATTGAGAACAACGTGTCGTATGCCTTGCTAGGAAAAAGTGGGGTTCGTTATGGTTCGTTTGAAACGAAGAGATGCCCTCTTAATAGGTAGTCTGTGCAGTGGCATCGTGTGGACTTGGGGGTCACGCGATGCTGGTATTTGAATTGCGCTTGATCAAAGCCTCGTAAAATGGACCATCGGCATGTGGGTCGATGGTCTCTGGTTGGCATACCCGATCAACACGTCGCAAATTGGTTGTGCTATCTGGTTGAGGTTCAGGATTTGCCATCCGTCAACGGTGATGCCTTTTACTCGCACAACGCCGGTTTACTGCAGCAAAGGCAGAACATTTTCAAGTTCGAGCACGTTTGCTTCAATGCTTCCTTTGGACTTGCGGCAATAAGCAGTTTGAAGGCTGCGAGCAGGCAGACATGCCGTTGAGTCAGAACGTTATGGAGTCTCGTAGAGAAGCACTAAGGAAGAACATTTTGGACTTCCCTTAACAATCCAGCATGCCGAACCTTAAAGCCTCCAAAATCAACTCCGGACCTTTTTTCCAGCCCACGGACTTGTGGTGTTGATTGTGGTGTTTACTTGCTGCCTTTTTTCGCAGCATTTTGGTCCACAACTATCTCACAGGAAGTGCGCAGCAAGATTTCCGGGAGCCCTTCCGGGAGCCCTTCCGCGAGTATGAAGTCGCCAAACAGGCGGAGCGAGCGTGGGGAGGGACCACGAAGGCATGTGAATTTTACACGTGTGAGTTTACTGTGCCATTTGATGGTGGGCTACCTGCCGCGAGACTTACTCAGCAATTTCAGGAATGATTCGTTGCATGCCACAGCCGCAAAAATGTAGCATTTTCACAAGAAAGACCTTGGAACCCAGAAAACAGTCGGAAAGGCGACCGGCTTTTACCAACGCTACTGCAAGGGGGGGGGGTGGTACATGCCCCCCCCCCCCCCCCCCCCCCCCAAAATAAAAGAGAAAAAAAGAAGATACGAAAATCCAGCTACAACAAAGCCAAACTAAGGCCAAACCAGACTGGACAGAAACATCGGCATGCTCGCATCGTTCTAGGGCAACCCAACGAGGCCTCGTTTGCTGTCCCTGAGCTTTACATGCAGACCTCTGAATTCAAAGACTTGCACTAACACTAAATTCGGGTGCGTTAACAAAGCCGAGCCGTATTTTACTAGGCCCCGCATGTTTGCATCATCCCGGCAAAAAGCCAACCAGGCCTCGTCCAAGGCTTCACGTTGAATGCCACATGGGTGAGGGCGGCCCGCACCTTTTCTGACAGTACGCCGTGTACTGCGGATGCACCAGCCTGTAACCAACTGCTATCTTACATCGAAAGAAAGGGCCTAAGAAAGGGTCTGAACAGAGTTTGTCGGGGTAGCTTGTGGGAAAAATTGGAAATTGGCTCTGTAGGGGCCTCTTTCAATTCGGCTCCGCTCCGAGACTGTTTGAAGACGTTCGACAAGTAGATAGTCCATTCACTCCGGGGTGAGGGTGAGGGCAACCTCGATCCTCCATGCCCGGTATTGCCCGCTAGAAGAAGCAGAGGAACGACAAAGATACGCAAGAGGGATACATTTACAGGGTCTAGGGCAGGTCGGGGGGATTTTGCCTGTGGAAAGCTTGCCAAGCTTTGGCAAGCTTGTACAGGAGATGCCGCCGAGTGATATCAGCCAAGGCCGCGGCTTTTGCTGTTGCAGCCGTTGCAGCGCCCAAAATATGTCGAGTTCGGTCTTTGAAGCAGGCCAGTGTGGCATTATCTGTCGTGTTCTCTGCATGTTGCCGTCTGCAGGCGAGTTGTTGGTGGCGCTTGCAGACACGGCGGAGGCATTGACAGAGGCTGCAGCTAGCAACTGTTGGTTGCTTGGCTCAGGCTCAGACAGACTGTGTGAAGAATGACTTCACATGGGTAAAGGCATTGTTTTATTTTTCCTTTTTTGCATCGTGTTTTCGAGGCACTGGCGCTTGCAGCACCGGCATGAGATGCGAAGATGACGGGCTTAATTCAAGTCCATCTCGTGCAGACATGCGCTGCCCGCTAAGGGACTGCATGCGTCCCGTGTAGACATTGCACTGCCCTTGCTGGAGGGCTTCTGCTACCTTCCCAAGAGGTCTCATCCCACAAAGGAAGACCGGACGACATGGTCCCTTGCAGTCAAACTGCCCGTAGCGTGCTCAACAAGAGGAGAGGCATGCAGCGTGACATGGTCGGCCAAATTGAGGATCAACTCAACCTGTGCAACAGGCCGTTGACCCTTGCAATCCCTTGCATGTCTAAACAAAGTGCCGTTGGAGTGCTCTTAGAACTCTTGGGAGACACAGTGAGAGTCTCAGGTGCAGGCGAGGGCGACTCTGGGGATGCTACAAAAATGGCGCCGCAGCTTGTTTGCTGTCGTGGAAGCGCGGATGATCCTTGGTTTGTAGGCCCTCATGTACTGGTGTCTTTCGCATTTGTAAACCAGGCATCGGCTTTCGATTTTGGTGTGCTGAATTCGTAGTTTCTCGAGGGAGCAGTGAGCAGTGTCTTGAAGCCGCTTGAAGCTTCTGGTCGTTCGTGGTGTCATCTTGCGAATCTTGCGGCTTGCACATTTGCACTTGCATTGGCGCTCGCATTTGCGCTTGCCAGTCCCAAGTCTTCCAAGAGATCGACACCTCCGGCGATGGAATTCTGCAGTTGGATGAGTTTGTGGCCGGCATTGAGAAGGCGCAAAGCGCGATTGCACAGCTAGTTCGAGCACGTTCAGTGACTTTTTGACAGAAACCTCAGCCAAGTGACTGACATGCATTTCAGTTGCCGGGGTTGGACAAGCTGACTGTTGATGGCGAGCGTCTTTCGTCGCAGCCCCAGTTCTTCCGGAAGGTTAGAAGTTTTGTATTGAGGCAGTCACGCTGCAGGCACGATAAGCTTGTGGAGATTTCCAAGATCCTGGATGTGACGCAAGATGGCACTTTAAACTACTTGGAATTCCAACAGGCCTGCAAGCAGGTTTGCAGGTGATTTGTGTACGTCTCAGCCTTGATTGTTGTGCAATGTTGTGCAGGCTTTTCAACTCAAAGGTCAGGGCACAGCTGACTTGGAGAACAGTCTGGTGGAGGCCATGCGAATGTGTCTTTCACCCGTCCCTACAGATCACAGGTTCCTCAGATGTTTGATTGGAGGACCTCACCACACTGCTTTTCCGTCCGCGGCCCTGAGAATTCTCAGACAGCGAAAGT
Organism: Symbiodinium natans; assembly: GCA_905221605.1. Lineage (NCBI taxonomy): Eukaryota > Dinophyceae > Suessiales > Symbiodiniaceae > Symbiodinium > Symbiodinium natans. The sequence goes on along the minus strand of CAJNDS010002792.1, from coordinate 63,134 downwards.
GTAAGTGCGGTGTGATAGGTAGACGTACCTGCAACTGCCCCCAGGACCTCTGTTTGGCGGGTTTAGTGCGGTTGAGTGGCCAGCACATCCGTGCCCGAACCATGCAAGCTTCCACGCCGCAATTTCTGAATAGGGTTGCTGAAGATGTGCCACTTCTGCAAGCCCAATTCGACAATTGGGAACCTCAAGTGGTGACAATCTCAGCTCCGCCTTGAAATCGAGCCACATGGAGCCAGCCTTCCTGGAAAGGAATTGGTTTCCGAATGTTTCCGATGTCAAAGACAACAGCAGCTTGAGACAAATGTTTCTTGAGTGTTTCTTGTAAAAAATGCGCACGCAAAAGAAGCACTTGCCCCAAAGCCCACTTACAAAGTTGTACCGTGGCCAGAAGTCCACACAACGAGGTGGCGCAAGCCCGATATGGAGTTTTCGGTCCAATAAATTTTTGAACACCTTTTTCACGAGGATACTGGCAGCATTTGTTGCGATTCAGGCCAATTGACAGTGACTTGACCGATGAGCCGGGTAATTCCGCAAGCAAACCTTGCGTATCTTGCTGCTCACAGCAATGCCGGTGAAAGAAATGCGCCGTGAACTTCCAGGCTTCTCCCCAACTCTCGCCCGAATCATATGAAACAGAAGGCTTGGGCTTCACGAGTGCATGTGTGGCCTTTGCTGCCAACATTCTTGCTATCCGAGACGGTATTCATCCGCACACTTGCAGGGGCAGTTCAATGCAAGTTGTCGAAGGACATCAGCGTCCCTAATGAGCATGTTGTTAACAAGCACATGTGATGTCCGATGTCCGGCACGATCTTGATCTAGCATCGCTTCTCTTCTGGAGGTACATTCGCTGTTTGATGCTGCCTACAGAACCATGCAACGAGTGCCAAGAATGCCTGCACGGAAGCTGGAAGCAATGCTTGATATCTGCACCTTTCAATGGATTGCTGTGCAATTGCAGTGTCAAATGAAGGTGAGCTTGTGTTTTGCATGGCACACTGGAGCACAGGAAGGGAACCCGTTTCGCCTTGGTAGAGTCAGTGCACATACATGGTGCGCACATATGGTCAGCCATCTGGCGTCTCTCCGCACCCCCCACGGACTTCTTGCGGTTTAGATCGGGTTTAGGGTTTCGTCAGGGTTTAGGAGATTTTTCGAGGGCAGGTGAGGCAGTAGGGTTTAATGGGGTGGCAGGGTTTCGGCAGGGTTCTATGCTGTGTTTAGGTAAGTTTGGCTCGGTTTAGATTGATTTGGTAGGCCTTGGGCAGGGTTCAGGTTTCATGTTAAAACTGAGGTTTAGGTGTGTTGAGGAATTGTGGGCTGTAGTTGGGGTATTCGGTGGGCGTTTTAGGTGCGTAACAGGGTTTATGACGGCCCGGCTACCCCATCCCCCTCGAAGATGCTTCCCGCAACTACGCCCACACAGGGGTCATTGCGATGGAAGCTGCATGAGACCCCTGTAGGCTGCATCTTAAAGGCAAATCCGAATTGGCTCAATGGTCAACCGAAGTGTGCTGACTGATTTCTGCCCAGGTTATCGAGTTCACATCCGGACAGGGTGCCAGTTTCTCGACGAGGTAGACAGCTGCAAAGTGCTGAATGAGGCCTGTTGTAGAGTGCTCTTATCCTGCTGACACCACACTGCATCAACTTGTTCAGTTGCCCCGTATAAGACAAGTGCCAGGACTTTGAGAATGTGCTTCGTGGCGTGAACAATGCGCTGCATTCGCCCTCGCCTCGCGAGAGCTTCTGCAACAGAATGTAAGCAGCACAGCGATACAGTCTTGTTGCGCTTCTTCAGGAACGAACAAGGAATTTCAGAGTCGCAAATCAAGCACCTGTCGTCTGCTCTGACGGTGGAGGACTTGATGCGATGCCAGCATCGTCAGTAGCAATCGCACCCGCAGTTTGGTTTGCAAAACATACGCCGTAGCTGTGGGAACAGGTGCTCTTAAGCAGCCTTCATCCATGAACCTCAAAGTCCTCCATGAGACCATTACAAATGCGATTCGTGTGTTGCCAGTTCGACAGTGCAGACACAGGTTGTTGCCACGGTGTTTGCGCATTGGTCGTCACCCTATAGAGGAAGTCTGCCACCTTAATGTTGCAGGATGAGGAAGGCCCCATTGTGGGCTATGATGCCTTTCTGAGGTCCGATCGCAGAAGAAGAAGAAGAAGAAGCCAGCGGCATGAACGCTCACAGCAACTGCTGCCAGGTCTTTCGTCGTTGTGGACACAACAGACGGCAGTGTGATCAAGTCGTTTCACTGAGTCAGCTGAGCTTTACAGTGATGAGTATGTGGCATAATGCGACCAATGCCGTGACATTGCTTGAAGTATACACTATGCAATGGTTGAAGGATTGCAGGTTGTCTCTGGAGTACTTAGTTGGAGAGCTCTCTCTGACAATCTCACACGTCAAGGGCAGGGTGTCAGCTGCCGAACTCCATCACTTCCGTGCCTCCCTGTTTCATTGCCTCCGCTGTGCGCAGCACTTGGCTGATCAAAGCCGTAAGAATCTGTAAGATCAACAACAGGTTGGTTTCCCAGACTCTCACCCTGGACGATGCGCTGCCACGAAGTGGCATGCTGCGACTGCAGAGGACGCATCGTTCCTTGAACCGTCAGGAGATACAAAAAGCAAGCATGGGTACTCAAGACAGCTTGCCCTGACGTTGTCATGAGCACGTTCTAGTGTGTTCAGACGCGCCCGCTGCAAAGCGTCAGTCACCAAAGTATTGGGCAATTGTGGGCGGAGTTGCTGGCAGTTGTCCCCTGCGCCATGATGAACCTTTGCTGCATTTCGCAAAGTCATTCGACCTTAAGCTTTGATGCAGACTGGTCAGCATCAAGGTACCAACAGTCTCCGATGTTGCTCGATGATCCGGCGACAAGGGCTTCGATGGTGTCCCTGTCGGAGGCGTCGTCAGTCCTGTGCAGAGTCTGCTAAGCACTGTGCCAGTCTGCTAAGTTTCAATATAGATCGCTTTTATTCAAAATGCAAAAACCCATCTGAAGTTAAGGTTTTGCGAAAGTGCTGCAAAACCAAAACGACTGACAGAAGCATGACTGAGCCAGGCTGGATGACATGAACCCAACAAAACACGCGACCCTGATTGCCAGACATGACACACCCGAGCTCGAACAAAAGCTTTGAGGAAAGCATTTTAAAGTCAAAAACACACGTGGCAAAAGCACACGTGGCAAAGATACACAGACACACAGACAAACATAGACCCACATAGACACACATAGGCACACATAGACACACATAGACACACATAGACACACATAGACACATGGACGCACATAGAAACACATAGACACACACAGACACACAGACCCACATAGACACATAGACACATGGAGACACATTGACACAAAAACACACAGACACGCACAGACACGCATAGACACCATAGCCACATGGACACATGGACACATAGGCACATAGATACATAGACTCATAGACACATAGACACGTAGAGACATAGACATAGACACATAAGACATAGACACACACACACAGACACATAGACACATGTGACACATAGACACAAAGGACACATAGACACATAGACACCTAGACACATACGCACGTACGCACATATACACACACACACACACACACGAATGAGACATGACTTGACTTGTAGCTAAATATTCGGGAAGAACTGATCGCTTGGCAAAAAGCGTAAGACTTGACTCTGAGCGGAGCGCAATATTGTCAACAACCGTAGTGGACTTGTGCATGTCCCACTGAGCGGCTAGGGCCGGTTCCTGTGGGTAAGGTTTGGGGTTCTTAGGGTTGAGGGTTTTTAGGGTTTGGGGTTCTCAGGTATCGGCCAGGCAAGCGGAAAGACTGTTTCATTCCATAAATAATCGGGACTGAAGATAAAATTCTGCTTGTCTGGCGAGAGACAGGCGGAAAAACATTTTCAGTCCGATACTTCTTTTTACATAATTGTGCTGAAAAATTCTGCTTGCATGACAGACAGAGGAGGACAAAGTTGTTAGAGGAGGGAACATAGTTGCAGTCCAGATGTTGTATTTACAATCCTTACTGAAAATACATGTCTGCTTGCCAGGCCGAGAGGCTGAGAGAGGAGGACAAATTTTCCGTCCTGATTATTGAGACATAGTTGGGATTATCTTGCCTGGCCGAGAGCGGATGGAAGTCATTTTCGGTCGGATTTTGTATAACTAATTGGGACTAACAATAGTGGCCGGGAGAGAGAGAGGCTGAGAGAGGAGGAAAATGTATTCAGTCCGAATTCGTTATAAATAGACGAGACTGAAATAACTTTCTGCTTGCCTGTCTGGAAAACGAGGCAACATTTTTCGTCCTTGCGCTAGCCTGGAATCTGGATGAACTTTCCATACTCACGAGACACCAGTGAGGCATGTGCACTCCGCGGAGCTCTGTTGATCACTCTTAACAGGGCAGGTTTCTTACGATTACGATACGTTCTTGATTTTGTTGTTCCATGAAGTAAAAACACATTTTTTGATTAGCCTGATTTTCCCCTAGCCACCAGACACGTGTCTCGAGGAGGTATACGCTCCATACAGCTCTGCTGATCCATCACAACGGGGCCCATCTCACGAAAACAAAACGAAATCCTGATGACCTCGAAACAATTACTTTCGGTTTTGGTAGCCATACCCTAAACAAGGGCAATGGCCCGTCAATGCAAGGATCACCAGAGGTGCTTCCCCCGTTTCAAAACGAATCATTGCAGTGCGATTGGTTTGTCTAGAGTTTAAATGTGCAGGTGAGAGCGCGAGTAAGAAAAAGGCAAGTGAGCGGGGTGGCGGGCGGGCTTAGACTTCAAAGGGTTTCGAGTTTAGGAAGCCCATGAACCCAAGAAGCTTAAGCCCGTCAAGCCCTAAGACTAAGAGAAGAAGCAACCTTCAGGCCCTGAGCTATCGGAGCATGGGAAATCCTGGGATATCAGCATGAAATATATCCAAATGCTGGCTCAAGATGCCTCTACTCCCTTCCCTTTGTAGCTCTTCTAAGGGACTGTTGATCCCAACTTGCGACATTTTGCCCAGAAGAGAACTTGCCTTGAAGACATCAGAATCTGGCCGGACAGGAACCGGTGTCTGTTGGTCGAACTGCCTCATCGAACCTGATTTCAGTTTACTTCGGTGTACTAGTGGCCCAGGACCCCGCCCGCAACGTACCCGCTTCAGAAGCTTTATTGCCAAGGATTGCAACAACAAAGTTCAGAAAATAGGGGTGAGCAGAAACTATGCCAACAATATTACATCCATTGCAACGAAGATTCTGTAAATCTCTGTAAAAATCTGTAGCCATTGTAGCTCTGACATCAAACACACACACACAGACACACAGACAAACACACACAGACACACAGACACACAGACACACAGACACACAGACACACAGACACACAGACACACAGACACACAGACACACAGACACACAGACACACCGACACACAGACACACGGACACACAGACACACAGACACACAGACACACAGACACACAGACACACAGACACACAGACACACAGACGCACAGACACACAGACACACAGACCCACAGACACACAGACACGCAGACACCAGACAC